>CAXDID010000660.1:0-362287 GCA_963988835.1 Hexamita inflata | reverse complement strand
ATGTAGCTACCCTTAAGAAACTCGAAATAATAATTAAAATTAGAATAAAATAAGAATAAATCATTTTATTAAAAAATCTTATTGAATTATTATGAGGATGTAGACGTGCTCGTACCACGTATCGTATAATATATTATTTACAATCATATATCATTTTGGTACAAGCTAATCAGAGAGGTTTCTATCCGCGAACAAATGTGGGTTCTCAGCAATGTATCTGATCCTGGAATATATCTGTTACTTTGTCTTCGATATTAGGATTTTGCGAAGCTTTTCTAGATCGTAAGATCCAAGCGAGGATGTGGAACTGGACGTGAATAGTGTTTAACACCCAGTCGCATTCAACAAAGTGAACTATTCACTAGGTAGGTATAATAGACTATAAAAATATATAAACATAAGCGCAGATTGCTGAATAAATATAAACATCCAAAAGAGCTATTGAAGCGGTTTCATGGTTAGTTATTATCATTAACAATGTACACAATATCTTCTATAATCATAATGTATAAACATTTATCAAATGGAATGCAATAATCATCTAGTATATGTGATAAATATTTATTAGTTGACAATATATAATACTAATATTGTCAAAAGCTTAAAAATTTGAATAATATAATTATAAATAAGTAAATATTTTCAGCTTAATAATCAAATCATATGTTTATTTATTCTCAAGCAACTTAATCATCAGATATAACCTTGGAAATGTAATAAGTTAGTTAATTTGCTGTTTTTGGATTTAACTCCTTAAAACAAGACATAATAGGCTCTGATATTTCAGTAACAATAAATTATTCTATACTTACGGGTGCTTTAATATGTATGCAATGTGACATTGATATATAAACGTCTCAACTTCAGTTTGTTGCACATGGAGTATAAATTTCAGCGTTGATACTATAGTCAATTAACATTGTTTTAATATCAAAAGTAAATATTTCTTTCCGTTTTAACAGTAATTTCTCATCCGGTTTAATAAATCACGTTAACTAAGCAATTACTACGTTTACTGTAACTTAGTCTATTTTAACTGGGTTTAACAATTTGTCAAGTGCTTCAAATGGGTATATTTGTTCTAAGTTATTCGTAAATATTCATGTTGAGTTAGTATCATTCTAGGTGTGTTGAAAATACGTAAAATTTCGGTTCTTCTTCCTTCACAGCTACGTTAAATGGCTCTGAAACGCAATCATGTTTCGTTTGTAAGGTAGCGAATGAGTTCGTTACGTATGGTCTATGTCAATTGTAGCCTCAATTTTCAGTCTTACTGACAAATTAAACTGTTACTTGCGAATTGCCCTTCGTTTTCAACGTTTAAATGAACACATGCGAATGCGCCTTCGGGTTCTTTTTGAACGTTTCATATTGTGTGAACGTGATTTAACAGTTCTCATTGACCCAGAAGAACGCAACTTTATTAGAAAATACACTCAGAACTGAAATAAACAGAGCTGAGATTGAACTCAAAACAGCATTCATCGGGTTGGAGCAACTCATAATTAGCAATATAAGCGACCTCGCCCAGAACATGAGCACAAACGACCAATTAATAAACTAGAACATTATCAGCACTCACTAAAGCGTTAACAATAACATTAACACGCTTAGAACTGAAAACACAAATCAATTCAACACAATGACCACACAAATAGAAAACAAACACTCATAAATAACAAACTAAATAGAAAGTAAATTCACCACTCAAACAAACTTAATTACTGATAATTAACTTTAAATCAAAAACAACTTCACAGCACAAAAGGATCAAATAGTTGAGTTCAGAGCTAATGTTACCTCAACTTTTAACTCCATAGATGGACACATAACGAGCTATTAGAATAGTATCGCCTCAGATTTAACTAATGTAAATACCACTTTAAAGAACATACTAGATATGTAGACCACTTTAATAACTGATAACTAGCTCAACATCAAAAACAACTTCACTGCTTAAAAAGATCAAGTAGCAGATTTTAGAATCAACGTAACATAAACTTTGAACCTTGTGGATCAACATATTACTAATATTTCGAACGATTTGAGAGTTGATTTGACTAATGTGAATACCACTTTGAAGAACAAACTTGACATTTAATCAATTTTGATTAACGATAATCAGTAATATATTAAGAATAACTTTACAGCTCAGACTAATCAAATAGTAGATTTCAGAACCAATGTATCTTCAGCTTTTAATTCTGTTGATTCGCATATAACAAGCTTTAAGAATAATATCGCAACTGATTTAACGAATGTGAACACAACTCTGAAGAACAAACTGGACGCCTAAAATACAAAATTAAATGACCTAAAAACTGGAATTGATACCCGTTTTTCAACTATTGACTTCTCAATTGCAAACGCGCAAATAAAATAGGATGATTTGAAAACGCAACTTACAGGGACTAAAACGTCAATTGAGGCAAAAATTAGTGATGTCCAAACTCAAATATCATCTGCCACCACACAAGTTACAGACAAGCAAAACGACTTAAAAACATAAATAACTGAGGTTTAGTCATATATTACGAGTACTGTTGCTACCTAATAATATCTTTAAAATGTTTATAACTCTACAGTTTTAACTTAAACATAACTTACCAACGTGAAAGATATATTATTAACAGCTATAAACGCAATAGCTCTTGCTTAAAATCCATGCCAAGCATGGCCAGGTTCAATTAACCTAAATGGACTATGTAAATGTGAATATTTTGCTGTTGGGATATCATACAACTCGGCGTTTTGTCCGATTTAAAACTCTTGCTGTAGTTATATTTTCAGAGATTTTGGAGACAATACACATTAATTCTTAGTGAAATGTGCCAATGGGTTTTCTGGTTAATCAACTCGAAGTACAAGAACGGACGCTAATAATTATTCATTCTCGAAATGCGGAATACAAAACTACTATACAAATGAGTGATATATGTTATACTTTCTTTTGAGTTATTATGTAAACTATATTATATAACGATTAAGCTCAAAGTCCGACGTAAGAGGTGGCTGTATGCAGAATAAAGATAAATCGATCTATAAATTATAGATAATTATAGTATATATGTATTAAAATAAATGTGATTTGATTCCCTCAAAGGTTTAGAACACGATACTGATCCAGTATACACGAAAGTTAAGTGAGTGGGATAGTATATGTATTAAAATAATAGTTTTGAAATAAGCTTTGTTTAGTGTGATCAATGATGGTTCATTCGGTTGCGCTTTTCGTTTCTCGCCGCATCAGACTTCCTGAGATGCGGCTTGGCCAAATCGGTTGCGGAAGGTAAAATCCCCCGATTCAAAGTGCTAAGCTGCTGTCAAGGATCGGTATGGCTACTGACATGCCATCAACGAGCCTGAGGATTGGAAAGCGGCAACCGCTCTATTGCTTCCTTAGAAACGCAGATGGTACGATGTAGGTGGCTTCCCGTAGATTGGCCGTAGATTGGCTTGCACGATATGATATTACGAGGAGATATGAGTAAATCGTTAAAATCGAAAGAGATGTTTAAGAACAGTTTGAGCCCGAACTAGATCCAAGCCAAGATGAACACATAAACTCAACCATCTTAGGTCACCAAGAATACAGATAACACCAAGACGAACCAAGGAGCTATCAATATTCAAAAACAAGTTGTTGTGAACAATTTAAATTGTGATTAATATAATTAATATATATCATGTATTTATATTCTTTAGGGTATAACGAAGATTTTCCATGTACAGAATTTTCCACTTCAAACGGGAAAAATACCAAATTATACATAACTTTTGGAATATTGTGGGATATAACTGCTTAAGTTCTCACAGTGTTGATATATTAGATCAAATAACATTTATTGATTATCATTTCTTAATCAGAGTATTAAAATTTCCAAAATATTGAATATTTACGGATGTTACTTAAAAGACTTTTACAAAGGAAATTGTCGGTTCTATAATCATTTTAATATATTACTGAACTTTAACAGTTAAAGTTAATTGATGCTATATATTGTATTTACTCCAATTCCAAGTCCAGTTATAAAGTAGTAAATAAATGTTAACTTTTGTAAATTAAAATGAAGAATGTGGAGGGTCCTTCGATCATAATTGCTGCCAAACTTTATTCAAGTTAGGCTCAAAAATGAGATTTTTGAGACCAAGATTATTTAAAATGGAAGTTTAGAGGAAGTTCGAGTAGAGCCTGGTAAGTGGTCTTAGTAAATATTACTACTATAGTAATCTATGAAGTTAGACCAAGCTTTTATTAGCTTTTAAAATTCAACTTTTAACCAATTTTGAAGTTGATTTTTGACACAGAAGGAGATAGTTGAGAAAATAAGTCTAAAGTTCGGTTAATTATTTCAATAACTTGAACCTTGAAGGTCTAGTGTTTATAATTGTATATGTTACTACTATAATAGTACTAAAATATCGCTTTAAATCATGAAGCTAGTTTATGAATTACAGTAATTGCTTTGGGATCGAGAACGAAATTAGAGCTGAAAATGAATGTGTGAGTTTGTTTTAGCTTGGTCGCGAATACTTTAGTAAAATTTTATTTAAAATATAATTTACACTCCACAGTTTCCACTCGAAATATGAATGTTAAATGTTAAGAGAACTGAAACACGGTTGGTTTTATGGTCAAGTCCATCTGGGATTTATCGTGAAATTCATTTTAAAGATTTAAATAGACTTGGTTTCGCCAAAATAGTTATTTATGAATTGTTCATTTATTAATTTATGACTTAACTCACAAACAATTAATAATCTTAGGTAATTCGTTTATGATTAATTAGTTGCTACTCTACCCTATACGAAGATCTAATCAAATTTAATTTATCAACTATCGCTGATTTTCTTGGATTAATTAGCAAGCAAAACGGAGTCCAAGTTCAATATCTAAAATTCGATGGCATTACGGTCATCCAGACTTAATGTTGGAATATAACTGAAAAGTACAATAATTTCACCAATATCCTAGATACAACATATTTGTAATAATAAACTCGAAAATTGGTTATCCTCGATTTTCTATATTTTAATAAAATAAGCTGGAGCGTTTATATGTATATAAATGTTAAGTGACTACTCACTTCGTTGTTATCAGCCATCAATTGTTCAAGTTTCGCTCGTTTATTAAACGATAAAATTTGCCTTATTGGATACGGATTTATAGACGAAGAATAATTTTAAAGAAACAAATATACGTTCACTATACTATTAAGATTCCATATAACCATAAAAATAATATTAACGTCTGTTCACTTCTTGGCTCTTTATAAATTAATGCAATTTAGCTTTTCAAGTTTTGAGATTCGAACGCATTATGAGTTACACAGATTTTAATTGAAATTAATATTATTCAGTCTTTAAGTTAGAGAAATATATTATTCTATTTTTAGATCCACTTCAACTCATTGATTATTTCGTGATGTTACTACATTATATCACCGTTCATAGGTGTTTAATAATTATATTGGTATCCGTCTTTGGTCTCTTCAATAAATAAGATAAATTTATCTTATATTTTAACAATTCGGATAAGTTTGTTAATAGCACTAACAAAATAATTTAGTGCATAAATAGTTATAGATATTTGATAAGTTATAAATAAATTATGTTTCAGTTTTCATTTTATAAAATGATAACAAAAGTTAAAATTCACAATTTACAAATTTTAAGAAATCTAAACATAATTCAATTTATCGTCAAATTAATTAATGGTACTAACATTTAATAGGGACATTTAATTGTAACTTGTATGTTAGCATTAGTTTTGTAACAACGAAATTTTGGACCTTTGATAAATATTTCAGCAAATATGGAGTTATGGTAGGGCAGATCGTATCATTTGCTTAGATATTATATTAAATAGGTTTTGTGAGGAAATAGTCCAACTTGAGAATAATTCGATTTTTACAAAATTTTTAACTTCGTTGAAAATATTTAATTACGATAAAATATATTTTATAGAGGATTATTTCTATTTCAATTAGAATCTAGAAATAAGTCTGGAAGACCGTAAAAATCCAGCGAGCACTAAAGCGTCTTCGACCGATTTTATAAATAAATGAAAAATTTCAGTTTTGATATTTTTAAGTAATTCTCAAATTGCAGCGCGGCTGTAACTATCTGAGGTTACTCTATGGGTATCACCTGCTGTTAAATTATTACGGACGCGACGATTAATCTTTAGTACTAGTTGTCTGTAAGATAATGGCAAAAATCACTTATATTCATAAACGAAGAAGCAAGGTGAGAAGTGTTAATGTTTTACTATAATATTTTGAAGGACACTCAATACATAACTTTTATTAAAATTCACTCCTAAATTAAATTTTTTTCTTAAAAATATTACTGTTATGAATTAGATTCACTAACAATATAGCAGTTGAATTAACTAGAATAATAACCATGGTCGACTAGCTAATACTTACTTGTAGGCATCATACCTGATACAAATATGATGATATCAGTTTCAATATGTACGATAGTTGTTGTTATTGAAAGACTAACAATACAATAATTCATTGTTTGACGTGGAAGAGATAAGTTCAAGTGAATTCGTACATGCAAAATATTTAAGGGCACCTAATATTTATATTATTAGATTATCAACATCACTAGTCTCTTCAAATATTTTTCCATTATTAACTGTTACCCACTGTAAACGGTAAATTTTGGAGTGTGAATACATAATATAAATAAATTGTTACTTTATTATTCGGGGCCAAGGTAAAACAAATTCATTCAATTAATTGCAATCCCCTACTAATCTCGGGCCCAACTCGATTACTCACTCAACAGCAACAATCCAACAATACATCTAAACGCAATAAATAGGTATATACTAGTTATTTTACTATAGCTAAGTAAAAATAATATATATTTTAATAATTCTTGTATATTCTTGTGGTTGATAATATTCCAGTTTATTAAAATGGTTTTCATCTTTTTTCCAATCTAAGTGATTCTGCTTCCTCATTTATGTAACAGCTTTAATGTATTTACTATGTGTGATTTAACATCTTTTTTAATATCAAGTAACAATTTTACTTTATTCTATGGTATGCAATGTGAACATATATACATAATATTAATAATATTACGTATGTGTGTAGCGGTTTAATTAGTTTTTTACTATGATTTTTAAGAGACATTTTAGATCTTTTTTGTAGAAAGTTTGTTTTTACATTAGTTGAATATTTAAAATCAGATTTTGTTTTATCTTATTGTGTTTTTAATATTTAAATATTCCTTTAAAATATTTTGAGCTTTTGTTTTTGGATAAGACTCGATTACTGTGTGAAAATATTAATATGTATGATAAAATATACTAAAGTTTAACAAAATAGTAAATTACAAATTGATCCACTTCAAATGTCCGATTTTGAATACAGAACGAATGTTAGTTATTATTTGAAGCTTGGTTGGAAGCTGGTAACTCCATAGAGAGCTATGTGCCCAGTATGTGGTTCAGCACTAATATAGTGTGTTTTGTACGACTTCATGTTCTGTGTGCCTTGTCAGAAGAAGGTCGTCTTCGAGAGCAACAAGCTCTACATCCTTGAGCAGACGCAAA
Organism: Hexamita inflata; assembly: GCA_963988835.1. Taxonomy (NCBI): domain Eukaryota; phylum Fornicata; order Diplomonadida; family Hexamitidae; genus Hexamita; species Hexamita inflata. Next base: position 354,711 of record CAXDID010000660.1, on the reverse strand, counting down.
CTCAGCAGCCAGTCTAATCCGACAGCCAGCTCGCTCTTTCTCAGGAAGCTCAACAAACCAACCACATCGATCAACAGCAATCCCAACATTCTCAACAACAATCTCAATATGAATAACAACAAAATCAAGAGTAAAACGACCAAAATACGCAAAATGAGCAGTAAAATGACCAAGACCATTACTACCAAGAAGAAGAAGAGGATGAGACGCCCAGAATGCTGTGTTCAGGCTGGAAAATGACCGCGCGAACGTGCCCGACGAAGAACTGCTACAACCCGTTAATGCAAAAACCGAATTCGAACGAGCTCGTGTGCGGGAAGTGCAAATTCAGGGGAACAACGGCCCAAAAGATGCAGGAAATCAGCTTGAGCGTTCAACCGGCTGATTTAGCAAGGTAAATAGTGCAGAGGGCCAACGCGAGAATTGAGGGAAGAGATCCGGATGAAGTCTGCGCTGTGGAGAAAACGGGACAGTAGAAGGAGTATGAAGAAATGAAGAGAAGGTAGTAAGAGGAAGAAGAATATTATCAAGAATAAACTAGGAGGGAGCAAATGCAAGCTTAATAAGGCCAAAATTGTAACCAAAGAGTTGTAGAGAAGCAGGAATCGCAGCAGATAATGGATTTGAAGGAGAAAATACACGGGCTCACAGAATAACTGCTGGAACCATGCAGCTTCGCGGAAATAGAGCAATTCTCGAAAGCAATTATGCAACTAAACGAAGTCATCAAGGTATTAAAACAAATCGAATGAAATATCAGCTTGAAAAGTAATAATTAAAATAAATAACTCTTCATTTACATTCTATAAATATTTCCAATTTCTCGCAAAAATTTAAAAATGATTGTAATTTTCTATATCAAAAATATAAATTTACTTATAAACAATATTAATTACAATTAATCATTAACACTCCATTAACATATGTCGTGCTACTTTAATGATAACTTCTATATTTAGTACAATGACTGTATTGACGTGTGTAGTGGATTGTGTATTGGTAGTTCTTGGGGATACTGTTGCAAACATAAAGACAGTTTGTGGTGGCTTGGACCACTGTTTGGTGGACTTACCGCTATTATTGTAATTATAATTGTAAGCTGCAAATAATTCCGCAAAAAATAATAATTATTAAAAGAAAAAGCTGCTTTTTAAGCACAGTAACAATAAATTTATGCGGCTATGGCCTAATAATAGTCATCAATCATGTTACATGACACTAAAGACTAAAATATAAATCTCTAAGAAGAGAGTAATAATGTAAATGTGATCACAAACAACAATAATTAATTTTAATAAGACACTTTGAATTTTAATGCAGTTATGTGATTTTATGGTTCTTTAAACAATATTAATTTCTATATAAAATGACTCACTTAATTATAACCTTATCATCATTTAATTTATATTTTCTATATAAATAGAAATTAAATAGATAATTATTTTTGTATTACGGTAAAGTCTCACAAGTAGACTAGGTACCGAGTCTCACAAATAGAACAGAGTACAAATGACGAATAGACTATTGATTTCCAAAGCTTATTCGTGAGATATCTCGTTTAGTCTTATTTGTCAACCACTTTGTTCAATTCGTGTTTTAATGTGGTATTTATAATGACTATCTAGATGGGAAAATGACCAATCAGGAGTAGGATTGGATACTAATTGTAACAAAACAATAATGTAAATAAACTCCAACTAGAAGAGAAAGATTGACAAAAGGCATTGAGGAGCAGAAATAGTTATTTGTAGAGGATTAACTTACAGATAGTAGAATTAGTGAAGCAACAAGAAGCACTAAGGATTGCTCAAGCCGATTAAAAAGCAGGGTCATGCAAGCTATTACCGTTTCAGCACAATAGCTCGACAACGAGCGATAACAGTTAGCAGACAGAATATTACGAGAGGAAGAATAAAGAGAGGCAGAATAAAGAAAAAACAAATTGCAATAGCAGAAAAGATTATTGAAGAGAAATATAAGGAGATAAAGGATGTAGTATTTGCATCAGTCATTGAGATAAGACGCCCAGTTCAAGTTGAACACTTGGTCAAGGTTTAAACTATGAAATAATGTTTAAATTGATTGTCTTGTTAGCGATTTTATGGGGTCACTTTTCTTTAGAAGACAATTTGTACGTTTTGTTGTTGGGTGAAGATTTTTGTAACAGTTGTTTTGTTGGGCATTCTTAATTTCATTTGATTCTCCTCCTGTATGGCAGGTGTGAGTGAAAGTAGGATTTCGTTCTAATTTATCTGGATGGATGAATTGAGTTAATCGCTTGTTTCATTTAAATGTTGGTCTGAGGTCCGTTTCGGATTGCATTGGGCTTTCCGGGGTTTACGGTTTTTTGCATGGTTTTTTAGAGTTTCTATTGCTCCTTCAGATACTCTAAAATAGCTTGGTGTTCCGATTTTTCTTTGATTTGAATATAAACACTAACTAGCTCTGCAAAGCGGTTGTTCGTGAGATTCACATTTCTAACTTCAGGGAGATTGTTTTCTTCATCTCTCATTACTTACTTAAATCTAGTTCCTCAAGGAATTCCTTTGATTTTTTGTGTGAATCGTTCCATTTTTCAATAATTAATTGTATACCATCTTAAGTTTTATAACTTTGGGAATTACGAATTATAATAGATTAAATTTATGTATTGTTATATTTATATATTGATTTATTTGATGAATGAGACATTTATAGAATATATCAAATGTGTATTTCATACTTTGTTTTCCAAGAGAGCATTCATTTCTTTCATTTATTCAAACTATTTTTCAATACCGGAGCACTTGCACCATCCAGTACAAAACATCCAAATCAGTAACACTATTGCAATATTTAACATACATAAAGCAATTCCGGCTCCCATACCAATAGCAAGTTTTGAATAAGCTATTTATTCATGAGTTTCAAAATAATCCTAATCAGCGCACTTTGTTTTTATATACATAGTACTTTAGTTGTCAGAATACTTAACTAATGGACTTTTATGAGGAAATAGTATAATATCTCTAGTTTTCTCAGCTTATTTATCATAAATACAAAAGTTCGTAACGTCTAGTACTAAATCTTAAAGTGGAACATGGAATAATTTTGACACTTGTGTTGCGTGAACTTGAAATTTTTGAATTGTTTACATTTAAGTAACATAAAAACTGGATTATATCGATGTTGTGGCTGCATAAAATACATCAAAACTTAAAACAATAAATACCATCAAAATAGCTGTTGTTGTAATAGAATATAACAAACGAACTGGAATGTGAGTACATGAAAAGTATTTCATAATATGTAAGAAGTGAAAATGTTTATAACAATAATGACAAAACAATATTTTTAAATATAAATTAATTATCTTACCCATATCTTACTTGTATATAAATAAAATAATGGTTATAAAAGTAAATTTATAATTAACTTAATGAATTTACCACTAAAAATGTACATAAGTTGAATACTTAACAGTATGCTATTTTGACTATTATACAATAAATTTAAAGCTAGTAAATTTAAATGCTTACAAATAAAACAAACACAAAAGAAATGTACGAATGTTGTAGAAATGTTTTAATATACAAATTTATTCTTTACTACATTCAAACTTTAATTTATGGAATTATATTATTGTATATTGATCCGTTCCAAAGATAACTTCCAAAGTCAATAATGTTAGTTCAAGTGCCGAACTAACTTAGGTTGTCTGAGGAGGCTATCCAGAGTGGCAATCCTAGAAGATGAGGTATATTAAATTAATAATTATATTAAATTAAACATAAAAACTTTCGAGTGAAAAAATATCAATAAACAAGATTCAATCTTAAAATATCTATATATTATGACGAGATTTATAGCAAGAAAAAAACTGTAGGTTCGGTGAAATGATATCATTTCAAGTTAACTATGATATATATTCTATGAAAATAAGTGGCTATGGTTCGTTAAAGCAACCTGCATAAGTAGAAATATGGAATTATTAAACTCATAAATTAAAAATATAATTTGAATAACACTCTCACGCAATATATTCAATGAGTCCAGATAGTTTAACCTTAGCAATATTTAATTAATATTAGGTATTAATATTATTAATTAATCATATATTATAGATATTTACAGATATAGAGTTACTAACGTATCATAATTCTCACTAATCTTCCTTTTTCCACTATTTCCTTTAGATTTATTAGTTTTTTGTTTCAATTATTTGTAATTATATTTGTTCAGGCTTATTCAACTTATTATCTAATAATGGAATATCAGAGTTCTTTGTAGATATTGCGAATACTTCGTTATAAACATTTAACACACATGAATATAAATCGTTAACGAAGCCTTGCATTAACATATTAGTAGACGAAACAATATTAATAAGTCTCTTCATTATCTTTAGTTTAAAGTCATAATTGTTATGACTGAATAAATTTCTGAGTTTTTAAACAATTTCTGATCCATTATTAAGCCATTATTCCTTTGATTTACGTTAATAATATTCATTTTCACTGATTTTTACAAGCGAATATTAATCTAGCAGCTGTTGTTTTCGAGCAATATCCTTAATAATTTCTTAAACATTAATACTAAATTACTTCTGTTCGGTATCAGACAATTAAGATTGATTTGATTTATATTTTTTAAGTAATTGTTAGGATAATTTGTCTAAAACATATTGTTGTGATTGCTTTTCACAATTGTGATATAAATCTTATTAAAATTTTAAATTACAACTATTCTGTTGAGAAGTACTTTAATTTGCGACTTTGATAATACTCGAATACCAGAAGTCATTAATTGGTTTCAATTTTGAGTTTTAATTTGAGGAGTACTTTAATTCCTCATTAATTTTTACAATTAGATTGCCAGCATCTTATATTATTATACTTGAATACGCCAACATAGTATTTTCATCAGTAATCTTAATTTTGTTAAATATTTCACCAATAGCCATCTTTAACGAATTATCCTTCAGTTTATAAATAGGCGTTTAGTTTTCTAGAGTTTTAATACATAACTTTTCAAGGATATCACCAGGATATTCTAAAGTTCCTAATATTAAATCACTAATGTGTTTATTAATCTAAATTCTAGATAAAGACCTTGCTGCCCAGTTCAACCATTCTTTTACTATTTTATTTTTCTGAGCAATTAGCTTTGTTACTTCTTCTTTAAATTAAGCAGTTAATATATCAATGGAATTGTTACTTTCAAAATTGATATTTTTAGTTATTTGATCCAAATTTGCACATGTAATTTGTAGATTATGGGACTCAAGTACTTCTTTTGTGATTTTTAATACATTTATTTAATCGACTCTAGTAAATCTATCTCTTAGCATTAACTTTTCAACGCATTTAAGTTAATTTTCGGTATCAGTTTCAGATGTTAGAATAGCATGACGGCATCGCAATAACCCACATCCATTGACTGGAACTGCGTTTAAAATAGAAATTAATGCTTCACTCAGTGACCCTGCTATAATATGTTAACAAGGTGTGTTGTTTACAATGAATATGCCTTTTATAAATTAGTTTAAAAGTAATTCTTCAGAAACTTTGGATTCAAGGATTTCTTGGTATAAAACTTAAATTTCATCCCAGAGTACTAGAAAATAATTATTTGCATTTTTGAAAGCGTCTTCGATAGCGGCCATCACATCTAAGATATCATTGGAATTTTATATTTTCTTTAAATTAGAAGATAAATTTATGCTATTTGATAACTAAGTGTAAACTTATTTAAGTTTATAAATAAGGCTCCCTTTCAAATCAAGACAATTAATTTCAATAATTTTAGGTCTTTTTTAGCAAAAGTATTCACTTTGTGTTTGAGGACGGATAATATTAACAAAAACTAACAGAAAGACAGCAGAAATGTACATCGAAGCAGTTTTCCCAGATTTTGGACCACCCAAAGCACATAACACATCAAGTGATTGATAAGAAGTGCCTAGTATATGAGACTTAACAAACTCAATAATTGTGTCCCAGTGAGTCTACCAACCTACATACTGAACGCCCTACTTATGAAAATCACTTGTAAAATTAAGTGCTGAATTGTACAAAGTTTCATAGTCATATACTGCCAATTTGAACCGGTCGCTATACTATCTCAACACATCTGGTAAGTATTCAGTAACAGCAAAATCTTACAATGGCTTCACTTAATCTAAGCCCTTAAATGATATTCTATGTTGCGCAAGTTTTTAGGGATCAACTAGTTAATTTATTTACAACCTTTGAAATTATTTTGCTGTTTCATCACTTATATTAAAAAGTTAATTTTTTCTTAGTTAATTAATAAGTTACAATACTGTGAGTTTCAAAATGTCTTCATACTTTGAAAATATCTTTAAATTGAATTTTCGACTAATTGAACCGTGATAGTTTAAAAATTATTGAAGAAACCTTGCATCAATAAAATTGAAATCAAATTATAAAGCTAATTATTCAATGCTATATTTACAAATATTTTCAAAATCCGTACATTACATAAATTTTAGATTGTTGGATAATAGTTTACTAATATTATTGTGATGTTTTTAATGAACGTTTTGCTTAAGTTACACTAGAAATTATTGTGCATCCATGCTATCTTCTGGACTCTAAATGGATTCGTATTTATAATTCAAATATGTAATAACTTCTTTAGCATTAATATTTTTTAGCACGTCGCATATCTTAATAATTAAATTTTTATTGCGAGAGTTGTTATTAGCCTCTAGCTCAAGTGCAATCAATAAAGTAGCAAAGTCAAAATCTTAAAAGTTGTTAATTAAGTTATTGGACACAAATTGACTATATATTTTTTTATATTCGTTATTCTCTAAACCTTTTTACAATGCTAATTATATCTAAGCAGGTGTGATTTTGTTTAAATATACATCATTTAACTGTAAAATCTCTTCAAATAATTACTAACTCGTTTATGTAATACTTCTAGATGCTAAAAGTTCTGAAAATTTACTTTTTAAGATATTAGCAGCATAGTCATCAAAATTTTAGTCCCGTTTTTCCAACTTAGAATGAGCAACAATCAGCTCATAGAGTTCGCAAAAAATTATCAGTTCTTTGGTATTTATGATATCACAAAGCTATAAATGTAAGTTCAGAGGAATGTTACCCTGATTCAATAACATCGTTAGCGAGGCAACTTTAGATAATGGGATTTAAGCAGTTTACATTCTTTAATATATAAAGTGGAATTAGAAAATACGGTGTTATTTTATTCGAAAACTTACAAAATTCATAATTGACATGCATTACACTACATATGAAATTCCAAATTATATCAAATTATTGCCTTTATACAAAGTATTTTTTTACAAAAAAGACATGAAGTGGGGATAATAAAAAAGTTATATGGGCACAATGTCAAGCGAGAGTATCTCCGTAGAGAGCTATATGCCCAGTATGTGGTTCATCACTAATATAGTGTGTTTTGTACGAACACAAAGTACACATAGTACAAAGGTAAACATAGCATCCAACTTAAAGGTGTATAATATGGCAACAACCTTTCTGAAGATAACATTGCTCTCATAAAATAGATGAATGAAATACTACATTACCTCGAATGCAGACCACCACCCCTATTCACTTACAGACCCCAGGCCTTTTTCAAAAAATAGGCAGAGGGTCTATAACTGAGAGCAAATCTGGTTGATTTAGGTTTATATCTTGCATCAGATTTGGTTTTCCATTTCAGTTACAGACCCCTTTTCTTAAAATATTCTTCAAATATCAACAAATTTTTGAATTTTTGCTATTTTTATGTATATAACGACTTAAATAATATTATGTATTGTAGATTGTTAAGTTTCCTCGTTTATATTTGGCTTGAAACACGTTAAAATCAATACTATTTAATCAATTAAATTTCAAAGCATTTCAGTTACAGACCCTAAATACAATTCAGTTATAAACCCTTTTATTAATAAAAATCAAAAGGGTCTGTAACTGAGCGCTTTTGGGGTAATTTGATATTTCCTAAATTTCGGTTGATATATTAAACTCGCAACGATATTTGTTCGGTTTCAATATTACTTTAAGCACAGCCATATTATTCGCCGAGTGATCATTTGTATGAATAAATAAATAAGTTATTAAATCTCCAATTATAAAATTGATATGTGCTTATTATATTGCATTAATTATTATTTTTCACACCCCAAATGGGTTGTTCGCCGCAAGTTAAAATGCATTTGGAAACGGACAAGTATAAGAATCACGACGAGCTTATAGCTGCTATTCGTGCGGCTGGTGTTGAATCCATGCGTTGTGTGTTGTTTTTGGACTTTTCAGCGTCTAACAAGCGTAGTGGTCTGCATCATCCTGGTGGGTTGGTTCCGACTCCGTATTAGAAGGTGATTTAGATATTGGAGCCTGTGTTGAAGCAGTTTGATGATTAAAAAATTGTGTATGCGTATAGATTTGGCTGCATTGATACGCAGGATCACTCCGTGTGCCCGTTGTTCGGTGCTAATGCCGAGTGCGATGGATTTGAGAATTTGGATCATGCGTACAGGGATGCGTGCGATACGGTCGAGATGTCCGGTCCAACAACTTTTACGCACTGCATTGCAAAGTGCATTGAAATAGAGAAATAGCTTGGTGGTAAACAATTAATTGTGTGTGTGATAGTAACCGATGGAACAGTAACCGATGAAGAGGAGGACATCAAACAACTTTATAACGCCTCCAAGTATCCGATCTCGTTCGTGGGGATCGGAGTGGGCCCGGGCCCATTCGGTATACTGGAGAAGTTCGACGATTAACTGAGGAGCAAATTCGATAACTTTCAGTTCGTCAACATGAACGAAATTGATCAAGTGGCCGAGACCGCGAACAACCCCCAGGTGGTTCTCTCAACGGCCGTTTTCAACGAACTCCCCGAATAATTTAAAGCTATGAAGAAAAAGAAGTACCTGTGAAGTTTTCTCGATTATGTATTTAATATTTTTAACTAACTTTTATATTTTTAACTTAGTTTATATACATTTATATACTTTGTTTAGTTTTTTGATAATTTGATTTCATATGATCAACAGTTACAGTTGTAATTATATTTGCTATTTTTTTCATTTATATGAGAGCATTTATATGCACCTATTTATTTATTTATTGATACTGATCATGAGATTCATATGTTGATTAAATGTTATAATATGTTAAAATTAGTGACGATAAATAGGTGTTATGACGACAATAGTAGCATGCGATACTTAATAATAATGATACTTAATAATGATACTAAATATTCAGTTAACTGATTGTTGAGTTTATATACTTGGCAGGTATAAGAAGTGGTATGATTTTCAACTTTTGACCATATATTCTTTCTATTCAATAAATTCTATTGCCCACAACACTCCAGACAAACGGACGATTATTCGTTGAGTTTCAAACCTGAGACTTAAATACACGTCGAATATGTGTCACTTATTATTTAAACTATTAATAGAGACATATTCACTCAAAGAATTAATTGATTATTTATATTTAGTGTTCAACAACAGATAGTGCACACTTAAATTATGTCTATTTGCAGCTAAAAATCACGGTATCAATTTTGATGATATATGAATCACTTCTATAAATAAAAACGCAAGAATTGACAACTTAAATTTTTGATTGGATTTTATTTTTAATAAGTGAAATGTTCATAAACTTAATATTTTATTTATGTATATAATTAGCAATTAAAATAATAACTTTCCAAACTCATGATTTTTGCCTCTAATTTTACTGAGCTAGACTATTCAAACAAGTCAATCCTTTCATCCGCGGTCATAAGGTTCGTAGCAATTAGCACGAAATTCAACTATTCCATGATATCACTGTTCTTCATCATTTTTGACAGGTTAAAACTCAACAATCAGTTAATATATAGAAGATAATTCAGTCGTTAATAATTATAAAAATAATTAATAGTATTTTAAAAAGTAATTGTAAAAATACTAATAATATTTAATATTTCACTCCCCAACAATGTAATTGACTTAGACAAATACACATGGTAAATCTCATGTGGGATCAAGTATAACTGATGTCGAATATGATATAAATTTAATGATTGGAGATAATAATTATTTTAAAGAACAGTCATAATTATCTAATGAACAATTCAATTAATATATAAATGGTGGCAATGTTATGTTTCCTCTATTCATGTACTAAAAAATGATTGAATCAAATATTATTTAACGTGATGAGGATAATAGTAATTATAATCCAGTTACATTTATGATTCGTTCAATACGAACTAAAATATTTTGTTATTGCGGAGTTGAATTCCATTTATGCAATAAGTCATTAATTTTCATACCATATTGGATCCAAGAATATTTAAACTGTCATATGGGATATCATGTATAAATAAGTAATTTTTAGCTCTCACCTTGTAGTTATATCAAATTATTGCCTGAAAATAAGGACTTCTTCAAATTAAATAATCTTTAACATTTTTTGAAATCTAGTTTAATCAATATTTCTGCAGTTATCACAGGATAATGGTTATGTTTAACGCTTAATGATTCTCAATATTGGGTATAAGTTATTGAATGTTATCCTGAGCATGCATCTCTAATAAATACGAATATAAACATAGATTTTTAACATACAAACAATGAAACCTTAGTTAATTACATTCCACAATAAATACAAATTAATGTAATTAAGAATAATATACGTCTAAAATTTCCAAAATAGTATTATATTTACACTTTTTAAACCATAAACAGAGATTTATAAATGAATGTTGTGAAATTAAATTAGTACTTTGATGTCTATGCATCTATTTCTAATAATCAAATATATCTATTCAATTAACGAAAGGTGATACTTTAAAGTATACCCGTTGACTTTAATTTGTATCCAGGGTCTAGTTGTATGAATTACTGTTATGGAAAAGAATGCATTTTTGATGCAAAGCTTCACAATTTAATATATTGTGAGAATCATATTTATGTTCAATGCTATGAAAAAATCTTGGAATTAACTGAAAAGCTCACTCTGGAATATATTGCCTCAATTCCTGATCTAACATTGAGCACCCCAGCTGCATTTTATGGACGAGTATTTACAATGTAAGGAAAGTTATATGCTCATAATTACAATGGAAGTTAAAGCTATAGCGGTATGCTTTACGTCCTTGTAGATAATCGTTTCAAAGAAGTTAAAGAAATGCCAGGAAGTTTCTTCTGTTTTTGCGATAATGTTTACGTTTGGGATTACAAAGGTTTTAATTTATATAAATTAACAAATGAATTAGAACTTATCACAATAATTAATATAATAGACAAAGAAAACTAGTATGTTACATGGAGTAATGGTGTACTTATTATTTATACAGGCGACGGTAGTTATTTAATGTTGAATATGTTGACAAGTTAATTATAATACTTGAATAATCAAGTTAATATAAAACTATTTTTAGGATAATATAGTAACTAATTGGAGGACTAATGTATTGATAATGCTTTTGGATAAGGATCTGCTGAATAAATAAGATAAGCTCAAATGAGCTTACAGTTCAAATCAATATTCCAATATGCGGATTAGTGCTTCGATGCGTATTACTTTAAAAATATGGATTAATATAGATCAATTTAAAATAGAACGTTAAAATAAATGAAATTAGTAAATAATAGCATGTAAAGAATAGTCTAATAGTACAATTTAATGTCTTTAACTTATCTCAATTCTATTAATAATCAAGATTAGTGATGCATTATTTTATATAATATGCTTTCATTTATATAATATTATATTTCGACACACATAGATAACGTAAATTATTCATTATAATATACTTAAACGAGTTAATACATATACATTATTGTACATTAAAATATAACTTTGGAAATCGTTTCATCAATGATTATACAATTGTCTACAACAGACTACAGCAGAATATATCATCAGCGATACTAGCTATAACGAGCTATTAACTCGTTTAAGTATAGTACAATTTGGAAAATATTGTTTAGAACGATACAAAATAGCTGAACAACGCTTTGCTGTATTGCTATATATAGCCCTGTTTTAAGATAACTCAAAACATCCTAAAAAGCAAAATAGAAATAATAATAACATTAAAATTTAATATCGTTCAATTTGGCATATGAGATAATTAACATAAAAATATATTACTAAAGTGAGCCAATAGCTCGAATTGAGACACATGAAGTGTTTAGATACATGTATGCACATCTTCGATTTGTGTCTGATTAGAAACTTTTAATTTGATTATTATTTTCAACTATTTCAAACGATGTCTGTAAATTAGATGGAAAACCTAATCTGAAACAAGAAATATATCAAACTGATCCAGATTTGCTCTCACTTGTTACCTGACAATTTTAAAAACAGATATATTCAGCAGTTCAAGGTAATGTAGAATCACAATTTATCTATTTTTTAATAACATACTCAAAAATAAATAATATAATAACATAATATTAAAAATTCACACCTCAAATGGGTACTGCTTGCGCTGGTCCGCCAAAAATGCATTTGGAGTCAGATCGTTTTAAAAACTACGATGAGTTAATTTAGGCTATTGAGCAGGCTGGGTTAGCCAGTATGCGTTGTGTAATTTCGGTAGATTTTTCTTCTTCTAATGGTGATTTGCATTCGTTGGATCCGTCAAAGGACAATCCGTATTTGAAGGTAATAAAAGTGTTGGAGCCCGTTTTGCAGAAATTTGATACGTCCAACGAAACGTACGCGTATCGTTTTGGCTGCATTGATTCATAAGAGTTGAAGGTGCTTCCTCTTTACGGCGAGGATCCCGTTTGCACTTCGTTTGATCAGATTATAAGCAATTACAAGACTGCGGCCGAAACGGTGCAGATGTCCGGCCCTACCACGTTCACGCACACGATTAAGAAGTGCATTGAGCTCGAGAAGCAGCTTGGCGGGAAGGAGTTCATATTCTGCGTGTTCATAACGGACGGTGTCGTTTCAGATCCCGAGGAGGACATTCTACAGCTAAAATTCGCTTCCAAGTATCCCATTTCCTTTGTGGCCGTTGGTGTGGGCAAGGGACCCTTCGGCCTCCTCGAGAATTTCGACGACAAATTCAAGGGCAAATTCGACAACTTCCAGTTCGTGAATCTGAACGAAATAACGGAAATCTCGAAGAGGCACGAGAGACCAGACCTCGTTTTCTCTACCGCGTTGTTCAACGAAGTTCCGGACCACTACAAGAACGTAAAGAAGCTCGGGTACCTGTGAATTTGCTGTATACGGTTGTTCTATTAAATTTGTAAGTTAATAGTTTTTCACATTTAGTTATTAACGTAACAAATTTAACACTAAATAGCATAAGTATATAAATACCACTCCAGGAATGAAATAATAATTGGCGCAACAATTTGTAAACAGAGTTTCGGAAAGACAAGCTCACAAAGACAGATAATAAACGCAAAAGTCACTCATGGCCCAATCAGGATAAATAAATTAACCTTTAGAAAAAACACCAAATCTTGATGTCACTACAAAATTTGAATCGGAATGTGGAATATTTTCAACCGTTTATGCGTAAGATGAGCTTAATGCTTTTGAACAGCGAATCATGGAACATAGAGCTAAGTTTGGAGAAAACGATGAATTTAGTGATTGATCTTTGTGATTTAACATTAGATTATAAATATTTATTAAAATAATATTATAATCGTGTCACTTAGCTTCTTCTTACTTTCTTTTTTCATCAGCAAGTCTTTACTTCTCTCTCATAATTGACTTTTGATCTTCCATGATCTAGGTCTGGTCACCTTCATGTTTAGGAGCGCCCGCACCATGCGTCTTCTTGAAATTTCTTTCTCTATTGTTATCACGCTAATTGCCTCTTGTCATGAATTAAAGTGAAAAATAAATTAAATCTATACTAAGGTACATATTAATATTATTCTTAAGTTATTACATTTAATATTAATAATACTAACATAAACGATTGAAGAAATCGTCCAATTATATTAATATTGGATACTTGTTAAACATATAATCTATTTGATCTAAATACAATGATTATTAAAACCGTTTTCGTTCCAATATATTAAACATAAAATTTATCTGTATAATTCAATAACTTTGTAAAATATGTATTTCTTAATATATTTATTGAATTTTAGAAATTTTAATAATAATAAGCATTTTATTTTTATCATTTCTATTCCATTTGCTTCTTTTCATCTGCCAATCTTTACTTCTCTCTCATAATGGCTTTTTGATCTTCCATGATTTATGTCTGGTCACCAACGTGCTTTGCTGCTCCAACATCATGCGTCTTCTTGAAATTTCTTTCTCTATTTTTGTCACGTTAATTACCTCTTGTCATTTTTGTATGGGTGTGGAAATAAATTATCATCAAATGGTTAACTATGTAATATTTGTAAGATAACCTATAACTTATATAGTATATGATATGTATATGTAAGTTAAAACGTGATGTTGCTATACAATATAAACAATGAACTACTGATCTGGAGTATGCTGACTTATAATGAAATTGGTTAAAAGGTTGTATTGCTGAGTAATACAATTAGAGTAATAATTACTCTAATATAGTAAAAACAGTAAAAATATTAATAATAATTAATTTTAATCAACTTCACTGCAAATTGATTGTTCCTTTTTATAACAACAATCTATTGGTCATATTATGAAGTGAATTTTCATAGCTATATGTCAAAGATAGAAGGTTATCTAGACGATCAAATTTAAGCTTTAATCCGTAAATATTTTACTTAATCATATTTGAAATTGATATATAGTCGTTTAATGAATTGAATTTAGCAATTACTTCAGACATATTGGTAGAATCAATATCAAACTCTGAACTTTCAGATAGTAATTGATTCCAAACACAGCATTGTGAGATATTGTTAAATTGAACTGTGTGCTGTATTTCTTCGGTTGTATTTGATTTTGACTTTGGGGTAACGCAACTAATTCCTAGTTGTAGTGATAGACACGACTTTAATTTTTGTTATGAATTTATTTATCTATTTAATAGTTTACACAGATGAACAGACTTGTATTTTATGCCTTTTGGTTTGGCTAAACAATTTGTATTACATTGCATTCGAAGTGGTAATTTAATGTATACGATTATCGAATATATATGTTAATATAATAATATTAACAATTATTAATTTCAATAAATAGATAAATTTATTGTAATGTTAATTCTTCAAAAATATCAAAATTTTTGTATGTGTTATTACTATTATTATACCAATTGTTTATTACAAAAATTTGCATATTTTTCAAATTAGTAAATTACACAAATATTACACTAAAGTTATTATACAATATATAAATCAATTCTAGAATATAAATACTAAATAAATTGCTATTCATACAATCATAATTGTATATATTTGTATATAAAATGACTCACTTAACTGTAACCTTATCATCAGTACTTAGGCTCAATCCAATAATTCCATCTTCATCTCATAAATCATGACAATCCACAAATCCAAACTTAGTTACACAATAACGTTACCTCAAACTAATCTCAATATCATACCTCATCTTCTAGGATTGTCACTCTGAATAGCCTCCTCAGACAACCTAAGTTAGTTCGGCACTAACATTATTGACCTCGGAAGTTATCTTTGTAACTATCTTTGGGATGGCTGGTATGAATCTTGGGACTAGCGTATCAACGGCAACGCGTAGTGCTTCTAAGTTTAGAAATAATCAAATGGTGGTTTTATTTTATATTAGTAAATATTAATATCTTCTTACAGTTTTGTCAGTTTTCTGGAATATTTCTTTACAGCCGCACAATAAATGTTAAGTTAACATTTTTACAGAGGAAGTAACATTGTTAACTCTGTAAAAATAACAGCTCTAATTTGTTTTATTATTAAAAAATTTAATTTACCTTTTTCACTCCTTCTCCATTCTTTCCCTGTCGTGTAAATAAACATTTGCGTTCCACCTCTTCGCGAATTCTTTCGCCTCAATTAAATTAATTAATTCTTTATGGTCCTCGAAATCCGTTTTAATGTTCAACTAAATCAGTTTTGGGAGCGTTTTCTTTTACGTTTGGCCCAGTTTCACGAGCCTGTTCCAGAGGAAAACGATGAATTCCTCTTCAGTCGGATAGAATTTGTACTTGGCTATGAACTGGCCAAACCAGCGCGTGGAATGGATTTAATCGTTTAATGGGCCAAAAATGGTCTCCGCTGTCACTTACCAAATTTAATTGTTAATTATCGAATATGGGCGGGCGGTACTCGAGCAAATTTATACATTGGTAGTGAATATGCGCGTTTGCTATTATATAGGGAGAGTACTGATATGCCACTCGTATAATGGAGCAATATCTGGAGCAATCCAGTTATAAGGCAATACAATATCAGAAGCTGAAAGTTGAGGACCAACAAGAGCGAATAAAGCGGAGATCTCGCTCACTGGTAAGCACCTAGCCGCGTGTGGCAGCTTTTATAACATTTATAATATTTACTGCTCAGAAGCAGGCCCGTCAACTAAAATAATAGCTGGAGGACGCTCCACAGTTAATACGCGCTCCCTTATGTTATCACGATTGATTATTATCGCACCCTGCGTGAGAGCTTTCACGCACAGTGACATGTTCTCGTACGCACCGATTGCTTAGTCCTTACTTGCTTTCAATAACTAAAGCATGGCTTTGAGACGCAGAGAATGCTTCAAAACACGCGTGTCCACATGATAGTCCACCAATCCCAACAAATCCAAAAAGCGATCAACGTGATACACATGAAGTCTCAAAGAATCATACTGCGTTGGAAGATTCATCAAACATGAATGCAATATGTGCCAAATAGCCGGGGCAAGATTCATCTTCGTAACCACAAACTACGAAAGACCCGATAATGAAGCAAACGTCTTTCTGTTCAACAAACGCCACGCCATATGTTTTTCGAACAACGGAAACATCTCTCCAAGTCTTTCAGCTTGAACACGCACGTTCTAATTAATCTCAACAATGTAAAGTTTCTTGGGATCTACAACAGAATCAATTTCTGGAAGTAAATGCTTTTAGATCCTTGGATTTCCTTTTATGATGAAATATATTACAGAAAACCAAAGATTGATATTTCCCATAAGTTTACCTCCTGCCAAAAGTACAGCGAGTGTATAATCGGTAACTTTCGCTGATTCATTACTAGAGCCAAATGCTAATGCACCACATAAATCATTACCAGTAATAGGGGATTTTTTTAATGGTACTTTTTAATCGAAAGACTATTTATAAGCTTCCAGAGAAACATACACATCAAGATGATCAGCAATCGCTTTTATAAAATCTGGATACTTGAAGGCATTGAGTGGGTTATTGATGCAGTCATCAACATGCTATTTTTCAAGAAGACCAAGAAGAGGTGTTAATGGAGACTTTATCAATAAAACCATTTCGAAGGATTCACCAAGAGTTATTGGACAAAGCAACTGATTCATATCGTAACAATTATTTTGTTCTTCTGGTAATATTTCAGCACTTGCCTATTTTGCTTTAACTGACGTAGCGAATCTTTGAGACTATATTTCCAATTAAAATTAGTTTCTAAGACGACCTGAACACATATTAATGAGTTTACTCATTTTACTTTCAAAAGTCGAGATTTCGTCTTCATCGCAATAATACTCCTTATACATAGAATGCATTATACAAACTGCACCGTCAATATTCTTTTCCAAAATTTTGGTCTCAAATCTCTAATAATTGTTTTGGGACGGTTTTGGCTTTGTTTTCAACAATTCTTTGTCTTAAAAGTACAACTTTATCTCTCAAAATTGGATCTCCAACAGTTCCTATTGTAGCAGCTTATATCACATTATGTAAACTATCATAAATTTGATCAAAATGTTCTTCAGTTTTCACATCTTCCATAATTTCAATAACTTTTCTATCTTCTTTTGTAACTTGAGCAATTTTTTGAATATTGCCGTTCGAATATAATATAATTTCATGTGGGCACTTACGAGCAAATGGAGCACAAACAGAAATATTTGGATTATTGTTAACTATGTGAACAGTAACTTTGGTAAAGGTTAAACCAAACTGTTAAATAAGTTGGTCTGCTTAATCTACATTACCAACTTCACCATCTGTAAGAATTATCAACTCTCCTGAAAAGTTGGCTTGGTTACAAGCTTTTACAATTTAACTTGGTTCAGTGGATCCACGACCATCATGTTAACTGATTACTTAAATAATTTTTGAACGATCAACAAATTCAAAATTGTTATCCCATAAAACAAACTGAGCTTCATTGGGAAGTTCGTTAACAAGTTTTTTGGCAATACTATGGTATTCAAGTGCATTTCGTGTTGATCCAGAATAATCGTGAGCAAATAGAACTGGCATAAATGAAAAGAAAGTGGAAGATGTGATTATATTTAATTAATAATTAGGATATAACGCATATTTTGTATAAGACGTGTAATGTTCTTTAGGATTGAAGTTGTAAAACAAAGTAAAATAGTAGGCGCAAAAAGAATGTAAGAATGTAGTCATATTCGAATATATAATGTGTTAAGAGTAATGTTTAAAGTTTATATTATTTCATTTTATAGAACTGTTCGGATCAGATAAATCAGCAGCTATTTTAGAAACAACAATTTTAATTGCTAATGGTAAATTAAATTATGGACTTGTCGGAACGTGAATAAAACCTTTAATTTAAGCTGAGTCAGTATTTAAAACTTTATAAAATGTTTCGTTGCAAAGATATTCACCAGCTGTATTGGAATATTCTACTGGATAAATATTTATCAATGAATTATAAATATTTTGTAAATTCAATGTTGAAAATAACTCGAAGCTAGCATCTGGAGATTCGTTTATGATTAACGAAGGAGGGAAATTAGATAGGTTATCTTAATAATTTGCTCGCTTGTTTACAGCACGTTATTCTAATCGAATAAATTCAGAAGATGACGCTTCGCCAAACATTACTACTGCCATTGGAGAATATTTTTTGATTGATTTAATTACAATATTTGCGGCTTCTTACCATACAACGGGTAATTATTAAACAATTATCAAGTACTCATTTATTTCTTAACCTTATAAATCCTTTATGCTTTCAAAAGACTAATTTAATTGTCTTCCTCCAAATGGTTCGAACCCAGTTAGTAAAATACATTTTTGCATTAATTAGAAGTGAAAAATATTTAACTAATTACTAATACATATCTAACAACATTATAAAATAATTAGAACATCACACTTTGACTCCTCTAAGAACCTTGCATTCTATTCCTAAATCATCTTTTATTTGGCTTACTATACTTTGGGTTAGCCAATTATTCTTAACATATTCCATCATTTTTTGATATAAACTAACTACTTTGTCTGATTGTCCCATGTGGCTTTCGATGAAGTCGAATATTTGTATTTGTTCGCTAAGTGGTGTTTTTAGGTATTCGAAGCATTCTAATAACGCGGTGCTTTGTTTAGTGGGTCCTTCTTGGAGTCTTTGTCCGATATATTCTTCAAGTATTGGGTTTAGCAGTGGTTCGTGGTCATCGCAAAAGCCCAGGTTGATATTCAAATCAACCAGGTCTTCGTCAATGCAGTTTCCTCTGGTCCATTGTCGTGTTTCGAACGGATTTTGGAACAATGGTGTTCTTAGTATGCCAATATTTTGCAAACAGTATTATTTTCGGTCTCTTTCTTTCGTTTCTGCTTATTTGGTTGTGTATTCGATGAAATAGTCCAGTAAGAATTTCGTTTCTGGTTGGTCTATGAATACGTCTTGATTTCCGCTTTCTTTAACCAGTTGGCTTTTGGTGAGTTGGTCGTTAATTTTTTCTTTCAGGCGCATTTCGAGTTCAACGTGAATTTGTTGTCCTTCTTGGCTTTGAAGTTTGAGTATTTGTTCGTTTCTGTTTTTGTTTTGCATGTGCCTTTCGAAGTTCAGGTCTTTCATGATGTTGGTGAGGTTATTTTCTCTTCTTTGTTGCAGTTCCGTTTCGATTCGTGCGAATTCGTTGTAATACGCTTGCCCGAGTAGATTCGCGTCGTGGGCTAGTTCGTCCACAATGGCCACCTGCGGATTAATAATTTTATTTTCATTGTTCAGCTACTGCAAAGCCTCTCTTATATCCAGTGGAACAATTTAGTAGTCCTGTGTGTGTTCAATTGAGTCCTTCTCGTAGATGAATGCGTTTAATTTATTTTTCAGTTAAATAAATAAATTGTTGTAAAAATCCGGTTCAACATTTGAATTATTTGTTGTTCTCGCCTGACCAATAAGTAGGGCGATTTACTTCGGGTTGAAGCTGTTTGGAATGGTCCCGTTTTCAATGTTCTGCTTGAATAGAGCAATGTTTTGAACGTGGGCCGTTATCTGGGGTGAGAACCCGTTCATAATCTCATTTATTAATTGCAATTGTCCAAGCCGTTTGAATTCGACCTCGTCCTCAACTGAGAACGGAGCCGGCTCGAATTCCTTGACCGGGATTTTGCTCACGTTTGCAATTTGGGACTAATGGAGCTCGTCAAAGTTAACTAACTATTAATCGTTTGCCTGGTCTTCGAATTTTTGCAAGTCGCCAAGATCTTATTCCGGATACTCCGAATTCAAGATCTGGATCTGATTTTAGGTGAACGTCTTCTTCAACAGATTCGCAGCATCACCGGTAAGTTGCTCAAAACGCTGCTGAGTTAAGATGTTACCCACCGTTTTTGATAAATTAGCTGGCTCCAGCTTCTACAGCATCTATTACCTCTACTATTGCAATTACTAATCAGTGGGCACATTCATTGCGCGCTAACGCGTTTCGTTCTGCTAACGCAGCATCTCCTGCACGTGATCCAGCTAGTCAAGCTTGTACACATCAGGCATCGCGTGAATTACAACCTCGTTCGGCTAACGCGTAACTTTTGACTGCAAAATTTGAGACTAACACAAAAGAGAATTCAAATCGTTATTACTGCGATAAAGCGGAGATTTTGATGTTTGCAGATTTATCTACTATTCCGGCGCTGCTAATAAAGATTGCAAAAAATTAGCATCATCGTCCATATTGCGGTGTGGAATTCCATTTAAAATAGTTTTTAATATATAATTCACTGTTACCATTCCAAATATGATTAATTACATGTTGAACTAACTTGTCATCCATAATATTTAGAAATCTGTTTAGAACATACTTATGTAAATATAATATTTGGATTATATAATAATTAATTTATGAATCATATCATCTCAGGTTACTTGTCGTGTGTCTTGTTTTTAACTTGGAGTTATGTGTTAACTTTCTTAGTATTCGTTTAAGACTTAGAACTAATAATATATTACTTTCTTTTATTATAACACATAATACTTGTGAATATAATAATAAACGCAAAAGCACAAATTCCAACTGTTATACCTGCTACAGCAACAATACTCATATTTTATTTAGTTTTAGTAGGAATAGCGTCAGGATAACTTGGTGTTGAAAATTTTGTAAATAATAGGCCATTAACGAATGAAAGCTAACTTGAATTTACAAATTCAGAACTATATGTATGATTAATATTTGTTTATGCACATTCTGGAGTAAATATGTTTTACAAACCATTATTAATACATGCAACAGCTTAACATGAAATATTAAAGGCTTAAGCTCCAGGACAAGATTAAGTAGTAGGGCAACTACCTTCTTAATAACACTTCCATATGTGGCAAAACGTCTTATTTACTAATATAGTTTTATTTATGTAACAATCTGTGTCTTCTCCGTTAAGTTATAAGACACACCTCGGATTTTATTTGTTTATAGAACAAAAATAATCTGTCCCGTTCTTATATAATATATAAGAACGGATGTATCTATATATAATATATATAGATACATCTTCTGAATAGTTTATTATGCTTTGATTACCAATGATAATAGTGTTCTTTTACTGATTATTCTAACCATAAATTTAATAATCTTAATCTTTTTGATAATCAAAAACATAGTCTTAAACTAAAACTTTATTAGTACTCTGATCATACAAATATAGATTGGTACTTTCAAGATAGTACATTGTCATTTGCTTTCTAGTGTGGTTATAGCTTACAGAAACACGAGTGATATTCGTACCAACTTTCCTTTCACATTTGTTATCGGCTACAGTTAAAATACCTTAAGTGTTATCTCCCAACGCATAAACATCGCCATTATTCATGTATATGAACAAGTATGACATGCTTTTAGTCAGATCTATACTAACGATATTACTCGCATTCAATATCAAAGGCAGTTTTAAGTAGCTTTCTTCTAAACCAGTTGAATTACCGTTGAATATATATTGAACATTTTAAGTCCCAGTGATATAAATTGCACTTGATGTAAGTACGAATTGTAGCAAATCGTTTCCTACAATCTGTTTGATATTTTACAATGGAATTCCAGTTGGTAAATATATATTCTTCAGTGATTAAGTAAAAACTGTTTTCTTATCATTATAATCATAAGTTTCAAAGAATAATTCGTTTTTGGTTGAAATATACCACAAGTACAAATCCTTGTAAAAGTATAACTTCAAAAAATTTTTGAGCTCTGTATTTACAAACTAATACTGTTATTTATTACCAAGTAGAGATGGCTTGTTTCCGAGAGCTTGAACCGTTCCATTTTCTAATAATTAATATATTGCGTCCTTAAATATCACAATATCGATCAAATTAGATGAATTTGATATCTAACTCAACAATGAACCGTATGGGTATTTGAACTTTTGTACGAATGCAGATTCATACGTTACAATAGCAATTAACATTAGAAGAGAAGTGAGTTATCTTATCATTCTCTTTTTTAATAAATGTAATTTTATATAATATTTATATTTATAGTTGATGTTAATAATTTGAAATTAATTATATACTGATTATATACTTTGGAGCTTTCCAAGCAAATAATTGTAATAAACAAATATATTATATTAATACGGATATGAAGGTCTATTTCTATGTATACTATTATATACTAATTTGTAACATACCACTTTGCGCTAACACCCTTAATCACATCTATTAAGCGATAATATAATATTAATTTTACATCATTTTTGAATTTTATAAACTTGATTTAAAGATAAAAGATCATCATATACAATTATAATGGAATTGCAAACTGGATGAATTTTGTACTTTTATTTCGTATATTTGAACATTTACTTGAACAATGAACATATAACTTCAATTAATTTAATCAATTATCTAACTTTAAAAATAATGTACTGCATTACCTTGCTTATATATATAACTAAATCTCACACGGCCACTAAATTCTCAGCATTACTTTGGTAAATATATTCCGGATTGTTCATTAATTTCCGGACGAACTGATTCACCGTTTTAACGTTAAATTATATTTCTTAGTGTTTTCTGGTGAATTGCTCCGATACCACTCTTGCAATGTCCTTTTGATTCGTTCCGGCGTTCAAATTACACAGAATTTGGAGCAAGAGTTCGGATTTGTAAATATTTAGGTCCGGCGAGAACTATTTAACCCACGAATTGTAATAAAAGTCCTTTACTTATTATTGAGATTTATTTAATTAAATTGAGAGGTTCTTCCAACATGATTAACGTTGGGAGTTAGATAAACGATTGAAAGCCGTGTACAAGTGAAAAGGAGAGTAATAAATGGCGTTAGAGAAGGTTGAAACCTCATTAGTTAGGCAAGCGGTGAATTACTCAGCGTTGATGGTTGAAATGCGACCCATTATTGGGAGTGGAAAATAAGTTAAGATTTTATTATATTTATTGAATGAGTAATACATGTACAAAATATGGCTATGGTATCATATTTTATCTTACACACATGATAATGTGTATATATGAAATTTGTATTATCTTAAGATATTTTTCGTCTAATAACTTTTATAATTATATTATATAATAATATAAACTTAAATGTGACTTTGACAATAATAACTGACTAATGTAAAAACAAACTTTCTACAAAATAGATCTAAAATGTCTCTTAAAAATCATAGTAAAGTTAAACCGCTACACACATACGTAATATTATTAATATTATGTATATATGTTCACATTGCATACCATAGAATAAAGTAAAATAGTTACTTGATATTAAAAAAGATGTTAAATCACACATAGTAAATATATCGGCTCACTCTTTTGGTACATCTCAAAAACATCCCCTCAATAATCAATTACTTCAATCACAAGAAACATTTAAAAATGCTAAATTTTCATCTTAACGCGTTCTTTACTCCTGTACATAAAGGACTCTATATTTTCAGTGTTAATTATTTGAGATGTCATCAAATTATATCAATTCAGAAATGATAGTATTGTTTTATACTTTATCGTGTTATTACTGTGTTATTAATATTTATATAACATTAATGTTAGGTTATTAAATTTTCAGAGATGATGGGTGTGGATAAGATAGTTATAAGATATTACATCTACTGTGTATTTATACTTATTAAGGATATATTCATTGAGGAATAGTATTTAATGTATTCTCTGAAACGGTATGTTATATTTACAACTAAATATTAAGTTGTCATTAAAGGTTAAACTTTTAATTAGAAATTATTTCTGGTGAAGTTATAGTGTTTATATATGTTTATATTTCACTATTTATTTCTTTCTATTTATTTCAAATTATAAAAACAATTTTTTTAATTGATATTTTCTATTATCTATTTCTGAAATTATCTTAATGTATGAGACTAAACTATTTAAAACGTGTTGTTCTCATGTATTTTATTGAGTTGTTCACTTTTTGTGTTCTCTCTTATGCATGATAGTTTTGATTTTCAGGTTACTGTTATTGTATAGATGTTTAAGATGTAAATACATTAAAGCTGTTACATAAATGAGGAAGCAGAATCACTTAGATTGGAAAAAAGGTGAAAACCATTTTAATTAACTGGAAATTCACTAACCACGAGAATTATTAAAGTATATATTATTTTTACTTAGCTTAGGTTGTTGGTTTCTTAGGGATCATTGGTTTAGAAAGGAAAGGAAATGTGATGATCAGAGAAAAAGGGTGACCAGTATAGACGTAATTTACGGTGTGATGTCTTCATTTATTATTTTTACTTAGCTATAGTAAAATAACTAATATAACTAATAAAATAACTAATATATAATTATTAATTGCGTTTAGATGTATTGTTGGATTGTTGCTGTTGAGTGAGTCATGTTATTAAAAAAAATAACTACAGTTATAATAAGAATTATTAATAATAATTATTTACTTTAAAATTATATTCTATAGACTATAAGGAATATTTTCCATGTACAGAATTTTCCACTTCAAACGGGAAATGCTAAATTATACATAACTTTTGAAGTATCGTGGGATATAACTACTGAAGTTCACACATTGTTGATATATTAAATCAAGTAACATTTAATGATTATCATTTCTTAGCCAGAGTGTTAAAATTTCCAAAATATTGAATAGAATGTGGAAGGTCCTTCGATCATTATTGCTACCAAAATTTTTTCAAGTTGAGCTCAAAAATGAGATTTTTGTGACCAAGATTTACAAAAATGGAAGTAAAGAAGAATTTCGGAGTGGAGCCGTACCAATTTATTGGTAAGCCGTACCAATAATTATTACAATTATAGTAGTCTATAAATTACTTGATACTGGGCCAAAGCTTCTACTAGCTTTTAAAATTTAACTTTTATATAATTTTTGGGTTGATTTTGGACCCAAAAGATTTCATTTATTGATCATATAGTATTAGTAATAACATAGTTCCTTAATAGCTTATGATAATAGCTCAACTGAAGATGGTAATGATACATGTACGTTTATTATATTTATAATTTGGGTAAGTTTGTTTGTTATTATAGCAATCATCTAAATCAATCTAATTTAAAAAAATGTACAGTCAAAAATTATAAAATTTTGGTCAATATTCATATTATGTGTTATGTAGTGCTTAGATTGCACAATAGAAGTACTGCAAAAGATTATAATAATATTTTCAAATTACAAACTTATGTATACAATAATTTGTTTACATTGTGTTTACAATTATAATCTATTTGCATATAAGATGTGCGTCGCGGAGATATTTAATCTGTATCTCGAATGTAATGTATTTGCAAAATTGTCCCATTTAAATTAAAAATTATTAAAAATTATAGTATTTCTCTTAAACAAAAATCATTATTGAAATAGTTCTATTTTTCTTTTTCACACCCACTCCACTTGATGATTGAAAAGCGAGTTTTAACCCTTCAAATAATAGCTTTCTTCGCCAACATAGCCGTGGGTGTGGTCGGCATAGCTCTTCCTTACTTGTTCAGCAACAACAAAAATGTTGAGAAGATCATGTCGTACATGAACTGCGCCGCTGGTGGCGTTCTCGGTGGTGTGTCCATTATCCACATTCTTCCTGAAACTGGAGAAGTTTTGAACAAGCTAGTCCAAGATTTCCCTCTCAGTTTCTACATCACTTTCGGTGGTCTTTTCATTATGGTTACTTTAGTAAAACTTGGTGGCCACTCACATGGAGACCATGAAACAAAAGGAGACTATGTTAAAGTAGAAGTTGATGATTCTATTCCACTCGATTCTGAGGTTAAGTGCGATCACGAACATGAACATCACGATCATGAACACGAGCACCATCATGAAGAATCTTTGAAGCCAAAGAACATCGGTTCTGTTATCATGCTTCTGGTTGGGCTCATGATCCATGACGTCTCTGAAGGCATCAGCCTCGGTCTCTGCACAACTTTTGATGACACTTTCCAGATGTTCATGGCCATCTTCCTGCACAAGTGGTGCGAATAGGTTTGTCAAGCTATCTGTGGAATAAGAGAAGGACTCTCTTTCAAGCAGAACATGGCCTTCTTGGTCCCACTCTGCATGGCTACTCCAGTCGCCCAGATTACTGCCTTCTTCATCATTTACTTCACAACTGGATCTGGTGAACTTCCACTAACTGCTTTGGTTGTTCAAGACTGCTTCATGAGCTTTGCAGCTGGTACCTTCATTGGTATCATGTTCGAAGAAGTTATCGCAGTTGAAATGACTGAAAGCAACAGCAAGAAGTCTCTTGTCCTAAAGCTATTAACATTCCTCTTAGGTTTTGCACTTATATCCAGTGTAAGCATTTACGAGTGGGCTTCTAATAAGTGATTTTTATATCATTCTAATTCATTCATGTTAATGTTAGATAATTTCATGTTAGAGATTGATACTGATTGAAGAATTTATAATGTGTTTTAGTGGTGTGTGTTTCCTCGTTTTATTTTTATATATCCGCTATTTATTAAACATTTTTTCACTTCTCAAAAAATGCCGATTTTGGTTTTGAATGGTTCATTGAATCCGATAACGCTTGGTCATGTGAAGTTGCTTGAGAACGCAAAGTTACTTGCTGAGAGGCTTTTTGGCCCGGTGACCAAGATCTACGTTTCTCCCACTTGCGACGCGTACCCCTACAAATCCCTCCTCCCAGCTGTGCACCGCATAGCCATGATAAACCTCGCTCTCTCATCCTCGAGCATTTAATAATTAACCGAAATTAACAACGACGAGGTCCTGTCGCCCACATTCTCTCCAACTTACCAGGTGATGAAATCCTTGAAGTAGAAGCACCCAACTGACTAAATACTCCTAGTGTGCGGAACGGATCTTATAAACGGGATGTTGAACAGGAACTATTGGCCCGAATTCAACGTCCGCTCCCTCTTCAACGAAATTGAACTCCTCTGTTTCAACCGACCAAACGGAAACGGTTCAATTTCAGCCGAAAAAATAATCCAAAACATAAAAAACGATTTCCTAAAGGAATTTGAGAGCAAAATTCACATCACAGAAGAAATAATCGGTGAAATGAGCAGCTCGGCCGCTAGAGAAGGAAGAACCGACTTTCTAGATGAAAAAGTGGTAAAATATATAAAGGAAAACGGGCTGTGCTAGAAGTGAGATTGGTGGAAGAGATTCATTAAAAGTCTGTTATAATTAAATCAATAAATTATATAAATATGTATCTAAGACGTTAAAAATATGATAAATACTAAATAGAATAAAGCTATAAGCATATCATCCAGCTTTGATTATTGACCTTGTTATCAAGTACAAGTAGTTGCCGCTGCTTTAAAGCATTCTATTATTGAACTAATTATAACTAATTATAAAATTACGGAAATAATAGTAAAAGTTAAATTAATAATTTAGTATTGAACAAATTGACAAAATATTTTCCGCGCTAAATGAAAGTATGTTTTGAGTTAGCTGAATAGCGCGGAATATATTTAGGAATACATACTAGAGCGTATGCCGCTGAACGTCCATATGATAATGGCCCATATTTTCCGTTAGGACTCAAACATACTTTATAATTAAGTTTGAAATAAGAATAGTTTGTACTCGTTTAAAAAGATAATATTACAACTTTCGAATTTATAAAATAATAATAGTAAGATTATTTTGATATGTATAAAGAAGACCAAAATAGAGTAGAAATTAGTAATACTTAAACTTCCACATATTAAGTTATTGAAACTTCCGGAAAATACAAAATATAACTTGAATAACAATGGTTAGGCTTAATAGATAACTAAATAGCGCTTGTTAATTTCGAATAAGCTTTAGATTTTATTATGCTAACAGAAGCTAAGTAAAGTAAGAATGAAACAAGCAATCAGTAAACGGTTAAAAGTTAAGACATTGAAATTTCTAATTAGTTTATGCAAAATGTGATTCAAAATTATTAATACGTTTATTTGGTGTTGTAGGGGACTGATACATGTATAACTGTTAATGAAAACTGCTATAACGGAAATATTCCTAAAATCATTTAATTAAATTAAGTATCCAATGCGTACTAAGTATTTGAGTTAAAGGAAACACAAAAGGGGTTTATATGTGTTTTACGTTATATATTTACATATATTGATTATGTAAATAGTAATTTAATTAGATCAGGCGAGTATAAGCTTTCGACGATGGGAATGTGGTATTCTAATAATATAATATCAAATTCGACCACTTTATCAGATTCATGGATTTTTGCTGCACCTTAAGATAGTTCAGCAGTTATATAATCTGTAGATACAGGTATGTTTGTGCATTTTGATAATGGGATATTTAAAATGACAAATAATATAAATTTAGCTCAAAGGTTTGAAGTAGTGCAATAACCAAAATATTGCTTTACTCATTCGGAAATATTAAATACAGCAACAAATTAAAACCTTCGTAATTTATAAATACGAATTGATTCTATTGCAAATTCTAAGTTATGTTTACACTAATAAATTAATATTCTCGCGAATATTGAAAGTGTAACTGATTATTAATCTTATGCACATTAGCCTAAATCACGATATGAAAATGAATCTGACCTAAACGGATATTTAAACTATTCGTTGGTAATAGGAAATAGTGATTAAAAGTATTTACTAAAAACAATACCTGATGAATATGGTGTTGTTTACATTATTCTTGAGCGATCAATTATTGATAAAATAGATTTACAATATTTGACTCTAGTCAATGGGAAAACTGAACTACAAAACTTTTCTGGCAAAGATTAATAGAAATGGTTACTTAACATAATTAAATTGTGAGCAATGGTTTAATAATCTATTTTATTTACTCATATATAATTAAACTAAATTTCATATGTTCGTTAAAATATTTGGTTATTTATTATTTCACGATATTGTTTGAGATGTTATCTTAACGTTTGTTTGCTTTGTGTTTGTTTTGAGATAATAGTTAACCTATAGACAAGAAAACGTATTAGGTCAAACAGTAACAATATTAAAAAATAGAGCCTTGTACTGAGGTTACATTAAATGTACAATGTACTTAGGTTTATAGCCATCAATTGCCATTTTTTAATTGCACAATAAGGGTTTTCTATTGTCCCAGACAATAGAATACAATAAAGTAAAGGACAATAGTGAATTTTATTTCATTGCTAAAGTCAAGGGAATATTTAACACATATATACATAAAAAATTAAATATCGCTTCAATTTTACACCACTCCATTGAAGAATAATTGCAAATAAAAGCAATAAAAATGACTCAAAATCCATGATCTAAATACACTTTTTCTATTGTGAAAAGTAAATGACACTTATTGTCTTATTGTCCACAATTGTCAAAAGTAAGCTATTGTCAATAGTTGGATATGGTCATTTTATTTTAGAAATAAAGTACTGCAGACTCTCGAAGATAGTACTCACCCTCAGACTCGGTTAATGACCTAACTTAGAATCACTTAATGTCTTTTGAGATACTTGGTACTATAAGTGAGAGGTTTATAGATCTAAAATAGTTCATTAACCGAAAACTGAAAGACATTAAATGAGATGAGAATACCAAATCATATATATTGAAATGCTTAATTCTACTCTATCGCTTAATATTACTGGTAAGGGATTAAAATAAGTTATTATATTAAAATTCAAATCTTAACACGATATGATTTCACTGTGTGAGGTGGTAATTAAAATGATAATATGTTTAACCACCTTGGTTATATTGACATATTAAGTTTTGTGTTTAGGAATAGTGTGTAATCCAATATCATTCATCACTTTTCGTTTATAGTCTAATTTTGAAGACATTAAGTGACCGAGTACTTTAACCGAGTTTTGGGGTGAGTACTATCATGTACTATCTTCGAGAATCTGAAGTATTCAATAAACATTTTTGTAAAAGAATCTAGATTAAATTGAATGTTATAAAGTGTAAACTTTTAAGTTAAAAGTTTTAACTGTTTGACATTTGTAAATAATCTTGTATGTTCAAAATTGAATATGGTTGGATATGTTAATATGTAAAATTTCATCGGCTTAACAAATTATGATTTTTCACTTCAGAAATGATTGATGATTAATCATCTTCACATAATCAATAAACATCAGATTATAGCTAAATGACATAAATAACTATTTAATAAAAGCCAGGAAAAGATTTGATATTACAACCTATCAAAAGCGTAATATTATTTAATTATATTTTACCAGGATGTTCCAACATTTTCAGATTGGCATTTATAAATGTATTGTACAGATATATGTAATATAGATTATGGGGAAATACAGTTTCTATTATCGTGCTCTAACCATTTATCGATTTATGTACCACAACATACTCTCTAGCTTTATTAGATGGGTCGCACGAAATATTATTTGGTTTTATTTAAAATAAATAGAAAAATGCTGCAAAAGCGTATTTCGCCTGCGTATTAATAAATTATTACATAATAGGTTTCATTATTTCAATTGTAATGGGAAAAATTTGTTCTAATTAAGTTGGACTGTTTACTTTAAATGAATAATCAAAGTATTATTTACAAATATCACTATATTTTAGCATTATCGGAAGAAGTTCGTTTGTTTTCTACAGAGAAATAATGATAATAGAGCAACGTGTATACTCTGCCTTTTGCATGGATATTCTGTATGGTTTACTGTCTATATTAATTACATGTATATGTATAGTTTTGACTGATTCAAAGACCATCTAAAAACCGAACTATTACAAGTTATTTGCAGTTATTGAACTATTATCTAACTTTTTCGCTTCTTTATACCCTATTTACTCAATTGTGACCTATTTTTCATCATTACCTTCGGTTCTTGTTCAACATAAATATTAAGACAGGTAACGTAATCAGAGTTAGAGAAGTCTTAATGAAAGGTGCCCGCATTGTTTTCTGTGTTTAGTTCCTATTTATGATTATGATAGGGACTATTATAAAAGTGATGATTCAATGGTACTTCGTTATTCTGGATCCATTCGCATTGAAGTAAGCTATTTTCAAAAAGTGGGCATTGACTTGGTGCGTTCTTGTACCATATCACTTCGCTCAACCACTAGTTGAGATGGAGTTCGGGTACTTTCAAATATTTTAAGTGGCGATGCATTGGTCGCTATTTGGGTCCTAGTTTCTAGTTTACTACTTCAAAAAGAAAAGATCTGATTTTAACAACATGTAAGTTCAATTAATGATCGCGAAAGCGTTGATTGGACTCATCATGTACATTAAATATGTTATGAAATATACTAAATTGTTAAATTAAAAGAAGATGGACCCAGCTTGAATCAACCTAAACATTTGTAAAGAATGAATTATTTTATCTTCTGATGATTAAAAATAATATAATGGATAAAGTAATAAAAGTAAAGAAATTATGAAATAATCGTTTAATAATTCCTGTGATTAAATAAACCGGACTGAAACTATTGAGACCAAATGAACATTGCCAACTGATAAAACTGTATAAATAACATTTATATTAAATAATATTTTTTAGATTGAAGATAAGTTGTAATTGAAGATAAAGTGATATTATTTAAACTATTTCCTTCTCAGTGGTAGATTTCTGATTTCGATTTAACAAAATAATTTCTTTTTATTATATCAACTCATATTATTCATATATTCATCTTAACTTATTCATAAGAAGTTAAGTATCTTAAGTATCTTAAAACTTAACTTTTAAGAATAACAGTCAATAATCTTATTAGTACATTTTTAATATTTTCAAAAATATTATAAACGAAGCATTTTTATCACTACAGCGGAATCGGGCTGA
Organism: Hexamita inflata; assembly: GCA_963988835.1. Taxonomy (NCBI): domain Eukaryota; phylum Fornicata; order Diplomonadida; family Hexamitidae; genus Hexamita; species Hexamita inflata. The sequence goes on along the minus strand of CAXDID010000660.1, from coordinate 322,164 downwards.
GCCCGAGGGACCCGTTCATTTCCGGCCCTGAACTTTTAAACAGAAATTTGTTGTTCGGGGTTTGGAAGTGGTTCGGACTCACCGCGCTCGTTTGCAGATACGAGAGGTTCACCGATTTGAGTGAAATTGTCTGATCAATGTTTTGAATGTAAATTTCACGCTGGGAAGTGAATTGGCAGATTAGCTTTTGCTTTGTTTAATTACCTGGGATGCCGCCAAATAAAGTTATGGCCTGTTTCAGCTGAAGCACCTTCAGTTTGGAAGGGTCGGCGTGTAAATACTAATCCAGCTCCATTTCAAATATTGAAGTGGAAACGAATATAAATGCACAAAATATGTTAAAATATTATATCTCTATTCATTTTAAAAGAAAATAAGCTTTTTTAAATACAGAAATCCGCCTTTTCACTTATACCTTCGGAGGTATACGGTATACCTCAAAAAAACTCTTCCAAACCCTTATAAATGAACTCAACTCTTTTATATCATAATATTGTTGAAAATAGCTAAAGTAATCATTGCATAAATATAGTCTAATTATTAAGACTATATTATAAAGGTGGTCTAAAAATCAACCCTCTTATAAATGGGGCCCTATGTACATAAGGATTTCTGTAGTATATAAAGTAAATAAAGCGACGTTACTCAAAAATATAGAAATATATTTATCTTATAAAATGACTCACTTAACTGTAACCTTATCATCAGTTATTATCTTAATATATCTGTTGTTTTCTAATAGATCATTGGTTAGAAAAGAATGGAAATGTGATGATTTAACATTAAGTAATTAATGATGTTGTTGGGTGAACTCCTTCAGCTGCAATAATATACGATGTACACAATAAACTTTATTACTATATGGTAACAACAGTAGATTTTTGTAGTTATATTCAAAATATTTTGTTTAAATTGAACATGGTCAACTCAATTTAAACATTTATAAATTTTTCCTTTAATATTGTAGTTTTTAAAAGTTACCACTTTAAATAAATGAACTACAACATTATAATGTTTCTAGTTTATTTAGCTGGCGGTTTCGTCCGCGGTACTGCTTTGAATAATCTTAGTACTGTTACAATTCAAATGTATTCTAACTTAACCAACCATTTTGATACTAAAGGATAAATAATGGCATTTTTGTCAACTTGTGTTATGTGTGGCTCTATGTTGGGAACATTCACTGCAACTCCAATTATCCTTAAACTTGGAAGGAAAATAGCAATCAGTATAATGGCATTGATTTATTTAATATCTAATATTGCATTTATGATTCCTGTACATTGGATATATTTGTCTGTAATGAAAACATTAACTGGCCTTAGTAGCTCTGTAATTATGACTACTGTCCCTATGTTATTCAGCGAATTTGTTGCTCCAAAATAGAGAGGAATATTTTCTTCTTTAATTAATTTATTCATTTGCTTTGGAGTATTGTTGACTGCAATTGTACAACTTTTTATTGCGCCATATGATAAATTATTTTACGTTACATTTATTCCAGGTTCAGTAAGTGGAGCATTACTTTTAGTTCTCACTATTTGGGTAAAAGAGGTTTCAACTTCTAAAGATTTGATAGTATCAGAATAAAAAGTGCAACCATCCAGCATTTTTAATAAGAAGTACAGAAAATGCCTATTAATTGCACTTACGCTAGGTCCTTCTTAAGCAGGTTCTGGAATGAATGCTGTAGTTCAATATGCAACTTTAACTTTCGCTAATAGTTTTAATTCACCTTATTCTGGAACAATAGGCTTTATAATCGTATCTTCAGCAAATACACTGGCAGCCCTCATCGCTACTCCATTTATAAGGCGAATAAGCAGGCGCAAACTCTGGTTCTCCAGCTTATTCGGGTGCATGATATGTCAACTATCTCAGATTATCCTTACTTTAATAAATGTAAATGAAAATATACTAGCGTACTTGAAGCTCACATTCACCATTTCATTCCTTATATTTTTTTAATTTGGAATTGGCCCTTTGTACTTGGCTATTCTTTCAGAGCTGTTTCCACTCGAGGTTAAAACGAAGCTGATGAACTTTGGCATGGTTCTGTTCTGGACGGTGCTTATTACTACCACTTTGTTGTTTCCACTGATTCCAAAATGGACTTCTTACCTGATCTTTTTATCAATTCAAACTAGTTGCATGATTGTGTTATTTATTAATTTACCTGAAACAACGGGAAAAACTTTACAGGAAATAAGAAAGATAATGGTAGTTGAAGAACCCAAAGTTGAAATAAAGCCTGCGGCCCACGCAGAAGCGCCTTTAGAGTGATATATAAATGTAAAAAATAACATGAAAACACTTGACACGAAATCATCACATTACAATCGTATTCAGTATTAATAATTGCTTTAGTTTTATTAAATATATTGTGGTTGTAATTTATATGTAGATACCCATAAATAAAAATGAAAGTATTCATTCTATTGCTTGTCATATCTCATCGTTAGTTGATTTCTTTTACTTGATCTTTTTATTTACTTTGTACTTGTATTATTAAAAAATATTCGTTATTGTGCACTATAACTAAAATTAAACTTTTCACTTTAAATAAATGAATTATAACGTGATTATGTTTTTAGTGTATTTAGCTGGTGGTCTGGTGCGTGGTACAACGGTGAATAATCTGACTTCGGTGACGATATAGATGTATTCGAATTTAACGACGCATTTTGACACCCAGGGCCAGATTATGGCCTTTCTCTGCACATGTATCATGTTCGGCTCCATGCTGGGCACCTTCACGGCAACTCCAATTATTATCAAACTAGGCAGAAAGATAACAATATAAATAATGGCGTTAATAGCTTTTATTTCCAACGTGGCTTGTATGATCCCGTTTCACTGGATGTATTTATTGGCCTTGAAAGTGCTAATTGGGCTCAGCTCGTCAATCATTATGACCGTTGTTCCGATGCTCTTCAGCGAGTTTGTGGCTCCGAATTTGAGGGGCGTTTTCGGCTCCCTCATGAACTTGTTCATCGTTTTCGGGATCATGCTCACCGCGATTATTTAATATTTCATCTCTTAAAGTGATAAACTGTTTTATATTGCGTTCGTTCCTAGCGCGATTAGTGCCGTAGTGCTACTTATTTTGAGCATCTGGGTTAAAGAGAGCTCAAATAGTAACTTGGTTGTAACTGAGAAACAAATAGTTGAGAGCATATTCGCGCGTAAATACAGGAAATGCCTGTTCGTTGCACTAACGTTGGGCACATCGCAAGCTGGATCTGGGATGAACGCGATTGTTTAGTACGCATCTCTTTCATTCGCGAACAGCTTCAATTCACCTCAATCGGGAACAATCGGGTTCATAATCGTCACAGCAGCAAATACTATAGCCGGATCCATCGCAATCCCGTTCATCAGGCGCATCAGCAGAAGAAAACTGTTCTTCTCGAGCTTAGCTGGGTGTATGGCGTGCTTACTAGCCCAAATAATTCTCATTCTTGTTAAATTCGATCAATAAATCATAGACTCGATCAAATTGGTGTTCACAATCGCATTTCTAGTTTTCTTCCAGTTTGGAATCGGCCCTCTATTTTTAGCTATGCTATCTGAAGTATTTCCACTAGAAGTGAAAACGAAACTGATGAATTTCGGGATGATTATGTTCTGGATTGCGCTTATAACAACCACACTTTTGTTCCCGCTGATTCCAAGAGTATTCTCATTTGCGTTATTCTTCGTAATTGATACAGTCTGCTTTATAGTACTGTTTAAATACTTACCTGAAACTACAGGAAAAACTCTTCAAGAAATTAGGAAAATTATGGTGGATGAAGAACCCAAGGTTGAAATAAAACCTGCTGCTCATGCAGAGGCTCCTTTAGAGTGATAAATAGCTTTATATTTTAAATATTAAAATTAAAAGTTCCTTTATATATACACATACATAAAAATTGTATATAAGAAAGATAATGATATTATCAATAATGAGTTTGAAAAACAGTTCACATTACTTCATTCGTTTACCTTACTTTAAACAAATTTATTATGTATACTTATGTGTCATATTTTATATGTAACATATTTTACGTGTAAATTTTATTACTAAATACATGTGTTCAATTTTAATTTACTTGTATCATACTTTATCTTTATAATCATCTTTATAACCAATTATATAAGTTGTCAGTAAAATAATTTATAAAAGTAATTGTAATATTTCCACGCCAGAATGGGGAGAATATTTACAATAGACTAAAAATAGTTTACTGAATACATTAATTATTAATTGTGTGTTCTATGTAATTAAGTATTTCATTCTAATTATCATATTTACACTGCATTTCAAAAGCTTTCAAATCCTTAGAGATAATAATGTTGGAAAAATTTATCAATATAACTTGATAAATCAATTCAACAAGTTAAAGATTATTATTACAATTCGTGGATAAGACAATTTTCGCCTAATTTGAATGAATACAGGGAAGAGCTACTGTAACTAATTACTGAAGTTAAGTCCGGTAATGAACTTTAGAATATAGCCAGAATAGTTTGTGAATAATTTATTAAGAAGTACGAAAGTATTTAGTTTCATGTTAAATCTATAAACCAATATGTTCGCAAGTTAATTAAAAATAGTTATTATAATAGTTGTTATTACATGTATGTTAACGCAAATCACATGTTGTGATATTGTCTTTCTTTGAATATTAAAGAATATAAGATATATTTGATTAATTTAAGATCTTTCTTAATATTATTACTTATAATTTGATCGCTTTAAAAATTATTGTTTTCAAAATTAAACTAAAGTATTCTTATCAATGATTATAGATTGTGTTTGAGCCAGTTATATATTTGAATTCTGATACAACTACGTTTAGCACTTTTCATTTTTGCATTCAAAATTGAATGAAATAAATACAATAAATTTTCAAAGTATCTTTCAGAGTATTAAATTATTGTAACATTATCTATAACAATCATTGTTATACAATGAGTAATATTACCTGAACATCTTTATCACGAAACCGATTTTAGATTTTATAAGGGTAATTTATGATAACAAATTTTTATAAAATTGCTATCGATTATTCATTTAAAATATTGGTTGACATTTATCATATAAAACCCACCCCACTTCAATGGGCCGAGCATCAACAATCAGTACAGTGCATTTCGGTGAGTTCTTAACTCATGAAGTGTCAGTTATATGCAATTAAATATTTTACACGGAATATCACGTGTATTCAAAATTTTAGGAGCTTCACAACGTGCAACGTTAGTAATGTTGGAAGAATCTGTCAGTACTTCTAAATAGGACTCCTCAATAAGTTAAAGATTTTTACTATAATTCTTGGATAAAGTAGTTTTCTCCCAATCTTAATATATACAAAGATGAACTCCTTCTTTTAGTTCTTGATTTTCTACACTAGAATGTGGAGCAGAAAGATATTGCACGATTGGTCTGTGAAAAATTTACGCATAGGTATCAGCATATTTAATTCAATGTGAAAGCAATTAATATATTTGTGCGTAAGATAATGTTAAATCCAAATTATACGTTTTGAAATCACCATATTTTTTGTGTGAAGTTCTTATTAATTATAATTTAATTAAACTTTTAATTTTATGATACTTTTATATGATACTTGATTCAGCTTATTTTATAAAATATTTCGTTAACGGTGAACTCGCGTCATATATTTCTCTTATTTTCATCTCATCACACTAATATATTTGTAATAATCCATTATATAAAAATTATAATATAAGCAATCAGATAACTAAGTTCTAAACTTAAGAAATATACTCTAAATATTGCCAAGATAAATGTCAGGAGCTATTGTCTTCGTAGTCTTTGAGGTTATAAAAGATATTGTATTGTAATATTTATTATAACACGATATTAAAATCAAAAATTTGTATTATTACGATAAAGCGTTTAACACCATTTTAAACCGCATTCACTACTTCCCCGTACACGCCGGCGTATAAACTCCTTCAAAAACTCTCGTAACATTCCCAACTTTCTTATTCTTCTTCTCCACCAATTCCATCCTCAATTTCAAAAGAATCGTTAGTAAAACAACAACGCCGAATCCAATTATAATATAAGCTATCGGGTCAATCGGGTATTTTACTACGAATTCTTGCTTACCGTTCTCAAATCTAATTTGTATATTCACTTTATTCAGTTTCTACTGTAAATAATTATATATTGTGAACTAGCGCTGATTAACGGTATATGTTTTATTCTCAGTAACCGTTTTGGATTTGAACTGGAAATAAACTTGAAGGGGAGCGGAGGTGCAAGAATTCGAGATTTTCACGTAAAACGAGTGACGCGTGAACTGGATTACTTTTAGAGCGACACAATTCATTCTTTGGGGTTCGTAGGATAATAACAATTTGTATATTTTAATTAATATAAAATAATATAGATATTATATAAAATGAATAAAAAAGATACTGTGGTACAGTCACAAGCTCCGCTATTTAAAATCGAGGAAGTCGAAACCTAAATCGAGTAGATGTATGAATACACATCGGCTGGAGAATCAGGCTTCGGAAACTTGCATCTAAAATACGCATATAAAACTTGTGACAGATTACTCATTCAAATGTTCAAATAAGGCTTCAATCAGATACATGAAGCAGTAACTATCAAGGACAAATCTAAACTATACAAATCTAGAGTAGTATACATAGATAAGCACAAACTTGATAGCGATGGAAAACAGGATTATAGACCAGTATAAGTCCAAGAAGCACTGCTCTCCTGCTACCATTCCATGCTCAAAAGACGTTTAGTCAGCAAAATTAAAATCAATTAAAACTAATTTGCAATCACACCATCCGGAATGCTATTAGCCAAACACAAACTCGCTCTGGCTATCGAAGGCGGCCTTGTAGCCATCAAATTCGACGTGAAAAGAGCCTTCTCGAGTGTTAGACATGAATTGATTGAGAAAATGCTGATAGAGCAGGGGGTAAGTAATATAGATTCCCGCTATATTATGAACCAAATTAAAGCCAGATGGTCGAACAACTTCCATTAACTCCAAGTAGGAATAAATTAAGGTTGCAACCTTAGTACTATCCTATACTGTGGTTTCTCAAACTAAATCATGGAGAAAACACAGGCCGCAAAAGACTAAAATGGAAACTCATATAAATTCGCTCTGGGGTTTATAGACGACATGGTCGTAATCACAACCCCGACAAAATCCAATAAACTATCAACGAAACGATTGCCTTGTACAAAGAAATGCATTTAGAAGTAAATACCGAAAAATGCGAGTGCACTCACCCCAACTTCTTTAACAAATCAGGAATCGTGAACTTTTTAGGCTAAGATTTTGGAAAAACAGCGAAACCACTGGCCAAACAAATCACGGACAATCTCAAAAAGAAATTTAATGGGTACGCAAAATTAGACATTCCAAACAAGGATAAACTTCTACTCTTCTGCCAATGCATCGTAAGCGCCTGTAACTACGGACCTCTCATCGACGTCGCGGAGCACTGCGCTGAGAACAAGCAGCTTTATCAAGAAATTGACAAGCAGCTGATGGTAGACATGGAAGAAATTCTCCACTCAAATGCATCCTCTGATGCACTCCAACAATTCGCATTTGACTTCAAATGCCAAGGAGGTCTTGGAATCATCTTACCCGGCGCGTACTACGATTAGATGAAGGTAGATCAAATCCAAAAGATTGACTACTATATTCGAGAAAATGGTGATAAAATTACCAAATCCAAACTCGAACAAATCACGGTGCCTAAACCAGGGTACACACTGTTGGGCCGTAGAAGAATGGATAACACTGCATTCTAGTACATGATCAACTGGGTTTTCAACAACGTGAGGGATACACCAATCCCAGAAATTTGCGAACTGTGCAAAAAACCATACAAGGAAGGTTACGAACAAGACTGCAAAAAGATCAACGAGCTAAACATAGCAGCCCACGATCGTTTTGCAAACTTCCTTGAAAGAATCCTCAGAAAGAGATATCAAGCCAGAAAAGTCTGCAAAGACAACGACAACAGGCTGGAAGACCGGACTAAACCGGACATCAGCATTGTGGTCAACGGAGTTCAGATTTATTTGGATATTGGAATCACTTGGGATCTTGATTTTAAGTATTACGCTCTCAAAGAGTAGCATTATCGGGACAAAAAGGATCAAAATGGTAACCCGCTCAAAATTATTCCGATCATAATCGGTAAGAACCTCACTATTCATTAAAAGTCGAGAGAATTCTTGGAAGAACTCCGAGTTAATTTCGAGACGATTTATGAAGAGATAGGCTACATGATAAGTACCTCTCAAACACATCGAGCTGAGCTTATGTATAGAAAGAAAGTAGTCCAACGGGGCGAAAAACATAGCGAAATCGATGTCGAGAAACCCAGTGCCAACCGCTTTGCCTCCCTAGCGGACAGTGATGTTTAACTCAAACGCACTGACAACTACGGGAAAATCTTTGATTACCTTCACGAAAAAGGAATGATGAAGGTAGCCACACAATCTCCAATCAAAGAAGTGCCTGCAAAGCCTAAATAAACACTGAAAAACTTTGAAAAAGCCCACAAGACAAAGACTAAAAAGAAGTCAACGCAAACAGCAGAAAAAGGCAACAATAAACTGGAGGACACGTCCACAAAGAAAAAACCTGACTAACCCACCCAGACCAAAGTAATCCCCAACGCGAAAGGCAATGACAAGAAAATTTAGTCTCTCAAAGAGAAGATCGCCAAATTGTAAAGAGAATTGTAAAGTTAATTTGATACAGCGGCGGCAGTGATGCGTAAATTCAAAGAAACCAAAAAGAAGCATGACGACAAGAAGATCACTTAAAAGACAAGCAATGCCGAAGCCCAACCTGAAAACGAGAAGAAAAAGACTAAAGCAAGTTAGAAAGCTGAACCTACGAAGAATATCGAAGAAAAGGCGCCTGACAAAACGAAGCCTAAGGACGCTCAGAAGCAGAAAGAGGAAAAGCCCCCAGTCTAAAAGTCACAAGATCAAAAGACCACTTAAAAGCCCCAATCGAACACAAAGTCTCCTCAAAAGGAAACTTAGAAAAAGAAAGAGGATAAATAACCTGTCTTAGAAAAGCCTGTCAAATCATAGCCAAAAGATGGTCCAAATGAATAAAAAACGATAGCTGACGCAAAATAGGAAATCATGCCAATCTTAACGGAAGCCTAGAAGAAAAAGAAGCAAGTTAAAGAATATCAGAAATAGTTTATCTAACAATAGAGAGCTAAATAAGATATCAATGCGCCTAAACCCTAGGAAATAGTTAATCTACCACCGGCAATATACTCCGAAATTAGGGATTTGCAAAAACAAATAAACTAAGAAGGACCCCAGGTACCTAATCAAGTTGATGAAACGATGCATCAAAGGCAACCACAACCAAGCAATGCCAATACAACGGAACAACCTCTCGTGCAAGCCGAAGGAAATAACGAGCAAAAAGGAACTGAGCGAGAACCAGTTTCTAAAAAGTAAGTTAGCGAATCAGGTGAAACTGGTCCGCTAACGACTCAGTGAGGGCCCTGCTGGGTCTTTACTGAGTGGGCATAAATGACGGGTTGAGCCCGTTTTGAAAGTGGAAACACTGGCGTGCGAGAGCCCATGTTTTGCTTTCGAAAGTCTCAATGAAGTCTGTTTGTGCCGTCTCGAGGAAGTGAAATGGATATTATATAAAATTAAAATTTATATTAAAATAAGATATTTATAGTAGTTTAGAAATTTATAATAAAATACACTGTAAGTATTATAAATTATATTTTGATTTGTGAATATTTTAAAGTTTTTAATAGAACCCAATGTTTCATTTCTACGTACTTTATGAATTCTAACATTTTTCGCGTTAAAACACATACAAGTACAGTGTCCAGCGGAACTTAAGCCAGCGAGTGCAATAAATATTTAAATCAAAGCACAAGCAAGCGAATTAAGACGCCATTGGTAAGATGTTGGTCCGAACGAGTACTGGTATTTATTATATATCCTACTCACTTAACTTTCGTTCATATTGCGTTCTAAACCATTGAGGGCGTCATTTAATATATTACATGCGTTAAAATATTTGTGATAATTATTTTAATGAATTATCAATAATAATTGATTTATAAACTTAGTGTACCAATAATCAATTACACTCCACATACTAATGGATAATTTTGATAAGTAATCCAACTTAAATCAGGTAGATGTAACAGTCTAAACTCTATACTAACATTTTTTAAGCATGTCTAAATCTAATATGGTTTTTACAGATGAAATATGTAACTTAGAATAAAAAGTAATCGATTTAGCTGAAATCAAACAATTATTAGCGCAGTACGTGTAACTTTAAGATTTTAATTAGGAAATTGGAATATTTATTACAAAGCTAGTGACTCCATATATTGAAAAAGACGCTTCATTATTTTCACTGTAAGATTTACTTCAAGCTTTGTAAATTCAAACAAATATGAATCTTTGTGATGAAAAGTCAATAAATATTATTTGTAACGCAATGAAAAAGAAAAATCCAAACGTTATTATTTAGTAATTATAAGATACATACTTAGAATAAGCAAAAGATGTTAAACAATTCCTTGCATAAATGAAAATTTACATAAACTAACAGCATATGAAAAATTTAGAAAAATTGTTAAACAATCTTGAAATCCTTGATTTTTCAGAATTTTTAGACTGTTCTATAAGTAAATTGAGCAAAGATTACAGATTATCTTCACCTGAAGCAAGTTTTATTCACAAGTATTTGTAGTTTTACAGAGCAATAAGTGGCATTATACCAATTTAAATATAATTGGAATACAAAGATATTACAAATATCTCAATGTAAGAGTTACTAGAGGAGCTAATGGCGCACACGAAATATAACCCAGATAAAAGTACAGTTAAAATACTTAAAACACTCAAAATAGAGACTCTATTTAACATGAAAATTATCGAAGAACAAAGATTAGTTACCAAACGCTAGAATAAATTTGATATAATAAATTTAGAAAAACTATATGAATGCAAACTATCACAAGTAGAAATCGCCGATTTTAGTAAATCTTGTTAATAATATGCGGTTATGTATAATAATGTTTTACAGCTGTAATAAAAGGTTGGTTACGTAGGTTGGTAACAACACTGGGAGACAATAATTGATTTTGTGAGTACACATTTAACAGGAAATTCATTTCAAAAGTTTGACTTGTTGTGCAGTTTAGGAGGACCGAAATCTGGTAAATCAATAACTATGTTCTTATCAGCTGTATTCATGATGAATTTCGTTCGTATCATTCGTCCTTAAATATAACAGGATTGTTTTTGTTAAAATATATGCAAACTAATTCAGATAAATTGTGACGATATTACAGGAACAGTTTTGCAAAAAATGAAGTAAATTTACTTGATTATATCTGCTTCTATAATGTAAAGCGAATATCAATTATTAGATATTCGTGATAACTTATCACTAAATAACGTTTTAAACGCAATCAAAACGATGCTTATGGAAGCTAGATGCTATTTTGTTATATCATGGGATGAAATGCAAACACTGTTTGGAATTTATTGTGATAAAAAAGAAAGACCTCCATAAGAGAAATTATCAACTTTTGATTATAATTTAATGAACTCATTTATCAAAACTATGATGGTGTCACAAAATTCTCCGTGTTAACATTTAGCGGCTGGTTCACTTAGTGTTGCATTATTAGACATACTCGATGCTATTCCAGGAAATGGTTATTGTGTCAAAAGATGTTAACATGCCATTGTTACATCTACTGCTGATAGCATGTTATATTTAAGGCTCGTAAACAAAGTAAGGAACCTTCCAAAAATTGAATAAGATAATATTTTGAGTATTGCAATGGGTGAACTATAAAATGGGTTATCATTAACATGCGCTGATTTAAACCAAATTATAACAAATATTAACGTTACTATTTAACAAAACTTAAAAAATTTGATACTGTAGAGTGCGCAAGATCTAATAGAGCTTAAAAATAGTATAGCCCACACTTGGATAGACAAATCTGTAAAATCCATGAATAAATTTCACTGTACTATATTCGACTTAATAGTTGGTACGACGCATATACCTGACATTCTATTAATAAAGTTGTGTTCATACAACGATACAACGAAACAGTATAAGTTGCGCGACAATACGCTATAAATTTCTATATTGACAAAATTTAATGAGTTAGTAAAAGCTGATGAAAACGTAAATTTAGTATATTGCAGCACAATATTTTAAGATTGTGGTAATATACTTAAAGAAATTAAGTCTTTCGCGAAAAATAACTTAAAATGCTTAAAATTGGAAAAAATTATAAAATAAATTAACAACTATTGGATAACTATTATTAATCCTCAATATTTAAAAAATGGTTAGTTTATTGAAACCAATATGTAATTTATGCTAAAATTATTTAAGAAATCAGAAGAAGGAAAACGCGAATTCAAATTAGAATAAACATAAAACAAACTTTTATATACAGAATCATAATGCATGGGTTCGGAATAAGAAATATATATTTCAGAACTCAAGTAGTAAATAGACAACGATACATAGTATTTACTGTATTGGTAATAAATATCTTAATAAGAACTTAATAATTTAGCATTAAAACAATGGAAATAAGGATGTGATATGATCGAAAGATTTCGTGATTTGTTTAGTCATAAGGACATGATTTGGAAAGTAAAATAAATGAAGCACCTTCAAACAATTCTTATTGATCCGAACCCTTTATATACTTTTAAAAATATCGTGAATTATTTGTATCATTTATCTTAAAAGGCATAAATAGTTAAAAAAGAAGAAAATAAGGAAAAAGCTGAACTTGAGGAAGAATCTGAGGAATTATAGGATTTAATTTCAAAGGACAAAGTTTTAACCTATATAACGCAATTAAAAGGTAATGAAATAACAAAATAGAAAAAATGATTAATACATATACATACTAAATATTATATACTAAATAAGTCTAAACTACATAAATCTACTAAATATTACTTCTTCTGATAATTTTTATTTCTATTCGATTTATTCACTTAGCTAGAAAACATAATATACTATGTAATTATTAGATCAAGTTAACTTACAATTTATTAGCTATATGCACTCTAGTTAAGAATGATACCAACCAACACATTTGTTTCAATCTAAGATTCATTTATTTTAACCTTTTATTTTAGTTTTATTTTATTTCTCTTTATAAACTTTAAAAATTTATTTATAAAAAGCTTTTTTGCTAAAGAGATTTAGGTTCAACCAATGTCACGTATTATTATTATTATTTCTGAAATATACTAAATGATACTAACTTATATTTCAGTCTAGTGCGGCCACAACCCTTGTCATGAGCTCGAGGTCCCTCTTAAGCGCCTCGTTCTTTTTGTTCATGTTGAGCGCCGCGTCCATGTACTTGAGCGAGTCTCTGTACTTTCCAACGGCGGCCAGGCTTGCTCCGTGCATCGCGTTTACCTTCGACTGCAATTCCAGGCTGAATTTTTGCACTATTTACTGCTGTAATTGCAATTCGTGCTTGTTCTGAATCACCTTCATCAATTGGGCTGTAATTTACAAAGATTCATCGGCTCTCCCTTGTTTAAGTAAAATTTGGGCGAACATCACGAGCGCGTCAGTGAACAGAGGCGTTTACTGTAAAACGGACTGCAAAATATCAATAGCTGATTCGTAATCCGGTTTCTTTTACTTTAAGTAGCTCTTAGCCTGAGCTAGTTGTTCCTGAGGTGATTTCTTCTTTATGTCGGGGACTATTGGGCCGATTTGGTCGTCACGTACCTATGTCGCGGCCGTCACGAGCTGGGACTGCCATCTTCCTCTTCGTGAACGTGCTGGTGAGCTGAATGGTCTGTGTTGAGCGGATCTGAGTCAGATTCTTTGAGTCCTGGTCAGCGTCCTCAATCACAGGTTGGCTCAAATCTGCTTTTAACTGGTTGATCTCGGACTCCTTTTGCTGGCGCAAGTTCGCTCTCTCCTCGTTTTTGAGCGCGATCTGCTTCAACTCGGCTTCGCTCTTGGCTTTCATCTCAATCTCGTCTTTCTGCTTTAACACCTAACGAGTGTGCTCCTGGTACTGGAAGAAAGACTGATTACGGCGCTTCAGAATCACATCCTCGGAAGCCTTAAAAATCGAGTTTTAAATATCAGAAAAAGCCTCAATTGTTAACACACGGCTCTTGCACTTGCAAGTATGAGAGGTCAAATCAACTGGGTGCTCTAAATCAATTATCGTAATGTAATTTGGCGCACCAACAGAAACGTAAAGTGGGGTGATCAGAACATCAAGTTCGCGCAAATTGACGGAAACAGGAACTGTTAATTAAAATACTGATTTCTTATCTGTGAATTCCGCTTTATATTCGAATGTTAATGGCATTGTGAAGTGTGAAATTTTAGGAATATAATGTAACAGACTATTAATTAAATTCTGTAATGTGTTAACAATGTGTTAGAATACATAGAAATGAGTGAGCATTTCATGAATTTTAGAATGTTAAATTTGTAATTCCACAATCTCATAATATTATCAAAAATAATAAATAATACGTTATTCTGTTGGAATCCACTTCATCACTTCTCAAAATTTGAAATGGCGGATGAAAATAAACCGAAGGTAGTCTTCTTGACAGCGCCAGGAAATGAAAAGCTAACGCTTGAGTAGGACTTTAAAGTGCTTGCTCGCCATTTGTCATTCAAATTCCATGTATCTAGTGTGGACAATCTAGCTCTTATATCTCCGAACGAGACGATAGCTATATCGGCTGGTATGGATAAATTGGGCAACTCTGACATAGAGATATTGAAGAAGCACAGAGCTGCTGGTGGTAGCTTGTTCTTCATGGTTCCGTCAGCTAATTCTCCGAAAATATCTGCAGATTTAGCTGGCTTCTTGGCTAAGTCTGGTGTATCTTTGATTAAATATGACGCTGTAATTTAGTAGACTTATACTCCGGGTCTGTATCACCCAACTCATGTGTCGATTAATTCGTAGTCATTCTTGAATGCGTCTTTAGCGACTAAAATAGAGAAGTAGAAGCAAACCGAGGATGTGTAAACCGATTTGCAAATTGTGTACCCCAACGGTTGTTATTTCCAGATTCAGCAGCCGGCGATTCCGATAATCTCTTCTGGTGAGGGCGCCTTCCCAGTGTAATAGCCTATCTTGATGTGTCACGAGCTTAAGGAGTCCAGGATGCTCTTAATGGGCACAGCCGAGGCCTTCAACTCCGAGTGGATCAAGAAGTTCGATAACAAGTATTTAGCTGAAACCCTCTTCTCCTACCTCGCAAAGTTCGAGGAAGCCCCCATTCTAAACCAGCAGGTTAAGGACACCGCCATCCTCGACGAGCAATCCTTCGTCCCGGACACCCAGATCCTCTCCTCCAACCTCCGCGCGTGCCTGCACCAACCCGACCCCCTCCCAGAGGACTTCAGGGACCTCCTCTCAATTCAAGAATAGAAAAAATAATTGTTGCCCCAAATAGTGAAATTGTACGAGAAAATGGGCTTCCCAAAAACGGAACCGATTCTGAGACTCATAAAACCCTCTTTTGAAAGACCCACCCCTCCACTTGTACCAGCCGTTCACGCACCACAGCTCCCAGAACCACCCGGATGCCCTTAACTTGAACTATTCGACCTTGACACCGAACTGGCAAGTGACATAACACGACTCACAAGACTCGCACTCATGTACAAGGGAGCTACGGATCTTGAGATATTCGTAAAGAGGGCAGGAGAGATATTCGCGCTCAACGGAACACCCAAAGAAATCCTGTATCAAGTGCTAAAGGTGGCCGTTTAGTTCAAAAAGCCAGACCACAGAGGAAAGTGAAGATTTGTTATGTAGTAATTATGCTTTGAAATTTAAATTTAAACAGATGCTAAAAAAGTTTTTTAACACAACTTGCTCCTAAAAATAGTTATATTTTACAGAAATATAATATTTTAAAAATGTAATATAATTTTTTTAAACAAATAATTCTCATTATACTACTGATTATAGTTAAATAACATTTAAATATTTTTAAACATATTTTTCACTCCACTATATATGATAATATGTTTAAACATTTTTGCAGAATTATCAAGAGCAAACAAAGTCGAACAGTTTAATTGCTATACAAGCCTCGCAGATATAAACTTGTATGCTGATACTCAATAAATAGTTGTTACCATTTAGAGTACTCGAAATTCTGCGTGTGACATACCTCATGGTATCAAAGTTACTTTACAAATTGATACATTAGGTTTGTATGAACCATACGTATATGTACGTGATTACGATTATGTATCAACAACCACTATTCTAATGAAGTGTACAGATGCTTCTTGTTCTACTATTCCAAACTCTGCTTCGGGAATAATATACATAGAATCAAAAACAAAAGTTACTAAAATACCTGCAGGATCGGTCCGAATTTCAAGAGGAATCGCTGAAAATTGTTTTTAAGATAATGAAACTTTTGCAGAACTGTAATAAGGAGCAGTTGTGCTAAATACGTATGCTAATTTTAATTGTTTAAATGATATAGCAAATTTTAATGGCGTTTGGACGTTAAAACCAGTTAGTCTTGTAAAATTGTATATAACTTACTCTGATGATTCTATTACAATACATCAAGGCTTAACTGTTGAAATTATTGATGACTTGGTAGTTCCAACCACTGCAGTAACTGCTTTATCAATACCAATAAGGATTAGACTCTCTGATCAATATATATCAAATTATTTTTACCAATCAATAGTAAATGGAAAAGTTTCAAAAGACACAAAATTTTTCTTATTTAATATATAGTTCATAGTTGATGAATTATAGCCAACCCCTTTAATTAAAACAGTTTAAGTTACAGCAAACCTGTATGTTTTAGCTGGCTTTCCTAACACATATACTTTACTCACTTTACAGGTACTTGATAATGGATTTTTTGTCTAAAGAGCGTTAGGTCCAGATGTACCTACTTACAATTCTTAAATAACAGCTTTGGGAGCTACATCATACATTATAGAATATATATTTACTCCTTTAGATAACAGGAAAACTAAAGATTTTCGAATGAAATTAGCATCAACATCTACTAACGTATTATTTGCGAATACACCTGTTTAAAGCACTTGTGAAACTCGCTTTCCCAATCAGAATTGTTCATTACTAATATAAAAATTAAAATAAATGGATACAACCCAGGTCAATATGTATTTATCTTATTATTTCTATGCAGGCTCTACTGTAGTAGCCAACTACACGCGAGCAATCACCGCTTATTCAGATTCGTGCTTTTCCACAGGTTAACTAAGTTATAATAATGATACATAAACAATTAGTATTTTAGTTAATATGAATGATGCTTCTGAAACCTGCTAACTTGTTAAAAACGACTAAATTACAATCAAAATTTTACTTGCTAATACTTCTACTAATGTGCTTATTTCAACTTAAGTACTAGATTTTAACCCCGGAGTTTAAAATTATTAAGTATCAAACGTGGTTATTGTTGGAAGTCCAGAAATTAGAATACATTATTTAAGAGAAGGAGAATATTTGGATGCAATATCTCTTAATTAATATAAAATGCAGGCAAACAACGATTTGTTTATGTAACATGTACAGTGGTGGGCCCTCGAAATGCTTTTTTGAATTAGGAAGAAGAATGAAGTTTATTATTTGAATCTTACTTATATCACTGCCCGGCTCAATAATGAGTGTGTTCTCCCTCCTCATCAATACACTCATTAACTCTATTTACTATTGATTTGTAAAGTGCTTCAATCACATCAAGGCCTGGTTGAGCCTTGGATAGCTGTGCTACAATAATTAACGTATATAACTCTGTATATACTTCAATAATAAGTTTCAACTTTACCTAACGTTGTATAATTTAACAATCAAGAAAATTGATTTCTCATTATGAAATGGAAGTGGAAGATCATAAGTAAAATAACTGTTGTTTTAGAGTAGCATCAATATATTATTTAATGCTGGGCCCGACTAACCCACTTGATTCCATTCTTCAAGAAACAAAAATGCATTCATTATTTGAATATTGAGAATGAAAGCGACTGTAACTACCTGAATTATAATTCTAATTAAGCGAAGTACCAATACTTCATCTTGAGCTCCCGGTTGAGATTGAAAGAAAAAGTCCTCCATTGTTTTTCGTGATTAAGAAATACCTAAAATCGTTCAGATTGACCCAGTTGAAGATGAACACCGAGGTCCTCTGCAGGTCCAGTGCTTGCGCTACTAGTTATAAATTACATATTGCGTCCGTATACCAATCATTGGATCCTCTTATTCTATTCTCCAATCAGGCTTAACTACCATATATTTTCGAGATAAAATCTTTCATAAATTAGTTTTGTTGACTAAAACGTAGAAATTACACAGGGACATCTTAAACAAGTGATATAACTAGTTCAGATTGGTACAATATTTTATGAATTCATCCGTTGGACCCAGAAATGAAGAGAATACAAACGCTTCAGAACTGCCTAAGTTTGTTAAGTGAATTAGTTGACCTTCCCTAAACATCTTCTACCGCGTTTATTTTTGTCATTGCCGTCCTTTTATTGCATGTGGTAATTTCTATTTTTCCTTTTTGGAATATTAAATACCGACTTTGAATAGTCGATTATGGTCTAATACGATCGAAATCATATTTTTGGCCCTCTTGTGTTAATGAGTAGTTCATGAATAATCTCCAACTTGAGATTATTTATTGGAATTTGTCATCCGCATTAGAAGTGGCAAAATATTTTAATATATAATTACTCACATAGTAAACAAGAAAAAGCAATTCCACCTCCCATAACTGTATACATAACAATGAAAATTTTAGCTATTCAGTTTGCTTTTGTTTTAGTTTATTGCATTTGGTTGTTTGCTATATACCCATTGATTTAGAAGCGCTTTTTCTCAAAACCATAGAAGTCACGTCAGCTGATTCCAGAAGATGAGGGTGAGTTTTGATTCATTTAATAAATTTAATTACTCATATATACTCAATCAAACAAAGTTAAGGCAACACTTTAAGAAATTTAATATTGAATATAAAGACGCGCAGGTTAAAAATGTTTGTACTGTAATAAGTGTGTATTTATTAAGTAATTTTTATACTTAGACTTATATTTAAAGCAGTCAATTCACTACCATTATTTCTATATGTAAGTGATATTTATTCAATTAGATTTTAATATTTAATCAGTTTTTAATCAATTAAAGTGGAAAAACATCACCGTCCTCACCGCACTTTACTCACCCGTAAATTAATAAATTATCCACTCCAATGTCGTCCATTGACTAGAAGATCCTGTCCGACCGCCTGCATTTGCTCCAGCTTTTGCTCCCGGATTTTGACGCGCAGCTGCCCGTGTGTCCTTTCTCCAGTTTCATTTCCTTCGCGAACGGGGTGAGCAAAGACGAAAACGGGTTCAAAAACGCCGTTCAAAAACTACTTATTGAAAACCAAACACAAATGAACGGAATTAAATACAAATAAAACCAAACACTCCTACAGCTCATCAAGTGCTCAAAGTGCAAAAAAGAGCTCAAATACCACTTACAAGTGATCCCATGCGAGCACCAGCTATGCTAAGAATGCTGCTAAGAAATACACGATAAATGCCCGTGCTGTAAAGAATAAATTGAATCACTCACAAAGCTGAAGAAAACAACAGAAATAATCAACGCAAGCACTGCCGAGTGCGACTGCGGATGGGAAGGCGCGGTAAGCAAATACGCAACACACAAATGCCACGAAATGCGAAACAGCGGCCTAATCACCATTAACAACTACTCACAGCCAAAACTAAGCCAAGAACTAATGGCAATGAAACCAAACTCCAGCCTGGCCAAAACATACACAGACGCTGAAATGAACCTAAACGAACGAGAAAGCTTCGTTGGATTCGTAATTCAAAACTCAAATGCAAATAAAATCTTGAACGAAGAATCCTCACACCAAGCTGTTACTCCGTTCCTATTAAATCCAGAGCACACAAAATAGTAACTTTTGGACTTATTATCTAGTAAAAGCCCGTTCAAAGTTGAGATGTACGATTTGCACCTAATTGAGGGATAGCCGCACGGATACTACACATATCTGTTCAAAATATGGTGCGGAGAGTTCTACTTAACTATTTCAAGGCGATTTAACGATTTCAAGAAACTGAATTCAGTTTTGTACTACAAAGAGCTGCCTAAACCCCAGAAATGGTGGTACTTCGGAGGTAGTGAACTGAGTTACGCTCAAACGAGGCACCAGCAGCTCTGCACATGGCTTTGCGATTTGTTAAACAACCAGAAAGTAAGAAAGAGCAAAATCGTCGTTCAGTTTTTAGGAGAATGAGTTTTTAGTTAAAGTTAATACATATGTGAGTTAGTTAACATTATTAAGTCTTTCGATCTGTTTTTTGCTGAAACATACAAATAATTGTTGTTTCTAAAAATACAACTATTTACTTTCAATAACCTATATGATCAAGATTTAAAAAGTGATTTTTGTGTATGTGTATGTTGACTTATAATATAACCGAGCTGTTTAAAATATGTGTAAATTGTGATTGTTTAATACTTCTCTAACTTTACAATATTACATGAAATTAACCAAATATTGGGTTATTCCGTGTTTACTGTTTAATAGTAATCCCACTTCAATTAATGAGAACAGCGCAAGTAATTGAAATAGTATCGGAAAACTAGTCGGGTCTAGATGCAGTTCGAGCACGATAAATCAATAAAAGATTTAATTTGTGCAATAATATTTGCCACATATTTAATACCCTTGATTTTCTTATATAATTAACTTTGCTAATACTATTTGCAGTAAATTATATAAGATTGACCGAAGAACATATTTATTGGTACTTCAACGTTGTGATAGTTGGGTTCAGTTTGATAAATATTCTTATGTCTGCAATATCATCACATTTACTAAAAGAATTCATAAATGTTAAGAAAACAAAACACGGGAAACGGTTGTCGTGGGCTTCAATGGTGTTTACAATTATGTTTGTGTGTTTTACCATTGCGTCCTTATGTGGTCAAGATTATCATAGAATCGGGGACTAATACGGTCCCATTTTCTTTCCGTATAACGATCAAATTCAAGTACACTGGTGGACCAAGTAGAAATAATCTACTTTAGTTTAGTTCAATGGTCAGTACTACACATCTACAAATAATATCAATTCAACTCAATAAATCACTGATTCAGCTGATGTGCTAGGCAAATCTCATTTTCATAACGTGCTTCTTCCGCGAGCGAATGGAACCTATAAAGTTTTCAACACAATTAACGGTTCGTCAGTTGATGTTGTTCAGCAGTATCCCGATTAAGTAACTAGGATGCTCATTTCTTCTGATTCGCACGGTGTTCGTCAGTACGCTTAACTTATTGGTTCTGATTTTTAGCTTCATTTGCACGCAGGCGATGTGTCCATGTGCGGTCATCACTCGGAGTTTTTTGATAACTTTTATAACACGCACACCCGCCCAACGATAATGTGTGTTGGTAACCACGACCAGATCGGCGAGATATCTCAGATTATGCAGCGCGATTACAACTACTTCAAGCAAACCTTCGCGGACGTGAGCGTGTACAGTCTGTTCATCTTCAAGTACGCCTCCATCACAGAAAATCGCAAGGTAACAACAAAAATGCTAAAGTGGCTTTAAACCGAGCTCCAAGCTGAAACTTCAAGTAAAGTGTTCATTTTAATTCACCAGCCGATTTACTCGAAGGGGTTCTTCGGAGCTAAAAGCGGTTTCACCGCCCGTTTGAACGAAGTAATCGACGCCACGAACAAAGTGACGGCCGTTATTTCCGGTCACGACCACATATTCTCAGCGTACGAGAGGAACGGAGTGAACTACTTTGTTGTCGGATCGGGAGGTGGGTATTTGGACAGACCTTAGGGTTGGAGCGCTTAAGGTCCGACGAGCGGCTTCGGCGGAGAGCACCATCTAGCGAGCTATTCCGACTTCGCGAAACTAGAGGTTGACTTTGCCGGAAATGGGATTAAATACACACTCAGGAGATTAGTGGATCAGGCTGTTATATGGGAGTACTCTAAATGATCGTTGGAATATCAGATAAATTAGTGAAATATGATATATGTGTAAAACAATAAAAAACATTGTTAAAAAACCATTTTTAATGCATTTTATTAACAAAATGGGAAATATGTAACTTAATAAACGCTATATAGTTATGTATAACATTATAAAGTTCAATAAATGAAAATAACAAATATATAATATATATATATATATATATATACAATATAATAATGAACGATTAGGCTCGGCGTCCGACGTTAGAGCTGAAGAGGCATTGCTGAAATACCAGCTTTGTTTAGTGTGGTCGATGATGGGTTCATTTGATCGCGCTTCTCGTTCCTCGCCGCATCCAACTTCCTGAGATGCGGCTCGGCCAAATCGGTTGCGGAAGGTAAAATCCCCCGGTTCAAAGTGCTGAGCTGGCATCATCAAGGATCGGTATGGCTAAGGGCATGCCATCAACGAGCCTTCAGGATTGGAAAGCGGCAACCGCTCCATTGCTTCCTTAGAAACGCAGATGGTACGACGCAGGTGGATTCCCGTATAGATCGGCGTGCACGAAGTAGCCGCGTTACGCCCCTGGATGCTTGTACCCGAGTCGTTGGTTGCCTTGGCTGCGGAGGTGCGCCTAACGTACATATAGGTGTATCTAAAACTAATGATCATTCGCGTGAACTTACAGTCCCTGTACAGAAGACCGAACTAGTATAAACGAAAGTTAAGTGAGTGGGATATTAAATATAACTATTATAAATATATAGAAACCTTTAGATTGGTTGCCCCTAATTAATAAACTGCTTTAAACAACTAGCCGTGTATACAATGGACAGCTGAATAAACGATTGAAATGATCAGATTGAGATTAAATAACTAAAACGCATTGCCGAAAAAGACAAACAACATTTTAAGATTTGCGAAACGAGTACAAAAAAACTCACAAAAAAACTTCGACGCAGAACTCTCGTTTGAGGGATACAATATAATAATAGTAGATTAGCTATTAGTCTTATTTCGGAATAGAATAATAATTATTAATATTTAAACAATTGAAGAACATATGCCAACGACAACACAGTGAGATAAATTTAACAAAAATACAGATTAAAATGATACAACTGCACAATGATTTTAACTACAAAATATTTTATTTATGATAAGATTATTTATGATAATAATCATAAAATTATCACATTATTAAACATAAATATTCTAATATTGTTAGGCTGTCACTTTACTGAAGTTTAGGTTAAGATTTACTCATTTTATATAGTGAACCGTAACTTATATACAAATAAGATAATTCATGATACTGTTTATATTTGTATGTTATAAGTAATATCATTAATGTATATTTCACTTCATTGAGATCATGAAATAAATGTCATATGCTCGTTTATTATATTCAAGCTTAATAACAGCAATTCTGGTTGTATTTATAGTATTGTGTTTTGACGTTTATGACTCTGCTTCATCTCTTACTAACTCTAATTTCAACAATATTACAACCACATATGGTTAAGTGTAATTTTATAGATCGGCACAACATATATCGCGGTTATTCCACGTTGTGATCTAAGATGTATTAATTGATGCTAAAAATAACTGTGTTTATGGTGAGTAAGAAGAAGGATTTCACAAAGTTCTATAAAACCAACATAAAAGCCCAGTAGTTAAGATTTATGACGAAATTGTTAAAGTTAAGTGTGCTGATTAAGCATTTTTTGAGAATAATTACTAAAAGACACATAATATGATGAATTCTGGCCTTGCATTCGGTATTTGTTTGTGCATTGTTGACGTGTTCATTGTGTCAATTATTTGGATATTTTGTACGGGTTGGTGTACGTTTTCAAGCATTAAAAAGTAAAAAGAAGAATCATATCAATTGATAAGCAACTAAGTGTGAAATCATATGAAACTTGTTACAACTTAAACGTTTTATAGTTTTTAATAACGTTAGAAAGTTAAATAAATGAAAATTAAATATTACAATAGCATCACTATTATTATTGACAGAGCATTAACTGATCAAAAAGTTTTGTTAATTTTCCATTAATTTGTATTAAATTATTAATTTTGATTTAAATATCTTGTTACTGCATCTAAGTTCTTTCTTTAAGTTGTTGCAAATGTTTCTGATTATTGAATTACGCGTCAAAGCATACGGAAGCGAATTTTAGTGTATCTTTGAATAGTAAATTGTTTTGGGCTTTGATCATATTTTCTGCAGATTACTGCCCAAATATATCGTTAACAATTTGAGACTGTATTTGTAAGCCGTTTTGTCCTAACTCGGTGCTGTACAATATTTATGATCTGTCGAAGTCGTTGCTGTTGTAAACTTTCTCATTTTAAAATACTAGTTTGTTATTATATTCGTGAGGGTTCGCAAGTTAATTCGCGAATATTTGCTCTGTGTGCATGTTCAGCATTACAAACTGAGCCCCTCCCTTCGCATACATGATTATCACGTTATTTGCCCATGATATCAACTGTATCTGCTCCATTTGCTTACAATTTACATCAATCTTCGTTAGCTCAAGATTCTCAGAGAGTTTGCTCAGCGTTTGCTCCTTATAGTTCCACACGAACACTTTATCACCAAATTAAAAGAAAGAACCGCCCATTTCCTTCACCTCAATGAAAACACCGTTCTTTAGTTCATGAAGCATTCCACTGTAGCTTTTGCTTCCGTTGTAGTTGTGCGCGTACAGCTTCCCGTTCATTGAAAATAATCTGCCATAAAAGGCTTCTGCTGAGTTAATAGTTAGGTTTGGAATAGTAGCAATGAATTTCAAAGTGAGGTCTTCGGTAAGTTCCAGCACTTTTTCATAATATTAGAGGTATATGCGAGATCCGCAGTACACCATGTTGTGGAGCTGCGGGTAGAAGACGCACTCTTTCCCGTAGCAGTAGTTCTTGTAGGTGGAGCCCGGATACAGGTGGAAGTCGACCGGTATCTTCCTCAGAATCTCCTTCTTCTGGTTGAAGAGGTAGATATGGTCGTTGGAGATAGACGCGTACACGTCGAAGAACTGGTTCAGCTTCAGCACGTTCATAAGCAGGTTGTTGTGGAGAATCTCCGGCTGGTGGACGTAGCATCTCTTGGTCGAAGCGATTTATACTTGGACTTGGGTTCTGTATTCCTCCGGGAGCTGGTCCATGCACTTTTCCAAAACTTTGTTCACCTCTTGAGAAAATACTTGGTACTTCAGCTGATCTTCCATGAACTTCTCGTGTTCTGCGTCAACTTATTGTATGTACTGCTTCCCGAATACGGCCTCTAGTAATTCTGTGTTCACCAGCCCGCAAGGTCTAAGCTCAACGGACTGCATGTGTTTCAGCGGCTCGAATTCCACTATCTTGTACTATTTCATTATCATATCAACTGCAATACAATTATGTTCATAATTTTATAGTACAATAGCTCCGGTATTGAAGCTAAACTAATTGGTTTTACTTGGAAAACACTTGTCAACATCGATATTATCACCAATCTTACTTAAATTTTCTGTTGACATATTATTATTTAATAAATAAAATTTATTATTAGTTCTAATACACGAAAAGTCACAAAATTGATAGGGAAATCCACTTATTTGTTTTACATGCTAAAAATTATCATTTAATAATACATATAGACTTCCTTTATGATTTATTACATATAAAAATTCTTCGTTAGATATCATTGTTGCATAAAACGATTATTCTATATCATTATCTAAATCTGGAATTGTAGCAACATATTTAAGTGCAGCATCCTTCAGAACAAATATTTTGTCAAATAGCTAAACGTATATCCTTCCTGCACACATCACATTATGATATAAATGATTTTATATGGCGATTTAATTACCGTTTGAAAACTTAGAATCGCTAAAACCGGGATACAAGTTGTATTTTACCTAAAGTTCAGCTAAAATATCTCTTTATTAGTTTATAAGGACTAACTTGTTATTTTATATCGTGAAATACAAATCAATATTGTTGTATGGCTTAAATACATTCATTATCTGATTTACTTGTAATTACATTTGAAATTGAGTTAGGAGTGAAAATACATAAAAATTAAAACTTAGAAATTTAACTGTTTTAACAAAATATTAATTTTTGTGTGTTTAATCCTGTTATTTATACAAATAATAATTATATACTATTTTGTATACTGACCTGTATTGTTATCGTTTAAAATAAGTTTTGTGGAATGTTTGAATAAATTATGACGTGTGTATGTATTTTATAATACACAATTTCCTTACTTGACATGATAAAGAATAAATACTTTCATTGTGGTCATAAGAATAAAATGACTCACTTAACTGTAACCTTATCATCAGTACTAAGGCTCAAATTAATCATTCCATCTTCATCTCATAAATCATTGTCAACCACTAATTAATTTAATTTCATAACATAACAACAACAATCTAATCTCAGTATCAAATCTCATCTTCAAGGATTGTCGTTATCCAAACTTGGTAAATTAGTGCGGTATATGTCAAAAACGTTAATATTATATTATATGCTCCTAACTTCAAGCAAACAGTTATTCTGATACTCATTACGTTTCTTTAGATTATAATTCTTGCTACGTTCAAACACTCTTCATATCGCTTATTTACGTTGTCGTTTTAATATAAATAGTAATTTAACTCACTGGCACACATCATTAATGTTTTGGAGAAGCGCAACCACGTTGTTTGTGAAAGACACTGTGTTACATTCTAATATTTGTAATAATGAATTAATCTTTTGTTTTGCAGGATTAATTAGGGCGTTCGTTTCTTTGTGTCTCTTCTATGCTTTCCTTAAATTTGAAGTTGTCCAGTCTATGGCGTGCATTTAGCTGGCTAGCAGCAAGTCTTCAAGAGTCGGCTCTTCTTGTGCATCTAAACAATACTCGTTTATATTTAAATGGTTATTAACGGGAGTAAAATCTTGGACTTTGTTGTATGGCAAAGAAAGAAGACTAAGCTACATGTTTTCGAGAGGAGAAATATCAATGATATTGTTTTCATCTAAATGCAGTTATTGTAACTTAACAAGAGGTCTTAACGCTGAAATCTCGTAAATCACGCATTCAGCTAATTCTAAATAGGTCAAATTAGTGAAATATTAAAGTGACGAGATATCAATATTATAATTTCTGGTCAAAAGCAATTCTTTTAAGTTAACCAAAGGTCTAAGAGCAGAAATGGAAGTGATATTACAGTCGTTCAGATTAAGATAACTAAGTTTTACCAAGCACTTGAGCGGTTCTACATCAACTTCACTATTGTTAGAAAGATCCAAATATTCTATATTGATGAGATGACTAAAAATTGACAAATTTTTAATATTGTTAACTGACAAGTCTAATTTAGCAAGTTGACGCATGTGCTGTAGAGATGAAATATCTTCAAGCCGATTAGACGATAACTTTAGTTCTTTCAACTGGGTGTATTGGTCTAAAAACTATACACTTTGTAAATCTAAATTGGAAATATTCAGTACAACTAACTTTGCCAAATATGGTAGTGATGTCAAATCAACTCTTATATTACCAGAAATGCTTAGATCTTCTATGTTAACAAGCGACTTCAATACACTCAAGTCCACTAAATCATTTGAATCCAAATGCAATTTTGTTAGTTTTCCTAAATGCTTTAAGACATCAATATTTGAGATGACCGACTCGAAAATAGTAAGTTAAGTTAGATGTTCCAGCGATTGAATTCCTTCCAAGTCTATGTATTTGGATGATATTTTCAACTCTTTGAGCAATCTAAATCTATCGATATTCTACAAATTAATCAAATTCGTGTACAGTAATTAGAGATTTTCAAGATTTTCAAGTTAGAGACCGTCCACACTTTCCATGTTGCAATTCTCTATTTTTAAACATTTAACCGTATCGCTCATCAACGCAGATTCAACATTATCGCATTAGTATATTGTTAGTGCGTTTATGTCTAGCATTGGGATGAAAGTCAAACTTTGTAGATTTTAGTCGTTGGATATCTCCAATTCTCCATTTTTAATCTAGTGCTGATAAGTTTTAATCATCTATACATCGTATTCAGATAGCTATTTATTGTTTGTATTTACCTGCATTCAATTTGGAGCGAAATTCATTAACAGTTAATATTTGTTATACATAAAATATGTAATATATGCTACTCTTTATTAATATTACAAATACATATTTTCCTTATGATCTTAAATTGTATAATAATTCAGTATTACTGAATAGTTTCTATTACTTAAATTTTTTGTAGATAAGACATTAAAAAGTCTACCTGTATTTGTATCCTAAATGGTGTAATGAATACTTCAATTTCATAATGGAGTTGAATACTATTTTTGTCATTTTGAATATATTACGACGTGTGTATGTATTCTATAATGCACAATTTCCTTACTTGACATGATATAGAATGAATACTTTCATTGTAGTCATTAGAATAATATGACTCACTTAACTGTAACCTTATCATCAGTACTAAGGCTCAAATTAATCATTCAATCTTCATCTCGCAAATCATTATCAACCACTAATTAATTTAATTACATCATATAACAACAAACTAATCTCAGTATCAAATCTCATCTTCAAGGATTGCCGTTATCCAAACTGGGGAAACTAATGCGGTATATGTGAAAGAAAAAACGTTAATGTAATATTATATGCTCATAACTTCAAGCAAACAGTTACTCTGATACTCATTACGTTTCTTTAGATTCTAATTCTTGCTACGTTCAAACCCTCTTCATACCGCTTATTTACGTTATCATTTTAATATAAAAAGTAATTTAACTCACTGGCACACATCATTAATGTTTTGGAGAAGCGCAACCACGTTGTTTGTGAAAGACACTGTGTTACATTCTAATATTTGTAATAATGAATTGATCTTTTGTTTTGCAGGAATAATAAAGGCTTTCGTTTCTTGGTATCTCTTTTATGCTTTCCTTAAATTTGAAGTTGTCCAGTCTATGGCGTGCATTTAGCTAGCTAGCAGCAAGTCTTCAAGAGTCGGCTCTTCCTGTGCATCTAAACAATACTCGTTTATATTTAAATGGTTATTAACGGGAGTAAAATCTTGGACTTTGTTGTATGGCAAAGAAAGAAGACTAAGCTACATGTTTTCGAGTGCAGAAATATCAATGATATTGTTTTCATCTAAATGCAGTTATTGTAACTTAACAAGAGGTCTTAACGCTGAAATCTCGTAAATCACGCATTCAGCTAATTCTAAATGGGTCAAATTAGTGAAATATTAAAGTGACGAGATATCAATATTATAATTTCTGGACACAAACAGTTCTTTTAAGTTAACCAAAGGTCTAAGAGCAGAAATAGAAGTGATATTGCAATCGTTCAGATTAAGACAAGTAAGTTTTACCAAGCACTTGAGCGGTTCTATATCAACTTCACTATTGTTAGAAAGATCCAAATATTCTATGTTGATGAGATTACTAACAATTGACAAATTTTTAATATTGTTAACTGACAAGTCTAATTTAGCAAGTTGACGCATGTGCTATAGAGATGAAATATCTTCAAGCCGATTACACGATAAATTTAGTTCTTTTAACTGAATGTATTGCTCTAAAAATTATACACTTTGTAAATCTAAATTGGAAACATTCAGTACAGCTAGCTTTTTCAAATATGGTAGTGACGTCAAATCAACTCCTATATTACCAGAAATGCTTAGATCTTCAATGTTAACAAGAGACTTCAATACACTCAAGTCCACTAAATCGTTTGAATCCAGATGCAATTTTGTTAGTTTTCCTAAATGCTTTAAGACATCAATATTTGAGATGACCGACTCGAAAATAGTAAGTTAAGTTAGAAGTTCCAGCGATTGAATTCCATCCAAGTCTATCTATTTGGATGATATCGTCAACTATTTGAGCAATCTAAATCTATCGATATTCTACAAATTAATCAAATTCGTGTACAGTAATTAGAGATTTTCAAGTTAGAGACCGTCCACACTTTCCATGTTGCAATTCTCTATTTTTAAACATTTAACCGTATCGCTCATCAACTCAGATTCAACATTATCACATTAGTATATTGTAAGTGCGTTTATGTCTAGCATTGGGATGAAAGTCAAACTTTTTAGATTTAAGTCATTGGATATCTCCAATTCTCCATTTTTAATCTAGCACTGATAAGTTTTAATCATCTATACATCGTATTCAGATAGCTATTAATTGTTTGTATTTACCTGCATTCAATTTGGAGCGAAATTCATTAACAGTTAATATTTGTTATATATAAAATATGTAATATATATGCAACTCTTTATAACAATTTTTATATTCGTACTTTCTTTAAGATCTTTAATTGAATAACGATTCAGTATTACTGTGGCGTTTGTATTACTTAAACCATTTTAGTAGATAAGACATTAAAAAGTCAACCTGTATTTGTATCCTAAATGGTGTAATGAATACTTCGATTTCATAATGGAGTTGAATACTATTTTTATCATTTTGAATATATTACGACCTGTGTATGTATTCTATAATGCACAATTTCCTTACTTGACATGATATAGAATGAATACTTTCATTGTAGTCATTAGAATAATATGACTCACTTAACTGTAACCTTATCATCAGTACTAAGGCTCAAATTAATCATTCAATCTTCATCTCGCAAATCATTATCAACCACTAATTAATTTAATTACATCATATAACAACAAACTAATCTCAGTATCAAATCTCATCTTCAAGGATTGCCGTTATCCAAACTGGGGAAACTAATGCGGTATATGTGAAAGAAAAAACGTTAATGTAATATTATATGCTCATAACTTCAAGCAAACAGTTACTCTGATACTCATTACGTTTCTTTAGATTCTAATTCTTGCTACGTTCAAACCCTCTTCATTCCGCTTATTTAGGTTATCATTTTAATATAAAAAGTAATTTAACTCACTGGCACACATCATTAATGTTTTGGAGAAGCGCAACCACGTTGTTTGTGAAGGACACTGTGTTACATTCTAATATTTGTAATAATGAATTGATCTTTTGTTTTGCAGGAATAATAAAGGCTTTCGTTTCTTGGTATCTCTTCTATGCTTTCCTTAAATTTGAAGTTGTCCAGTCTATGGCGTGCATTTAGCTAGCTAGCAGCAAGTCTTCAAGAGTCGGCTCTTCCTGTGCATCTAAACAATACTCGTTTATATTCAAATGGTTATTAACTGGAGTAAAATCTTGGACTTTGTTGTATGGCAAAGAAAGAAGACTAAGCTACATGTTTTCGAGAGGAGAAATATCAATGATATTGTTTTCATCTAAATGCAGTTATTGTAACTTAACAAGAGGTCTTAACGCTGAAATCTCGTAAATCACGCATTCAGCTAATTCTAAATGGGTCAAATTAGTGAAATATTAAAGTGACGAGATATCAATATTATAATTTCTGGACACAAACAGTTATTTTAAGTTAACCAAAGGTCTAAGAGCAGAAATGGAAGTGATATTACAGTCGTTCAGATTAAGATAACTAAGTTTTACCAAGCACTTAAGCGGTTCTATATCAACTTCACTATTGTTAGAAAGATCCAAATATTCTATGTTGATGAGATTACTAACAATTGACAAATTTTTAATATTGTTAACTGACAAGTCTAATTTAGCAAGTTGACGCATGTGCTATAGAGATGAAATATCTTCAAGCCGATTACACGATAAATTTAGTTCTTTTAACTGAATGTATTGCTCTAAAAATTATACACTTTGTAAATCTAAATTGGAAACATTCAGTACAGCTAGCTTTTTCAAATATGGTAGTGACGTCAAATCAACTCCTATATTACCAGAAATGCTTAGATCTTCAATGTTAACAAGAGACTTCAATACACTCAAGTCCACTAAATCGTTTGAATCCAGATGCAATTTTGTTAGTTTTCCTAAATGCTTTAAGACATCAATATTTGAGATGACCGACTCGAAAATAGTAAGTTAAGTTAGAAGTTCCAGCGATTAAATTCCTTCCAAGTCTATCTATTTGGATGATATCGTCAACTATTTGAGCAATCTAAATCTATCGATATTCTACAAATTAATCAAATTCGTGTACAGTAATTAGAGATTTTCAAGATTTTCAAGTTAGAGACCGTCCACACTTTCCATGTTGCAATTCTCTATTTTTAAACATTTAACCGTATCGCTCATCAACGCAGATTCAACATTATCGCATTAGTATATTGTAAGTGCGTTTATGTCTAGCATTGGAATGAAAGTCAAACTTTTTAGATTTTAGTCATTGGATATCTCCAATTCTCCATTTTTAATCTAGCACTGATAAGTTTGAATCATCTATGTGTCGTATTCAGATAGCTATTAATCGTTTGTATTTATCTGCATTCAATTTGGAGCGAAATTCATAAACAGTTAATATTTGTTATATACAAAATATGTAATATATATGCAACTCTTTATAACAATTTTTATATTTGTACTTTCCTTAAGATCTTTAATAACATGACTCACTCAACAGCAACAATCCAACAATACATCTAAGCGCAATAAATAGGTATATACTAGTTATTTTACTATAGCTAAGTAAAAATAATATATATTTTAATAATTCTCGTGGTTAGTGAATTTCCAGTTAATTAAAATGGTTTTCATCTTTTTTCCAATCTAAGTGATTCTGCTTCCTCATTTATGTAACAGCTTTAATGTATTTACTAGATCTTTAATTGAATAACGATTCAGTATTACTGAGGCGTTTGTATTACTTAAACCACTTTAGTAGATAAGACATTAAAAAGTCTACCTGTATTTGTATCCTAAATGGTGTAATGAATACTTCGATTTCATAATGGAGTTGAATACTATTTTTGTCATTTTGAATATATTACGACGTGTGTATGTATTCTATAATGCACAATTTCCTTACTTGACATGATATAGAATGAATACTTTCATTGTAGTCAAAAGAATATAATGACTCACTTAACGTTAATCCTAGCAACGACACTTAGACTCAATTTAATCAGTCCCTCTTCATCTCGCAAATCATTATCGACCACTAATTAATTTAATTACATAACATAACAACAATCTAATCTCAGTATCAAATCTCATCTTCAAGGATTGCCGTTATCAAAACTGGGGAAACTAATGCGGTATATGTGAAAGAAAAAACGTTAATGTAATATTATATGCTCATAACTTCAAGCAAACAGTTACTCTGATACTCATTACGTTTCTTTAGATTCTAATTCTTGCTACGTTCAAACACTCTTCATACCGCTTATTTACGTTATCATTTTAATATAAAAAGTAATTTAACTCACTGGCACACATCATTAATGTTTTGGAGAAGCGCAACCACGTTGTTTGTGAAAGACACTGTGTTACATTCTAATATTTGTAATAATGAATTGATCTTTTGTTTTGCAGGAATAATAAAGGCTTTCGTTTCTTGGTATCTCTTCTATGCTTTCCTTAAATTTGAAGTTGTCCAGTCTATGGCGTGCATTTAGCTAGCTAGCAGCAAGTCTTCAAGAGTCGGCTCTTCCTGTGCATCTAAACAATACTCGTTTATATTCAAATGGTTATTAACTGGAGTAAAATCTTGGACTTTGTTGTATGGCAAAGAAAGAAGACTAAGCTACATGTTTTCGAGTGCAGAAATATCAATGATATTGTTTTCATCTAAATGCAGTTATTGTAACTTAACAAGAGGTCTTAACGCTGAAATCTCGTAAATCACGCATTCAGCTAATTCTAAATAGGTCAAATTAGTGAAATATTAAAGTGACGAGATATCAATATTATAATTTCTTGTCAAAAGCAATTCTTTTAAGTTAACCAAAGGTCTAAGAGCAGAAATGGAAGTGATATTACAGTCGTTCAGATTTAGATAACTAAGTTTTACCAAGCACTTGAGCGGTTCTACATCAACTTCACTATTGTTAGAAAGATCCAAATATTCTATGTTGATGAGATGACTAAAAATTGACAAATTTTTAATATTGTTAACTGACAAGTCTAATTTAGCAAGTTGACGCATGTGCTATAGAGATGAAATATCTTCAAGCCGATTAGACGATAACTTTAGTTCTTTCAACTGGGTGTATTGGTCTAAAAAGTATACACTTTGTAACTCTAAATTGAAAACATTCAGTACAACTAACTTTGCCAAATATGGTAGTGATGTCAAATCAACTCCTATATTACCAGAAATGCTTAGATCTTCTATGTTAACAAGCGACTTCAATACACTCAAGTCCACTAAATCGTTTGAATCCAAATGCAATTTTGTTAGTTTTCCTAAATGCTTTAAGACATCAATATTTGAGATGACCGACTCGAAAATAGTAAGTTAAGTTAGATGCTCCAGCGATTGAATTCCTTCCAAGTCTATGTATTTGGATGATATTTTCAACTCTTTGAGCAATCTAAATCTATCGATATTCTACAAATTAATCAAATTCGTGTACAGTAATTAGAGATTTTCAAGATTTTCAAGTTAGAGACCGTCCACACTTTCCATGTTGCAATTCTCTATTTTTAAACATTTAACCGTATCGCTCATCAACGCAGATTCAACATTATCGCATTAGTATATTGTAAGTGCGTTTATGTCTAGCATTGGGATGAAAGTCAAACTTTTTAGATTTTAGTCATTGGATATCTCCAATTCTCCATTTTTAATCTAGCACTGATAAGTTTGAATCATCTATGTGTCGTAATCAGATAGCTATTAATCGTTTGTATTTACCTGCATTCAATTTGGAGCGAAATTCATTAACAGTTAATATTTGTTACATACAAAATATGTAATATATATGCAACTCTTTATAACAATTTTTATATTTGTACTTTCCTTAAGATCTTTAATTGAATAACGATTCAGTTTTACTGAGGCGTTTGTATTACTTAAACCACTTTAGTAGATAAGACATTAAAAAGTCTACCTGTATTTGTATCCTAAATGGTGTAATGAATACTTCGATTTCATTATGGAGTTGAATACTATTTTTATCATTTTGAATAAATTATGATGTGTGTATGTATTTTATAATACACAATTTCCTTACTTGACATGAAAAAGAATAAATACTTTCATTGTGGTCATAAGAATAAAATGACTCACTTAACTGTAACCTTATCATCAGTACTAAGGCTCAAATTAATCATTCCATCTTCATCTCATAAATCATTATCAACCACTAATTAATTTAATTTCATAACATAACAACAACAATCTAATCTCAGTATCAAATCTCATCTTCAAGGATTGTCGTTATCCAAACTTGGTAAATTAGTGCGGTATATGTCAAAAACGTAAATATTATATTATATGCTCCTAACTTCAAGCAAACAGTTATTCTGATACTCATTACGTTTCTTTAGATTATAATTCTTGCTACGTTCAAACACTCTTCATACCGCTTATTTACGTTATCATTTTAATATAAATAGTAATTTAACTCACTGGCACATTATTACGTATAGTCACTCTAAAGGTGCTTCTGCATTTGTAGCAGGTTATATTTCAACTTTTGGTTCTTCATCAACCATTATTTTTCTAATTTCTTGAAGAGTTTTTCCTGTAGTTTCTGGTAAGTATTTAAACAGTATTATAAAACAAATTGTTTGAATGGACAAAAATAGAAGATATGAGCACCATCTTGGAATCAATGGGAATAATAATGTTGTAGTAATAAGCGTAAGCCAGAACATAACCATACCGAAATTCATCATCTTAGTTTTCACTTCTAATGGAAATACTTCTGAAAGTATAGCTAGATATAAAGAGCTGATTCCCAATTAGTAAAATAGAATGAATACGATTGTTAGTATTAATTTTAATTTATTGTTAAGCGTTTAGTTCATTAAGTCAAAACTGAGTATTAGCAATCCAACTTGGCAAATCATGCATCCTAAGAGACTGACGAACCATAGTAGGCGTCTGCGAATCAGTCTTATAAATGGTGTGGCAACAATAGCAGCAATGGTATTAACAACAGCAACAATGATGAAACCGATTGTTCCCGAATACGGTGAGTTGAAGCTGTTCGCGAATGTTTGGCTCGCGTATTATATAACAGCGTTCATTCCAGATCCAGCCAGAGCAGGCCCCAAAGTGAGTGCAACCAGTAAGCACTTTCTATACTTTCTTGAAAAAATGCTTTCAACCTGTTCAATATTTTACTTTTCAGTATTTATTTTAAGTTATTTTGTTTAATCCACATCCTCTTCGTTTTAAAGTGAAACATTTTATTCTTCAAGTACAGTTATGGGAGGTGGAATTGCTTTTTCTTGTTTACTATGTGAGTAATTATATATTAAAATATTTTGCCACTTCTAATGCGGATGACAAATTCCAATAAATAATCTCAAGTTGGAGATTATTCATGAACTACTCATTAACACAAGAGGGCCAAAAATATGATTTCGATCGTATTAGACCATAATCGACTATTCAAAGTCGGTATTTAATATTCCAAAAAGGAAAAATAGAAATTACCACATGCAATAAAAGGACGGCAATGACAAAAATAAACGCGGTAGAAGATGTTTAGGGAAGGTCAACTAATTCACTTAACAAACTTAGGCAGTTCTGAAGCGTTTGTATTCTCTTCATTTCTGGGTCCAACGGATGAATTCATAAAATATTGTACCAATCTGAACTAGTTATATCACTTGTTTAAGATGTCCCTGTGTAATTTCTACGTTTTAGTCAACAAAACTAATTTATGAAAGATTTTATCTCGAAAATATATGGTAGTTAAGCCTGATTGGAGAAAAGAATAAGAGGATCCAATGATTGGTAT
The DNA here is from genome assembly GCA_963988835.1 of Hexamita inflata. NCBI lineage: Eukaryota > Fornicata > Diplomonadida > Hexamitidae > Hexamita > Hexamita inflata. The sequence continues at coordinate 285,274 of CAXDID010000660.1, read as the reverse complement.
ACGGACGCAATATGTAATTTATAACTAGTAGCGCAAGCACTGGACCTGCAGAGGACCTCGGTGTTCATCTTCAACTGGGTCAATCTGAACGATTTTAGGTATTTCTTAATCACGAAAAACAATGGAGGACTTTTTCTTTCAATCTCAACCGGGAGCTCAAGATGAAGTATTGGTACTTCGCTTAATTAGAATTATAATTCAGGTAGTTACAGTCGCTTTCATTCTCAATATTCAAATAATGAATGCATTTTGTTTCTTGAAGAATGGAATCAAGTGGGTTAGTCGGGCCCAGCATTAAATAATATATTGATGCTACTCTAAAACAACAGTTATTTTACTTATGATCTTCCACTTCCATTTCATAATGAGAAATCAATTTTCTTGATTGTTAAATTATACAACGTTAGGTAAAGTTGAAACTTATTATTGAAGTATATACAGAGTTATATACGTTAATTATTGTAGCACAGCTATCCAAGGCTCAACCAGGCCTTGATGTGATTGAAGCACTTTACAAATCAATAGTAAATAGAGTTAATGAGTGTATTGATGAGGAGGGAGAACACACTCATTATTGAGCCGGGCAGTGATATAAGTAAGATTCAAATAATAAACTTCATTCTTCTTCCTAATTCAAAAAAGCATTTCGAGGGCCCACCACTGTATTTTGATTTTATTCTCATTCAGTGGAGTGGCATGTTTTTACGTATTTGATTCTTTAACCCAGAACAGTAAAACTATTAACAAAACGCAACTAACTGTTCCAGGAATGAATGAGATGTAAAATAGTTTGTCATGAGGTGCTATTAACAACTAAATAACCGAACTGATCAATACTCCAACACAAATGAACAAATTCATAAAAGAACCGAATACCCCTCTCAGATTCGGGGCTACAAACTCGCTGAAGAGCATTGGAATCGCTGTCATTATAATCGAGGTGCTGAATCCAGTTACTATCTTGTTTACACCCAAATAAACATAGTGAACGGGAATCATACTCGTCACAGATGAAAGCAAAGAGATAAGAGCCATGTATAGGATTGAATTTTTACGCCCGAACTTTAAAATAATAGGAGTAGCCGAAAAAGTGCCCAGAATAGACCCGCAAAGCACGCTAATGGACAACAACGCAATTATTTGCGAAGTAACAGTGAATTTTGCTGCTACGTGCGAATACATTTGAATTAAAACCACATTCAAGTTATTCAACGCAGTACCACGCGCTAACCCACCACATAAATACACCAGAAATATAATAATGTTATAACTCATTCTTTTGAAGTGAAAAACACTAATCGCTTGATTTATTTGAAATTTAATATATTTTGTTTAGTTTTTTATTTCTTCACCTAAACAATTAAAACCAAACTAACAAAATGTTTCTTGTGATTGAAGTAATTGATTATTGAATGGATGTTTTTGAGATGTACCAAAAGAGTGAGCCGATATATATATATATATATATATAATAACGGGTTGAGCCCGTTTGAAAGTGGAAACACTGGCGTGCGAGAGCCCATGTTTTGCTTTCGAAAGTCTCAATGAAGTCTGTTTGTGCCGTCTCGAGGAAGTGAAATGAATATATATATTAAAACCAACCGCAAAAATAACTAATTTAAATTCCATTTTATTTACAGAAAATCAGAATATTGGTAGTTAATTTGTCGTTAAAATTATATTTATGCAATACGAGTTCTGCAATACATAATAGTACATATTTGTGTTATATAAATTAGGAAAAAGTACAAATCAAGAGATATTAAATAGAATATTTGAATATACACAATTATTTCCAATTATTTTCTACAATAAACTGTGTTATTATTAGAAAGTTAAAATATGTTAGTGATTGCTTTCTATATGTTAGAGACTACTTTCAACATTTAATATTATTACAAAAATATAGATGAAAATATTTAAGCATTAATAAGATTACCTAATAAGATCAAGCAGTAGTAAACAAATTTTAACAATATATTTAGTATTATTTAATATAATATAATAATAAACAAAATTATAGCTACAATATTACGAGTGGTTACAATATGAAATAATTTCCACATCATAAATGACAGAAAACAAATATATATAGCTCAATGAAGAATAACTAAATCACGATAAATTAATGTTATAGAAGTATAAAAATAAAGTAACAGACGATGGCTACTTAGAAATAATTGAAAATAAATATATTAGTTCAATATAGTTCACAGAATAGCTAGAAGTTACTAATTTATACATAGACTTGTGTTATGAATTTAAGTTTAGCAGGATATCAACGAAAGTAACGAAACTTGAAATCCATAAATGTAACATTAAAACCATAGATGGTATTGAAAATATGAAATAATTAAATACTTTGATTATTAGTGCTGTGAAGTTAAATAACATAGTACAGATCCGATATTTAGATAATTTGTCATTTTTATAGTTAATAAATAGTAGCATTTGTGATATATCTCCACTATAAAATATGTGTAAATTGTAGCTTCTTGATCTTTCGAATAATAGCATAAATGACGTGTAAAGTTTAAGCAAGTTGGTGACTTTAACGTATTTGAAACTCCATAGAAATTATATAAAAGATATTTACAAGTTAAAGTATTTAGCTAATCTTGAGCATCTGGACTTATCATCGAACAAAATTACGAATATATACCCAATTCGTTTTTTAAAGTGTTTATTATCTCTCAATTTAGAAAATAATAACATAACATGCATTAAGTCGTTGTAGCACGTTTAGCTTTAAAAACTAAACATATCGCGCAATTATATTCAGAAGTTCAAGTACATTCAGAATCACCCAAATTTTGACGCTTATATTATCCACTATTAACGAAATAGCGAAGAATACGAATTGCTCTCAAAAAATGTTCGCAAAATTTACTTCGTCAATGGCTAGCTGAAGCAGAACACATATTTTGTTCACAAAATAATAAAAATGAAAACGAAATTCGGAAAACGAATTGAGAGAAGGATTAATATAGCAACTAATAATCTTTTGGAATTCTCAAAACAAGTCGTAAGTTTATTCGAACAGAATTTTGTGGTGAATAATGATATAATATTTTGATAGTAATTTTGATAATTTGGAGCCATTAGAACAGATTTTCGGATTTTTGCCTTTTCATTGCAAATATAATTTTTGATATTGTTTTTGTATCCATGATCAGTTAAGCAACACCACAATATTATTTAATTTACCAACATTTTGAAAGGATTTATATCATTTTATTCATCATATTTAAATTACAATCTCATTATATCAGAAACATCCATTAATCTCAAATAACTCACATTTCTATAAATATTTAGAGTGGTAAATAAACATAAATTATATTGAATATAAAGTTAACGTATAAATGTTCACTCCTCTAAAATGTTTGTTGGTGATCGTCCTTCCCATATTGGTCAAAAAATGAAGAAATAAACCGGCTTTGAAGTAGGATATTCAAAGGCGTTGGTTTTAGGCGATAATAGGCGTTTAAAACAAACAAGAGCCTAATCGAATGCGTATTAAAATGGTGGCAAGGTCACTCTTCCGCAGCATATGCTTGAGGATATGACTAATAAGAATTTATTGGATTCTGATAAGCCGGTGTAGTTCAGAATTCATTCCACTCGTACGAGTATAGTCTGTTTGTGTGGTGTGAATGATTTTCATATGTTCGAAAAGGAGCAGATCTTCATTCCCGATTGGATGCAAGAGTACATGGACTGCAAGCCCGGCGACAATTTGTTCTTCAGTGATATAAAGCTGTCTCCGTGCACCTTCCTCAAGTTCAAGCCTGAGAGCTGCGATTTCTACGAGCTCAAGGACCACGAGAACCTCCTCAACTCAATGCTCCCCAATTTTTCTGCCATATGCCAGGGCCAGTGGCTGTGCTTAACCATTGATGAAAAGTAGCACTGGCTATAAGTTCTTGAGTGCCAACCAGCGTTCGCCTCCCTCATCAACACGAACGTTAAAGTTGATTTCCAATCTGCGGACGGCCTTGAGCAGTACGAGACCCAGAAAAACGCTGAACTGGAGCTGAACAAATTCAAAGTTGAGGACTTCTTCCAAATTGGAGGCAACCAGAACAACCTGAAAGTACAAAAAATTGAAGTGAAAAACGTGTTCGAAATGGAAGAGGACGACACCGCAACGAAGAAACTGGAGCAGAAAACGTTCGTCGGAAAGGGCAGAAAACTCTGAGAAAAAGTAGACGTGATGAGAAAGAATAATATTTCGTTAAAAAGGATGGCCCAAAAACGTAAAAAATTGTTTTAATATATCAGCTCACTCTTTTGATACATCTCAAAAACTTTACAAGTTACTTCTTTCACAGGAACATTTTTAAATTATATTTAGTTTCTTTTTTGTAAGATTTGTTAACGTTAGAAGAGTTCATGTACAATTGTACTTTTTAGAATACGCTCATATATTTCATTAATATATGTCATTAATTTTTACTGTGATGAATAATATGTAAGTTTAAATTCTTCACATGTAGTTATTAATATTTTCACTACAAATGAACACAAAATTGTAAACCAATTAGATAATGAATGTATTCAAGCCATATGCAGATATTGATATATATTTAACATTCTAAAACAATCAAATAGTACTTATAAACTAGTAATCTTAGATCTTAGCTTAGCTTAATATTGATTTTTAAATATATCCAGGTTATTCTAATGCACAATACAATATTGGAAACAAAATTGCAATTTAAAATCACTTATATCACGTGGTTATGTGCGCTGGAAGAATTTATGTTTAACTTTTCGATAAAGTTCTTATGTTGGACGATTCAACTCTGAAATATGTTGCCACGATTCCTGATTTAGATACAGATGCCGAACAATCATTTTATGCAAGTTTATTCGCTATGAATGATTATTTATATGCGATGAACCATCATCATCATTTATACGTGCTTCTTGATGGTAACTTTTAATATGTAAAAACAACAAACGGATATCCATTCTCTTTTTGTCATAAAGTATATATTAAGGTTAACAATTATTTCTAATAATTAAATAAAAAATTAGAAACAAAGATCATGTAAAATCCAGGTGAAGAAATGTAAAGAAATATTCCTAGTAGAAGTTATAAATTCTTTTTTAACACAGGAGCTATTATACTTTAAAGTTACGAGTAATACTGTGTTGTTATTGATATGATGAATAAGCAGTGCAAGATAGTGGAATTCGAGCCGCTGAAACACATGCAGTCCGTTGAGCTTAGACCTTGCGGGTTGGTGAACACAGAATTACTAGATGCTGTATTCGGGAAGCAGTACATACAATAAGTAGACGCAGAACACGAAAAGTTCATGGCTGGCCAACTGAAGTACCAAGTATTTTCTCAAGAGGTGAACAAAGTTCTGGAAAAGTGCATGGACCAGCTCCCAGAAGAATACAGAACCCAAGTACAAGTATAAATCGCTTCGACAAAGAGATGCTACGTCCACCAGCCGGAGATCCTCCACAACAACTACTTAATGAACGTGCTGAAGCTGAACCAGTTCTTCGACGTTTACGCATCTATCTCCAACGACCACATCTACCTCTTCAACCAGAAGAAGGAGATTCTGAGGAAGATACCGGTCGACTTCCACCTGTATCCGGGCTCCACCTACAAGAACTACTGCTACGGGAAAGAGTGTGTCTTCTACCCGCAGCTCCACAACGTGGTGTACTGCGGATCTCACATATACTTGTAATATTATGAAAAAGTGTTAGAACTTACCGAAGATCTCACTTTGAAATTCATTGCTACCATTCCAAACCTAACTGTTAACTCAGCAGAAGCCTTTTACGGTAGATTATTTTCAATGAACGGGAAGTTGTACGCGCACAACTACAATGGAAGCAAAAGCTACAGTGGAATGCTTCACGTACTCGAAAACAGCACCTTCAAAGAAGTGAAAGAAATGGCTGGGTATTTCTTTTAGTTTAACGACAATATTTACGTGTGGGATTATAAGCAGTAAAGCGTGAGCAAGTTATCAAGTGCTTTGAAATTAACGTAAATAAAAACGTAAATGATGGCGGTTCAATATATTTCGTGGTCAAATGGTGTTCTTATCCTTCAAAACTAAAACGGAAGTTCGTTCTTTATACTGAACATGCTCACTGGTTAGTAATTTGATAACATGTAAGATAATGGTTTGAATACCTAATTGATTTTCGAACAATCTAATTAAAAAGCAACTAAAAGCACTTACGAGGCTAAAGATTTTGACAGAACACAAATTGTTTTTAGTTCAGAGCTTGGATAATATGGATTCTAATTACAAAATTTAATAATTGATGATATATTCGGTTATTAGTCAGCTGAAAATATTAATAGTGCAAAGATATAATTACAGTTTGTGAACAAACTCAAATTTGTAAACTAATGTTTTAAAACAACATAATGCAGAAATTCAGACTTGTTCCAAAGTATTAACAAGACTATTAAAGAAGAGATAAGTACGCAAAGAATAAAAATTTAAAGAATAGTTTAATTGAACGATGCAATGGTTAACAGATTTATTTCTGTTAACAACTTTGAAGAATAATAATGAGCCGACATTTCCATCAAAACTATACTATCAATTGGATAACTAATAATGTATTTTATACTTGTAGTTCTATTCAACATCACTTATTTTTATTCAATGAATCATTTGGAATGAAAAAATATAAAGGTTTTAATTAATTCCACATTTTATCATTATATTCACAATATACGATCACCAATGAAAAGTCCACTCCACTAACTTTTATTGCATGGATTCATTTGCAAGAGGAAATCTCTAATTAATTAGAGCATAAATAGGTCATAGTACTAGACCCTAACGACCAGATTGGACTAACGTGATTGCATAACTACCGGTCCCTATTAAATAACCGCGCTAATTGAAATGCGCGATAACCGTGAATTAAACTGTAACATAGCGTTCTCGTCATTACGAATTTGGTAACATAACTTCGGCATTTGAAATACCTTAACAATATCCTCATTATGGTTTTGTTTTGGTTAATGAATAAAATGAACCTGTAACAGATTAATAGAATAGTCTAGGTTTTGATGAACTGCAACGCTATGAACAGTAAAATCTATAGCTTCAAATTCCACTTAAGAAAATTACGATTGTTCATCGAGATATTGACTATCTTGGTTGGGAGACTTCGCCATTTACACCACAACCGGCCATTTAAATAAAAGCTCCTTTTTCAGCTTTAATAAGACCATAGATTATGTGTAGAGAACCATTTAGTCCATAATATCATATTTAATCAATGTACAGGCATATAGCTCTAGATACACCAGGAACACTTGGTCTTCGTATGGATTGCGACAATTTTTCTCATATAGATGAGCCTCCATTATAAGAAAGAAATTTTGACAGACCACCTAAAATGCCCAAGAAATGATCATATTTATATACTTTTGTTATTCTAATAACTCTATATTTCACAATTTGTACTGATAGCACTTTATTCTAGTTCATTATTCTAGCACATATTTTACAAAAATTGGAGTGAAATGTGTTTATAAAATATGTATATGGTATATAGATTTATTAATAAATTCATAACTTTCTTCCTTTCCCTACAAACATTTATTTAATAAATATTTTGCACCTGTTCGTTTATATGGTCTGATTTGATTTGAAAATAATATGAAAAATTTATACATGTGTTATATTCATTTATAATGTATTCATTAGCGTGAACATCTACTTCACAGCTTCCAAACATGAGACCGTCGTCATTTACCCGCCAAAACCTGACCATTTGGGCGCCCCCACTCCTTCTTAAGTAATCAGTTATTTTAACTCAGGAATGAGATAAAGAGTCGCAAATTTAACTGGGCTTCTATCTAATTCTATAATAATATTGGTTCCCCCACAAAGCTGCTATCTGTAGTTTGAAATAATTGATGGTTAAATTTAAAGAGAACTATCGCCAATTTCTTCTTTAAAACGTACGGTAATTGTGCAAATAGAATGAGAATATAGTTAATTATATCAAGTATATGAAAAGAAAGTGTTTACAAAATTATATATTGAAATATATGAAATTTTAAGAAAGAAGTGTAATAATATATAGATATGCATAAATTTAATAATTATGGTGACATGTGAAGTTAGAACAAAATTTGAAATGCAAAAACACACTACACGATTAAGATTTTACTATATCGTAAATGTAAATTTAAGTATATAAATATTAATCATTCACTCCAAAATGAGCCATTCACATGAAACCAGTGTGAATCACAAATTAAAATCATAAAAATAATGTTGGATTCATCGAATTGATATATTTAATACTAATAATGATTTTAATGTTTATATTACAATTGAATATAAGTATAAAATTCATATATGTTATATATTCGTACTTACGTATTTTTACAAATACTTAATTATTGATTATTACATAACTACTATTATCAATAATGAATAAATTTAGTCTGCAATGAATAAATTTTGTTTGATTATTAATATGTTTACATTTATATATATTGGGTAATTAAAATTTAGATAATAAGATAAGTACATCCATAATGTTCCTACATATAATTATTATGATAAAATATGTCGAATATTTTTATTTTTAATTATTAAATTATAAATAATTCAATGTATAATAACATTTAGTTGAAGTGGATACTTTACAATTAGAATTAATTAAATTCAAAATGTAACATTTTTATTCACTCTTAATCAAATGTAATGATTTTAGAATCCATCGCCAAAAAATTAAAAATAAAATAACAGTAACTATTTTAGATATTGACTCAAGATTTCCCCCTATCAAACCTTCAAAAAGAAAGAGAAAACTGCAAAATATCTCGTTTTTTCGTTTGTGAACGAATAGGTTATTTTGCGTTCACCTTCTTCTTATTATACATTTGTAATAACCATTTTATCAATTTAAAACTCTTCCTTGTGAGTATTTGAATCATCTTTATTTATTAAATCGCCAAATTCGCTCAACTTCTCTAATGCATTTGTTTTTTATTCCCAATCTTCTAAACCTTCCGGTGATTCAAATTATAACGTCACGTTCGTATCTATTAATGATGCGTACATTGGTTCACATTTAATAACTTCAAACCAAAAATAGTTGTTATCAATTATCAGTCTTATCCATTAATCTTACATTATAGCAGAATAGTGCGGCATCATTTCGTCAAGTTTTTAATTCTTATTGGAAATTTCAAAAAATTCTGGTACTTCAGGTTTTAAAGTTAATGAAACACATGGCTAAAGTTCCATATAGCAAATAAAAATATTATCATCAGGTTAAGCGTCCATATACTCGTGAATCCAGTCAGGAAAATAGATTTGATCTGGTTATATGTCTTAAAAGTCTATGCCACACATTAACATAATATTAGTGCGTGTATTATGAACACGAAATTGGACAGAAGCCCCCTATTTAATTATCCTACGCTCTGAAAGAATAATCATTATTTCTGTTGATACAATTATTTTACCTGAGTTTTGAAAATCTTTGTTTTATTAAGGTGTAACTCGACGTTTTCGGTTATCTTATAATTTTAATGAACGTGAATAGTTCACTGGGAATCCACATTTGTTGGTAAAAGGTTTGCCCATATGCTTATTAATAGATGACATTTAAAGTGGAATTAATTTAATTATATTTTATATATTTTAATCATATTTTTCATTTTTCTGAATTTACGTCTTTATCTACGTCTCAATCAACATCCAATAAAATAGTGAGTTGAGTTGATGTTTTTGAGATGTACCAAAAGAGTGCCGATATGTAAATAGTGAATATATTATATTAACACCTCAGCTTCTTCTAGATGAAGGAGCATACCTTTGATGCCCTCTTACTGTATGAGAATACCGAATCAAAATAAGTGTTGTATTACCTAAATTATAAATATTGGGCAACACGATAGTAGATCTAGAGAATACGGTAATGGAATAGCTATCATCCTTCTGCCTCTGTCATAGTTAGAAGCGAATGAACGAACTTGATCATATATTTTATTATTAACTAAATGAAATTATTTAACAATAAAAATCAATAAAATGCTAAATATCTGGGACATAAACTATTTCACTTTTAGAATCCCGATTGGATCAGGAACATGAGTTTTTCAATTTGGTTTTGTTATTTTTCCATTTTCTCTTGGACAATTTTTTATTCGTTTATTCTTTCTGTTTCTTTGTTTTTCATTTCTTCTTTCAATTAATTCATTTCACTTTTCAATTCATTATTTTTTTGATTAATAATAATTATTTCTTTCTCCAGTTTAATTATTCTCTGTTCGAGCGTTAAATCACGTTGGCTCAATTCCTTTTTAAGCGTTTTGGGCGGTGCGTCCAATCTACTACTTATTTTATTTGTCTCCGTTTTAACAATTTCAGGTTTTTAAAGGCCGTTTTTGAATTAGTTCATCTCGTTTTTGCAGCCGGGGAACGCGTTCTCCGGTGAGAAGGGGAAGAACTCGGTAACGGATATTGGACACACTTTAAAAATGCTGTTTTTGTACTCGGGCGAGAGTTGGACCGGGTTGGAGTGCGTCGAGAGGAGGCGGAGGGGTAGAAATTGAAGCGGAGTAAAATCAACTGTGTTTATGTTGTTAGAATACAAATAAAGAGTTTGGAGAGATTATAGGAATTATAATGGGACTATGTTCGAGATTTTGTTGTCGGAAAGGTGCAGAAAGGTTAATTTTGATAATTATTGCAATGGGGACAAATCAATTATAGCATTGTCATGCAAATAAAGGACTTAGAGATTCTTCAAGAATTATATCCCGTCCAAATCAGTAATGCCACAAAATACTACTCGCAACTCAGTTAGGCGCAATAACTTAGCGTTTTTGAAACTGGAAAAAGACAATGAGGGGCTCGCGCAATGACTGAGCCTGAGAAACTCCAAATTTAATTCTTGAATACCAGATAACATTACCTTATTTAAATTATTCAAATCCAGCTTCTTCAAATTACTATTTCCAGAAAATAGCTTGAGAGAATCAACATCCTTGTACTGGGTTTCCTTTTCACCATCAATATATAAAGAAGAATCCTGAATACCGCGCGATAAATTCTTCTGCTCGAAATTCTGCACTGAACCTGGTTTCATAATATGAAGCGGAGTTTATATTTTGTAGCATATGTACTAATTTTGGTATATTAGTCGCTTCAATTAAATGAAGTATGAAACAAAATTGTACTATTACTTCACTTTGTTTGGCTTCAACGCGATATTGAGTTATTATTGCATCATTGGGCAGACTAATTACTGGCTTTAATTTTACGATAATACGATTTTAACGGTGTTATCAATGGTTTTTTGCATTGGTGAGTTGCTAGCGAGTTTTATAGCGATATATTTGAATGATAAGTGGTCTCCGCGCACATTTTGTATGATTCACTTGCTAACGAATATTATATGCTTGGCCGTGCTGATTCCGATGAAGTACATTCCAAACAATACAGCCAGAACAGCTGTGAGTTGCATCCCAGTGTTCATAGCGGGTGTGACCGCTTCCGTTTTCTTTGCCTCTGTGGTTGGTGTTGCCTCCAAAACGCGAACTATTTTAATTCAGGCCGTTACAATGGGAATCAGTGTTTCGAGCATCGTGATGACCTTAATTCAGCTAGCTTTGACTGCTATTTTCAAAGCAACTTCGTTCTCTTATAACAATCAGCTCCTCTACAACTGTATCGTTTTCTATCTTATTGCGATTGTGACATTCACCTATTGCATTTTCGCCTGGTTCAAACTTGAGAAGCTCCTCCCGACCGCTAATCACCTCGTTCAAAATGAAGTTAAAGAAGAAGTTAAAAATGATCCACAATCAGTTTTAGACAACGAATCTGTAAATGTGAGCAAATTGGAGGAGTCAAAAACATAAACACAATAAGTTGAACTATAATAATTTGAAACTGAACCAAAAGAAAATATAATAATTAGCACTGAAAAAGAAGAATAAACTGAAGGAGAACCACTCCCGAAGAAATAGTTCATGAAAGCAGTACTTCCCACTTCATTCGCGCTCGGAATGAACAACATGATCACGTACTCCATGTTCCCACTGTTCGTAACGAACGTTCAGTGCATCACCTCCATAAAAAAGTCAAAATCAACGAAACCAAACGACTGGTGGAACCTCGCATTCCTCACAATTCAAATGGCATTCGACCTGGTCGGGAAAATAATACCAACGATTAAATGCATCCAAAAAATAAGCCTCAAAGCAGGAATTGCAATGTGCTACATGCGCATGGTGTTCTGGGTGCTGTTTCCGCTCATCACGCTGCCAAAACCAGTTGTTGACCTAGGAGTTGTGATACAACTCCCAATAATCGCAATTGACGCGATCTCAATCATCATCGAGATCTTCTTCACGTTCTCCTCCTCATTCGTACTCACTATGTGCATGATGAAATACCAAGAGAACTTTAACTGCAACTCAGACCGACAAAAAGCTAGCTTTTACCAGAATATCATCTATTAAGTTGGACTGAGTGCCGGCTCTATTCTAGGAACGTGTATGCAAAGTATATTTAAGTGAAAATATTATAGTAAGTTATCATTCACTATTTATACTAATAATATCCATCTTATCTCACTAGTGTACATTAGTTACTGTCAAATTTCGTACTGTAACCGCCCACTTATAAGTAAAAATCTTAACAATTTACTAAAAATATCTATATTCAAATCTCATTATAATATCGTTATTACTCCTTCATTAATTTTTCAATTTCTAAAATTTACATTATTTCATAAAATTTTCAATTCAATTATATGACAGTAATAATATTATAATCATTTACAATTTAGACAATCATTTACTGATATATATCATTGTATATCATTGTGTTTGTTATGATATACATCTATCTACAATACATTAAATCAAAAATAAAATAACTTATTAAGATTATTATATGCATAACAACAAGCCACTTCAAACATTATGGATGAAGCATAATCTTAACACTCAACTTAATTATCAAAGCAATCTTCTGACCCTGTTCAAATATATCACACCAAAATAGTAATTAACCCTCTTAAATAAATATTGATAGAAATATTTTTACCTGAAACTATATATAACATCACATAATCTGTACATACGTTAATCAGATTCGGTAGTAGAAGCAGGATTTCATTTTGTAACGCAATCTTTAGAAAATAAAAAGTATAATGCATCAAAGATATATTTTATGTACAGCTTTTTGCTTGGTATTATATTAACTCTTGTAATATCATTATCAATATTAATAGGAGCATAGAAATAATTAACTTCATTCATATTATGGAGAGAGTAAACAGCGGCTGAAAAAACTACATATGTTATTCTTATATTAACTTTCATTTTTTCACATTTAATTAGTTCTTTTAATAAATTTAAGAAAGCTGAAGCTAAAAATTACTTAGTTTTAAATTTCATCGGATTACTACTTTAATTATATATTGTAACAATAACTGTATTTATTACTTAAACGAATTAAGTTAATTTCAATTCCCTAAAACTTTCCCCTTGTTTAATTATTCCGATAATATTTTCTACTATTTATCAATTATTCCAAATATTTCATATTAGATAGAAGAGTATTAAATATACTAACATGTTATTTATTGAGAAATCACTTTTAAAACCATTAAGACCCTAAATTATTTTATAAATTTTGTAGTCTTCATTTTTCAATCTGTATTATAACGCAGGTGATTAGCTCATAAAGTTGTTTACATCATAAGTTTTGACTTATTCTGATGCACCAGTTGTAACTTTTACATTTATTCAGCTGGAGCTTGTGAACGCGTTAAATAAATCTATTTCCAGTAATTTAAGTGCTGCTTTTCGCATAAATATGTAGTTGAAGCGTTATGATCGTGTTTTCAGTTTCTTTTTGTCCTCTTTTTGGCTCTTATTAGTAAATCTAGCTTACTAGATTATCACATTCTCAGTTAGAAATAAGCTGTACAAACTTGTGTACAATGGTGACTTCGACTCTACTTTTGAGTTATATCACGGGTCAGTTGATGAATCGGGTCGTTCAAATTAATTCTCTCCGTTGGGTTCTGGTTCACGGCCAAGTACACGAACACTGGTAACTCGCACTACTCCTCAATGCTCTACTTGTACAAGTACTGCACTGATATAATCGGGTTCGGGTTCTACGTTCTGTTCTTCCAAAAATTTTACAGGCTGAAGAAAATGAACCAATGCGAGCAGGAAATTAAAGAGCCAAAACTTATTTTACAAGAACTGTAAACGATAGAATCTGTTAGCAGAAACGCCTCCGAAGACAGCAAATCAAAAGAGGTTAAAGACTTAAGCGCCTCGAAAACGAAAGAAATTATAAGTTAAAGCTGGGCCTTGGACGAAGTGAAAGGATCCAAAGAAGAGTGAAAATTAATTAAGAACATAATAATTTGATTTTACGACGAAAAAGATTTAAATAGATTAATCTGTATGTATATACAAAAGTATATAATACATTTTATGTTGTATAAAGTTTTGGTAAACTCTCAATTATTATTAAACATTATAAGACTTTATTGATTTAAATATGTAAATAAACAACTATACAATAACTAACACAAATTGAGTACTGTAGCTGAGTACTTCAAGTATATATTTTTTACATCTCAGTTCTATTTAAATGATCGTTTATAAATATTCTTTTTTATTGTTGTATTGGGATAATACAATTAACAATTAAATAACGAATTTAGATCTCAGTTCTATTTTTTATAGGACACAATATAAAATAAATTTGTAATATGTTCTTGTGTATAACCTATATAGCATGAAAATGCTATTTAAATTAGTCAAATTCAAATGTGTAATTAAAAACTGATCGATTTGATATGGCTTTAAAATGATTATATAACTGAAATCTTATATGTTGTTACTTGCACTGCATACGTTCTAAATTGAATAAACATCCCCACTCCAGAAGAATGTCGGTTTCCAACATCAAAGTGCAGTACCTCGAAATAAAAGAGGGACAAGAGAAGCTGATCCAAAAGCTCGACCTCATCTTGAGGCAATTATCTCCGGACGAGAAGCAGAAGAACGTCCTGTGGACCGAAACCGAGCACGCCAAGTTCCTCGAGCTGGTGAACAAGTTCGGGAAGAACAAGCTCTCGGAAATCGCCAAGCACATCCCCTCCAAGAACGTGCAGCAAGTGGCCTCCCACGCCCAGAAGTTTTTCCTTCGTCTCGGCGGCTGGGTCAGAAAGAACGTCGACATGAACCGCGCCAACGCGTCCGAACAGATCTCCCAGTACCTCACCCAACACGGCCTCAAGGGAGAAGGCCTCAAACAAGTCATCGTTTCGCTCTCTGATTACTGATTGTTTCCGGACTTTACAGTTCGAAACAATTCAAAGTGATGCACAAGAAAGTTATAGATTTTACTATTCATAGGATAAACTGCACTATACTAGCTTTGCCGTTAAAACTGATAATGATTCAATAAATAGAAAAAGCGTAGCAGTATTATGGAAAAGCGTAGTAGTATCACAAACATATTTAATCTATCATTAGCAATCTATAAATAAATTATCTTCGTTACTCACTGTATATTCTTGTATACTACTTTTAGTTTACTTTTGTATACTATAACGCTATTTGAACATTTTTGTCTTTCATACATTCTTGCTATCTACCTACTCTCTAGGTTAATTAAATAATAATTCGTTTAAATATGGAGGAACTCAGTTCAAAAACCGTAGTAGTATCATAAAATTGCGTAGTAGTATCATTATCGATTTGATTGGTATTTGTGATAATTATGGTGCGTTCGTGGTATATAACCTTTGTACAAAGATTACACTATTAATCTGTAAACAAATATTGGGACGTTCGAGATTGAGATAATTTAAAAGCGACATATTGCCTTATTATAGCGCTGGAACGGCACATACTAAAATTTAAGAAACAATCCAATCAAAAGATAACAATCCTATGCAGTATACATTTAAAACGCATTTCACTCGGTTCTGGATTCTAAACCGTTCGTCAACATTAGTTTCCACACCATTATGAGCAGCCAGACGAGCACGCAGCTCCTACCAAGTCTGTTGCAGATAGAACGCCAGCAGCTTATCATCATCCAGCAGCTGGAGGAGATCATCAGGCGCCACCAAGGCCACCAGCCGAACCAGCCCAGCAAGTGGACGGAAGAAGAGCACCAGCTGTTTCTGCAGCAGGTAAACATGTACGGAAGAAAGAAGCTCACCAAGATCGCACACACGCTCCAGACCAAGTCCATCCAGCAGGTGGCGTCGCACTCCCAGAAGTTCTTTCTGCGTCTCAGAACGTGGATCGAGAACAACGTCTACATGCGGGACGTCGAGGCCAAGCTGAAGATCCAGGCGTACCTGCTGGCGAGCGGCCTCAAAGACGAGGGCCTGCGAGAGTTCATGGCGGACTTGCAGCGCGAGTGATTAGACTTCATTTTACTTGGTTCAGCCCGGACAGACTCAGGTCCTCTCTTCCGACCGCCTTCCCGCTGTCTTGGTACCTGCTTCGCAATTCCTGCATCCTGCTAACCTATTGATCTGGGCTCATCTCCTTCCAGTGCACGCTCGCCCGTTTTCCGTCAGACCTTCGTAGTTATTGTGTTTGTCTTTAGCTCTACTTCAGGTATGAGTTATCCTTCTGCCTGAAGCTCTACGCTAGACTCACTCCAGAGCCGACCCCGAACTCGTAGTCGCCCAGCCGGAGCTGCATCTCTTCCTTCAGCGACCTGTTCATCTGGTTCAGGTACTGGATTTCCTTTTCCAGTTCGGTCTGGTAGTTCTGCTCCAGTTCGCGTTCCCTCTGTTCTCGGACCCGTTCGTTCTGGAGGTTGATCAGAAGGTTCTGGTAGAAGACGATCGTCTCGCGGAGTGAAGTTTCGGAGGAGCGCGGTGGGGCGAAGGACTGGGACTGTATTTGGTGGAATGAGAGTTATTTATATTATGATGAAGAATTTGCTTCTTGTTATTCAACTTACTGGACTTAAACTGGTTCCTGTATGTTCTAAGCAGTGAAAACAGAGTTTTGGTACACACAGCATTCAATATCGTCGGTGGTATTTTAGAGCGAAGACACCGAGCTGGACTGCTGGCTGTTCCAGCCGACGCCGGTCTCTCTGACGATCTCTGCTTGCTTCATCCACTCCATAAAATCGTCCGTTATTATCTGAACCTGATCAATTACCTTCTCAGCATCGAACTAAACACTTGGACCATACTTCCCGTCCTTGAGGAGGAACTGGCCGTTGCAGAGCAGGTCGGTGATCTCGTTCCCCACGAACTTCTGGAGGAGCATCTGGAGCAGGTTCTCCTCGGTGAGGCAGGCCTGATAGGGCTTGGAGCAGTCGAAGAGGATGAAGTCAGCCTGTCTGCCCACCTGGATCGTACCCACGTTCTGCTTCAGGATCGCGGCCGGAGAGGTGGTCACGCGCTGGAGCATCTTGAAGGCGTTCGGACAGCCCTTTTGCTGTCGGATGAAGTTGAAGGCAAGCTGGCAGGCGGCGAGGATGTTCTGGTTGTCGGCGGATCCGGAGCCGTCGGTGGAGACCGCGTATGGGATGTTGTTCTCGATGACCTCTTTGTAGTTCAGGACGCCGGAGAGCAGGATCGTGTTCGCGAGCGGGTTGTTGATGATCGGGGTCTGGGTCTCGCGGAGGATCTTGATGTCGTTCGCGGTGGACTGGACCTGGTGGGCCACGAAGGTGTTTCCGTCCAGCATTCCGATCGAGTGGAAGTACTCGATGGGCGTCATGCCGTAGCGCTGGGTGAACATCTCGGTGGCGATCTTCTCTTCCGAGGAGTGGATGTGGAGGAGGTGGGGCTCGTGCTCGCGGGACCACTGCTTCTGGGCCTTCAGCATCTCGGGCGAGTTGGAGAAGTCCTGGTCCGGGCCGGGGATGATGGTGGCCATCTTGTTGTCCTTGTGCTTCCCGTAGGCGGTGTCCAGGCGGAGGATGGCCTGGTCGACCGTGTCCAGGATCTCTTTGTGGAAGTTTCGGTCCTGGCTTCCCACGGCGATGACGGCCCTGGTGCCTGCCTCGTCGTTGGCCTCGACCAGCTCGTCGATGTAGTACTTGTTGTAGTTGCACTGGTGGGCCAGGTAGGTGGTGATGCCGAACTGGATGTCGTCGAGCCTGCACTTCCTGAAGACCACCTTGAAGGGGTCGTCGTGGAGCTTCTTCTTGAGCTGCTCGTGGTTCTCCTTGATGAACTTGGAGAACGGGTTCACCACGTTGTCCAGCCACTCGGTGAGGATGTCTTCCTTCCGGAGGCCGATGAGGCAGGTCTCGTCGTGTCCGTGTCCCTTCACGAAGGCGGGGAAGGCGACACTGTTGGCTTGAATTATCTTTCCATCGATAACCTTGTTCACTATCGAGATGGACTTGTCGTTCTAGAACTGCTGAGATTTCTCTTCGGTCAGCTTGCCGTACTCTATTATCTTGTCGTCGAACAGCACATACGCGTCTTTCACCACGTCCTGCTCGCTTAGCATCGTCGCCAAAAATCTGACAGATATCAACTGTTTCATCGTGAGGTGAAACACTTTAGATAGCTAATATCGCATACTTTTGAATAGTAATATTTGATCATTTCATGTTAATTTACATGCAATATAAATTAAGCTTCAATAACTGTTGATAAATAGATAATATAAGTTTAGTGTATACTAAAGGTATTACTACTTTTGATATGATTTGAAAAACACACGAAAAAAATAATATCTAACTAATAGTAGTAAAATAATTTATTATTAACTAAGATGATGTTAAATATTAGTATTTGTTATAATCAATCTATTCAATATATTAAACAATTCATTCATTAAATATTAACTAATATAGCGTTTTTTCGTTTCCAAAGATAAAATAAAATTTTAGCAATTACACGCAATTTAGTGTAACTACATTTATTTATAATTAAAAAATGATATAAGCATCGTGTAATATGTATGTGTTGTCCACTCTAACAAATGGAAACGAAAGCGAAGGAGTACTACTACTTCACGGTCCTGGGCTTCAGCGCGATCCTCAGCTACTACTGCATGATGGGCCAGACGAACTTCTGGCTGTACTTCTACGACAACACCACCATCACCACGATCTCGATGGTCTTCACGGTGGGCGAGTTCCTCGGCAGCTTAGCTGCTATAATTCTGAACAAGAAGTGGAAGACGAAGACCTTCAGCAGCGTCCACGTGGCCACCAGCGTCGTGAGCCTGGCCGTGATGCTCCCGCTTACCTTCGTCCAGGGAAAGACGGCCAGACTCGTTCTGCTCTGCATTCCGGTGCTGTTCTCCGGAGTCACCGCCTCGATGTTCATCGCCTGCGTGATCGGCCTCGCCTCCAAGTTCAACCCGTTCTACATCCAGGCCGCCACGCTGGGCATCAGTGTCTCCAGCATCTTCATGTCGCTGCTTCAACTCGCGCTCTCAGCCGTATTCGACGCGTCCAAACTGGCGGCGAGGCCCAGCAACATCTACAACTGCCTCGTGTTCTACGTTATAACGATCTTGATATTCCTGTACACGTTGCTGGTCTGGAAGCAGCTCAACCGGCTCATCGCGCCCGAAGTTGAAGTCCAAGCGGAAGAACTGAGCCAGATAAGCGAGTCCGCCTCCAAGGCCGAGCTGCTGAAGGACTGCGAGAGCGTGGTGACCGACACAGTGGAGCCCTCCAGAGCGGACGTGCAGGTGGTAGAGGCGGCGATACTCGAGCAAGTCGTTGAGCCAGAGGTCGTTCAGATGAACCCGAAGGAGTTCAGGAGGGCCGTGTACCCGACCGCGATCGCCCTGGGGATCAACAATGTGATCACGTTCGCCATGTTCCCGCTCTTCGTGTCCAACATCCCGTGTCTGTCGTCTAGCTGCCAGAAGAGCCTGGAGAAGTGGTGGAACATGATCTTCATGAACCTCCACATGCTCTTCGACTTGGTGGGCAAGCTGGTTCCCTCGATCAAGCACTTCAAGCTGAAGCTGGCGCCGGGCCTGGTCATGTGCTACTGCCGCGTTCTGTTTTGCGTCTTGTTCGTGCTGATAACCCTACCCAGAAACAGGCCAGTAATACGGAGCGACGCGGCCTCGTTCGTGATCGAGATCGCTTTCTCGCTGTCATAATCACTTCTGTACACGTCCTGCATCATGCAGTACCAGGACAACTTCACGAATCCGCTGGACAGGCAGAAGGCGAGCTTCTACCAGAACGTCCTGTACTAAGGCGGCATCGGACTCGGCGCCATAATTGGAGTCTGTGTCAAGTTCTTGTTTGAATGATTAGAATTTCAGTTTTACTTAATCTTATATTGTTTCCTCACTCATTCATGTTTCGTTGATAAGAATAACAACATAACTCACGTAACAAGTTAACAAAATATTTATATTAATGTATTGTATATATTCTTGCATGATGCTTGAAACTTATGTAACTAACAAATTGTACAGTTAAGTATGATTTTATATCTTCTATCTTTTATTAGTTATATTTAGTTCACTCCATATAATGCCGAAACATGACCCGTTTCTTCAGAATGTGCATATTATCGCCGTTTCTATTTTTTGTTTGATGTTGGTGATTATTTCCTTTGGTGTTGCGATTGAGACGCATTGGAAGTTTCAGAGCAAGTTTTTGAAGTCCTATGGCGCCTTAATCTTCCTTCTCTTGATTCCCTGTCGCGTGGTGATGCTTTTAAAGATTAAAAACGCTTAAATTTACAAACTTATTTCAAATTCTATTTCAAGCGGCACATTTAATTAAAAATTCAAATAAAATCAAAATATGAACGAAAAAGAAGCCGAGTTTTTAAACGGAGAATAAAATGTCGTTTAATTTGAAAACGGATTGACTTTCGTAACTGTTATTCAAAATTAAGGGGACAAAACACTTTTAACGGTTCAAAACGGAGATCTGAAGTGGTTTTAGAAGAAAAAATGGGCCCTAATTATGACAATTGTCGGGCTCGGATGGGTCGCACTTTTGAATATGAAGGCGAAAACACACCGATCGGAATTATAAGGGAAAATGGAAAAGGAAATTGTGGTTGCTGTTTGAAATATTTATATTTATAATCCTTTAAATATTTTTGTTATTAGTTGTGCGAATCACATATACTAGTAGTCATATTCCTATATTATATTAAAAAATTTAACTAAAGATAAAAATATAAGTTACTATACAAATTAATCATAGTATATATTATTGTTAAGAACAAAAATTAAAGTTTTCACTTAATTATAGTAAATGTAGAAGAAAGAATTTATTATTGAGGTTGAGAAACATAAATTTATGTCATACTCTATTTTTTCTAATTTTGGAAACATAGAAATACAGATAATAATACTACAATACAAATTACTATCAATGGAACCACAATATATACTGATATAAGATTGGGTCCTGGTTTAATTGGTAGTATTTCATCGCATGTGTATTATTGTGTGTTACCTACTTAATTACACTTGAAACCATTTTCACACGTGTTTTCACAATCAGTTATATTAGGATAAACTGTCATTGGAGTGAATTGTAATTTTATAAGCACGTATATAAATGGTATAATTAAGCTCAAGTGTATTTAATCTCCGCTCCAAAATAAATTTACAAATACTTTCTAAATATACATTAAAATTCATATCTTTTTCTGTTTTGATTAATATATTTATTACAAAATAAAATTTTCTTACTTATCCTCAAAAGAAATGTGTTATACTTAATTCCAACAGAGTAGCAACTAAAGAACGAAAACATCACACTGTAAATTACGTTTATACCCTTTTTCTCTGATCATCACAATTTTTTCTAACCAATGACCAATAAGAAACCAACAAACTAAAAAATTTAGAACGATGAAATAATAAAGATGAACTTCAAGATGAAATAATTCCGCTTACACCTTACATCACATCACAGACTTTTTATTATTTCATTCAGTTATCAATATGAACATTTTATCACTAATTAATTTAACTTTTAATTCTTAAGAATATAAAACTATTTAATAGTATGAAGTTTAATTAAATACATAAACTAGTAAGTAAAGACGATTTTTATATAATAGTAACGTTTCAGTGATAATATTTGAACAATGATAATATTAGAAGTACTCACTTCTGCGTCCACTCATAAATGCTTACACTAGATACTAGTGCAAAACCTAACAGGAATGTTAATAGCTTTAGGACAAGCGACTTTTTACTGTCGCTTTCAGTCATCTCAACAGCGATGACTTCTTCGAACATGATACCGATGAAGGTTCCAGCGGCAAAACTCATAAAGCAATCTTAGATAACTAAAGCTGTGATTGGTAATTCGCCAGATCCAGTTGTAAAGTAGATAATGAAGAAAGCGATGATCTGAGCAACGGGTGTAGCCATGCAAAGTGGAACTAAAAAGGCTAAGTTTTGCTTGAATGAAAGACCTTCACGAATTCCACAGATAGCTTGGCATACTTGTTCGCACCACTTGTGCAGTACTATAGCTAAGAACATTTATAGAGCGTCATCAAAAGTAGTACAAAGACCCAAACTAATACCTTCGGATACATCGTGAATTAAAAGTCCGACAAGGAGCATAATGACAGAACATATTCTTTTTGGTTTTGGGGCCTCTTCTTGTTGATGAATTTCGCGATTTTCATCGGGTTCGTGGTCGCATTTAACATCATGACTGTGCGTGTGACCAAGTTTCACTAACGCAACCATTATGAACAGGCCACCGAACGTAATGTAAAAGCTGAGAGGGAAATCTTTGACCAGTTTGTTCAGATCTGCACCAGTTTCTGGAAGGATGTGGATAATTGAAACTCCACCAAGAACGCCACCCGCGGCGCAGTTCATGTACGACATGATTTTTTCCACATTTTTATTGTTCCTAAATAGATACGGTAGCGATATACCAATTATACCTACAACTATATTAGCGAAAAAAGCAACCAACTGTAGTATTAAGACACTTTTCTCGATCATCTATTGGAGTGGACATGAATTTAGCTTTAGCTGTTCCGGGTTCGTTATTGATTAATATTCTTATGTTTGTTGGGATACATAACAAATATCAATAATAATATCAAACAATTGCTTGACCGAATTTTAGTATATTTATTATGTGCTTATCATTACAAACATCATAAAATTTATGACATAAATATTATATACCTGTGTTTCCTTTTAGCGATTTTGTTATAAAATTATGCATCTCCATAATCAAAGCAGATACTTTTAATTTTCATTTCTTTAGAGGAATAATGGTGTACACTTAACAATAGCGTAGGTGTTTCAGTATGTTGTTATACTATCATATAGGTTCATACTTGTATTTTTAGTGGAAACCATTACCACTTCAAATGCCAATGAAAAGAGTTATTCACTGATTTTTGTTAGACAACTAGTGAACTACTATAGACCTACTTTTCTCATGGTATATACAAGAACTAACACAAATCAGCTAACAAAGAATATAAAAGCTCTATATTATCAAAGTAACTTTGAAGCCAAGTTCCATATTTTGTATTGTGCAAAAGTCAATCGAGTCTAAACTAGGATATTTACATCGTAAGTAACAGGATTTTAGTTCATGTCTTATTCTTTAAAGATATTATCGTTTATACTTATAATTTTGATATATTGGGAAAGAGGGAATAAATAATTTTGGTAAACTAGAGTAAATGATATCGTAACTTCTTAATTTAGAAAGTAGTAACATAGCTGATTTAAAGTTGCCACTTCGTTCTACTATTAAAGATAATGAATTCATCAAATCTATAATAATTTATAATAGGTATAATAATAACAAATTGTATTGTATTTGTCATCTATATAATAATTAATGTATTACACGTTTTCATTTAAGCCTACTGCTTGAATTATAAAAACTCAATTTTAATAATAGGATCTAATGTATATAAATGTAAAGCTTAAATAAGCTGATAGTATTCTTAAAACTGCAACTAATACATAATTACAATATAAGAGCAACCACAAAATTTATCTCAAGGATCCCATAAAAGTTAACTATAAATTTATGTTAACTTGACTAAAACATTCAATATCCAGTGCAATTTTAATAAATATCAACTAATGAGTTATAATAATTAAGAATTCAGGTTGAATTGATAAAATCTAGCAGATGTCAATTTTTAACTGTAAGTTTGAGTTCCATTATAAAATTGTACTTATAAAGTGGGGTTCAATTACCAAAAGTATAAATGATACTATAATTGAGGGACTTCCTTAGTGCTACCAGATAACTTGGTAACCTTATACTTGTATAATTATGGTTTTGAATCTTCAAGTATAAATTTGATGTGTATGGTATTCTTCTATTCTTATATAATATACTAACTTGGATTATTGGTAATATAAATTTGTTCTTCTAGATTAACAACACTCATTGCTTTTAAAAGAAGTACTAATTGCAGAAATTCACTGTACAAACAAGGGAAAGTAAATATTATTTCATTTCAATCTTTGTATAATGATATAAGCCTAGTATACTAATGTAGAAAAGATAATGTGACTTATAGACTAACTTAAAATAATTTGAGAAATTCTGAGTTGCACATGAGCAAAACCAGAAAATCACTTAAATAAGTACTAGGCTGATAAATTAATCCAAAGACGCGAAATGGACTAAGACAATAATTATAGTTTTTTCATTTAATATCTATTTATAATGATAAGTACCAGTCCTCAGTAAGCTGTGAGATATTGTGTGCAGTGAGATATTAAAATAGAAGGTAGACAAAAACGATAGTGAATATATACATATATAAGCATTAAAATATAATCCAAAACAATTTTTGTACAAGCATATGATAGCTTATGCGTCTCGGCATCTTGATAATATATATTAAATTGATAATATATATTTCCCATTTTGTTTATAAAATGTATTAACAAACGTGCATATATCCTATGTTTAAATTAGATATACACAACTGTTTAAACTTTTAACAGTAAACACTTTTATATCAATCAATACTCAGCTAGCTAGATATATAAACATTTGCAAAATTGATATTGCGACGTGTTTATAAATTGGGTTAACTCCACTTCTCATTTAATGTTCAAGGATTACCCAGTTTCTGATTGGTACCAACCAAACGAAGAGGCCGTAAAGGTTTTGCAGGCCAAATAGTTCGAGCTGATTGTGGTTCACGCCCCGTGGTGCGGTGACTGCCAATATACTCTTCCACTCGTGAAGAAGCTCCTTGAGAAGATTAATAATGTTAAAGTGGTAGACTGTTTAGTCGACAGACAGAAGAAAGATCCCGCTGGAATCGCCGAGAAATATCAAGCGAAAAGAATTCCAACTCTCATTGCATTGCAAAATGGTTAAGAAGTTGCCAGAATCACCGAATTTCCAGAGATAACCATCGAGCAAGATATTGCTGCGAAGTTGAAGTGATTTGTGTCATATTTTAATTGCTTATCAAATCCATGCTGGTGAGAAATAGGAGATGAGTAAAATCAAAAGCTATTCTAAAATATCAAAAATAATTAGAATACGAAGAAAATAAATTAAATAAAATGGATTAGATTGTCTAACGATATTAATATGCTTTTCGCACTCGTTCATTCCAAGTCTGACGATTAGATATTTTGACAGTAAAGTGAGTATTTATATGTATTATTATTTTTATATGGTCTTTCTCAGTATTTCAACAGAAGCCAGGTTTCCAGAAATATATATTCTCCTAATATATTATAACGAGTTTCAAACTTTCAAACCGCAAATTATATCTAATATGTATGTGTAAGTAATATAATAAGTATGTAATATATAAGTGTATAATGTGTATAAGTAATATAAGTAATCTAATATGTATAGTAATAGTAAGCAGATTTTATTAATGAATTCAACTTTATCTTCTAATTATTGGGTGTATAACGCTCATAAAAACGTTAACAAAATACTTCACTTCTTTTAAACGAGGACGTAGGCTCTGAGATCCGTTCCGTCTTCGACGAGTTCGTTTTGGTTCTTCGGCTTCGTGACTTTCAGGTCCTTTTATTATTATAAAAATTAACGGCCGAACTGATTGCACTCTTTGGGAGTGGGGAAGAGGAGTATTACGCCCTGCCCGCGCTGCTTTTGGAAAATTAATTCTGGCACTTCCTTGAATTATTTGAGCACAAAGAGAATTTGAGCGTTTTTAACGGATTTCTCATGCGAAAATATCTTGAGGTAAATCCCAGCCGGAAAATCGGCTACCGTTTTAGCCGGAGAAGCGGATTCCTTGATCGTTTTAATGGATTCCTGCTGCCCAAGCGGTGATAAGCGCGGAAGCGGATCGGGCATGAATTACGGAATATCATCTAATTAAATTTCCTAGAAATCGTCGAACTCACCCGAGTTCAAGTCCGGATTTATTACGAACGCAGCAGCTTTAGACTACAACGCATTCGCGGTCTTAACCCGCTTCTTAAAATATACTAGCAGCGATACGAGAATAATCAAGCTTACTACCGCAACTGGAACCATTATGTAAATAATTGTGTAACTTTGATTTGATGGGGCTTCATATTCAACACATTTATAAACCGTAGTTTGCTAGCCACCTTATTAAATTTTATCTTCTACGCATTAAAATCCCAACTCACATTTGCTTTTACACTCTTCCAATGTTTTATAATACTCAGTCATTTGAGGTGTGTTATTCCATAAGATTACGATATTACATTCATAAGATATTAAGAACTTTCCGATTTTCACTTCTAGTTTAAATTATACAAAATATAGTAAAGAAAATAATAATAAATTAAACATATAATCTTAAATATGTATTTCTGTTCATTCAAACATAAACTTTATTGTCAAATGCGAGTTGGTCTGACTAATTCTATTTTTAAACACTTTTGCGAATCGCATAAACGACTAAAGAAATTGCGAAAATAATTATAAACCCAAAACCTCCAAAAGTGCAGCACATTGTAGCATAGTACAGATTTTTGTTATGATTAACAAAATCGACAGTTGCGCATGATATTTAGTAATAGTTACCTTCAACCTTATATAATATATTTTCTCCAGCTTTTAACAAATAAATATCTTCCCATTCTGAAGGTGTTAAAGATAAGCAGCGTGAAAGAGAATTATAGTAACCCGTATTCACTTTAAATCCGAACAGTAATGATTTCTGCTGCAGTTAAGAAACACCTCCAATATAATAACACTTTTACCTTTTGTCAAATTTTGAGTCTTTGAAATTAGAAAACATACTGTAATAATCAAATGATATCATTATTCCTAGCACAATTGTAGATGTGCATAACAGTGAAATTATAACTACGAATATTGATTTCTTGGTTGCTTTTGCCATATAATGAAGAAGTGGATAGTACAAGAAAGCAAATTAATGATAAAGATTTATTCTTGCAGTGCAACAGTTGATAAATTATGATTAAGAATGTACGGTAGTAAATGTACGATTGATAATAATATTATTTCAAATACTACTACGACAATAAATTTCAAACTACTTTTTGAATATTCTTTCTCTTCGCAGTATATGTATGAATGTGCGTTTAACTTAAATTGTATTTAGTGGTAAATCACTTGTTTTAATAATATTTCTCTAAAAATAAATAATATATAAATTTATTTATATAATAATTATATAAATATCAGTTCTAATCTCAAGAGCACAAACAGACTTCATTGAGACTTTTGCAAGCGAAACACAGGTTCTCGCCCCACTTTCAAAGCGGGCCCGCTATTTGGTAGTGAGCAACTAGTGTGCAACTCAGGTAAAAATTTTGAATTTACCAAAGTAATCCGTTGTTAAGATAAGAACAATATAGAACAATTACCATAAAGAAAATTATATTTTTATCATGTTTAATATTTCATTCAAATAAGAACTTGATGCAGACTCCAATTATGGCGCCGAGTCCGATGCCGCCTTGGTACAGGACGTTCTGGTAGAAGCTCGCCTTCTGCCTGTCCAGCGGGTTCGTGAAGTTGTCCTGGTACTGCATTATGCAGGATGTGTACAGAAGTGATTACGACAGCGAGAAAGCGATCTCGATCACGAACGAGGCCGCGTCGCTCTGTATTACTGGCTTGTTTCTGGGAAGGGTTATCAGCACGAACAAGACGCAAAACAGAACGCGGCAGTAGCACATGATCAGGCCCGGCGCCAGCTTCAGCTTGAAGTGCTTGATCGAGGGAACCAGCTTGCCCACCAAGTCGAAGAGCATGTGGAGGTTCATGAAGATCATGTTCCACCACTTCTCCAGGCTCTTCTGGCAGCTAGACGACAGACACGGGATGTTGGACACGAAGAGCGGGAACATGGCGAACGTGATCACATTGTTGATCCCCAGGGCGATCGCGGTCGGGTACACGGCCTTTCTGAACTCCTTCGGGTTCATCTGAACGACCTCTGGCTCAACGACTTGCTCGAGTATCGCCGTCTCTACCACCTGCACGTCCGCTCTGGAGGGCTCCACTGTGTCGGTCACCACGCTCTCGCAGTCCTTCAGCAGTTCTGCCTTGGAGGCGGACTCGCTTATCTGGCTCAGCTCTTCCGCTTGGACTACAACTTCGGGCGCGATGAGCCGGTTGAGCTGCTTCCAGACCAGCAGCGTGTAGAGGAATATCAAGATCGTTATTACGTAGAACACGAGGCAATTGTATATGTTGCTGGGCCTCGCCGGCAGTTGGGACGCGTCGAATACGGCGGAGAGCGCGAGTTGAAGCAGCGACATGAAGATGCTGGAGACGCTGATGCCCAGCGTGGCGGCCTGGATGTAGAACGGGTTGAACTTGGAGGCGAGGCCGATCACGCAGGCGATGAACATCGAGGCGGTGACTCCGGAGAGCAGCACCGGAATGCAGAGCAGAACGAGCCGGGCCGTCTTTCCCTGGACGAAGGTGAGCGGGAGCATCACGGCCAGGCTCACGACGCTGGTGGCCACGTGGACGCTGCTGAAGGTCTTCGTCTTCCACTTCTTGTTCAGAATTATAGCAGCTAAGCTGCCGAGGAACTCGCCCACCGTGAAGACCATCGAGATCGTGGTGATGGTGGTGTTGTCGTAGAAGTACAGCCAGAAGTTCGTCTGGCCCATCATGCAGTAGTAGCTGAGGATTGCGCTGAAGCCCAGGACCATGAAGTAGTAGTACTCCTTCGCTTTAACCTTCATTTGTTAGAGTGGACAACACATAAAGACATAATGAAATTGAATAAATGTTTCATTTTTTTAACATTTTGATACTATACTAGTATTTCAAATATTTAGTGCAACTTTGATTTAATGTTAGGTATTTTATTAGCATGTTTGCTTCAAAGAACTGTAAATTTTTTATTATATCTAATCTGTAATGTAAAATCAATTTCATATATTTAATGTTAACTTTTACGATGGTTGCCAATATAGATAACTAAGCATTGTATATTTCTTATTTTACATGAAATGATCAAATATTACTATTCAAAAGTATGCGATATTAGCTATCTAAAGTGTTTCACCTCACGATGAAACAGTTGTTATCTGTCAGATTTTTGGCGACGATGCTAAGCGAGCAGGACGTGGTGAAAGACGCGTATGTGCTGTTCGACGACAAGATAATAGAGTACGGCAAGCTGACCGAAGAGAAAGCCCAGCAGTTCTTGAACGATAAGTCCATCTCGATAGTGAACAAGGTGGTCGATGGAAAGATAATTCAAGCCAACAGCGTCGCCTTCCCCGCCTTCGTGAAGGGACACGGACACGACGAGACCTGCCTCATCGGCCTGCGGAAGGAAGACATCCTCACCGAGTGGCTGGACAACGTGGTGAACCCGTTCTCCAAGTTCATCAAGGAGAACCACGAGCAGCTCAAGAAGAAGCTCCACGACGACCCCTTCAAGGTGGTCTTCAGGAAGTGCAGGCTCGACGACATACAGTTCGGCATCACCACCTACCTGGCCCACCAGTGCAACTACAACAAGTACTACATCGACGAGCTGGTCGAGGCCAACGACGAGGCGGGCACCAGGGCCGTCATCGCCGTGGGAAGCCAGGACCGGAACTTCCACAAAGAGGTCCTGGACACGGTCGACCAGGCCATCCTCCGCCTTGACACGGCCTACGGGAAGCACAAGGACAACAAGATGGCCACCATCATCCCCGGCCCGGACCAGGACTTCTCCAACTCGCCCGAGATGCTGAAGGCCCAGAAGCAGTGGTCCCGCGAGCACGAGCCCCACCTCCTCCACATCCACTCCTCGGAAGAGAAGATCGCCACTGAGATGTTCACCCAGCGCTATGGCATGACGCCCATCGAGTACTTCCACTCGATCGGAATGCTGGACGGAAACACCTTCGTGGCCCACCAGGTCCAGTCCACCGCGAACGACATCAAGATCCTCCGCGAGACCCAGACCCCGATCATCAACAACCCGCTCGCGAACACGATCCTGCTCTCCGGCGTCCTGAACTACAAAGAGGTCATCGAGAACAACATCCCCTACGCGGTCTCCACCGACGGCTCCGGGTCCGCCGACAACCAGAACATCCTCGCCGCCTGCCAGCTTGCCTTCAACTTCATCCGACAGCAAAAGGGCTGTCCGAACGCCTTCAAGATGCTCCAGCGCGTGACCACCTCTCCGGCCGCGATCCTGAAGCAGAACGTGGGCACGATCCAGGTGGGCAGACAGGCCGACTTCATCCTCTTCGACTGCTCCAAGCCCTACCAGGCCTGCCTCACCGAAGAGAACCTGCTCCAGATGCTCCTCCAGAAGTTCGTGGGGAACGAGATCACCGACCTGCTCTGCAACGGCCAGTTCCTCCTCAAGGACGGAAAATATGGTCCACGTGTTTAATTCGATGCTGACAAAGTAATTAATCAGGTTCAGATAATAACGGACGATTTTATGGAATGGATGAAGCAAGCCGAGATCATCAGAGAAACCGGCGTCGGCTGGACCGCTAACTTGTGAGCCTAGCTTTTTATATAACTTATACCGGATTTATAGTTTTACTATTTTGATTTTACCATTATCTTATATCAGTCTGGAATATAACTTTATTAGAAATATTACATACAGGTTTCTGGTATTTTGATATTGAAGTTAGTAATTATTTTAGTTGTAACTTTCTTTCTAAGACTTACTTGGATTGAGAAATCGCTTTGGAGTGATATATAATCTGGTACATTATATTATTCGCACATATGTCGATTTACCGCTTCAAATGTCATAATAATCAGAATCAGAGAACAGCCAGCAGTCCAGCTCGGTGTCTTCGCTCTAAAATACCACCGACGATATTGAATGCTGTGTGTACCAAAACTCTGTTTTCACTACTTAGAACATATAGGAACCAGTTTAAGTCCAGTAAGTTGAATAACAAGAAGCAAATTCTTCATCATAATATAAATAACTCTCATTCCACCAAATACAGTCCCAGTCCTTCGCCCCACCGCGCTCCTCCGATACTTCACTCCGCGAGACGATCGTCTTCTACCAGAACCTTCTGATCAACCTCCAGAACGAACGGGTCCGAGAACAGAGGGAACGCGAACTGGAGCAGAACTACCAGACCGAACTGGAAACGGAAATCCAGTACCTGAACCAAATGAACAGGTCGCTGAAGGAAGAGATGCAGCTCCGGCTGGGCGACTACGAGTTCGGGGTCGGCTCTGGAGTGAGTCTAGCGTAGAGCTTCAGGCAGAAGGATAACTCATACCTGAAGTAGAGCTAAAGATAAACGCAATAACTACGAAGGTCTGACGGAAAGCGGGCGAGCGTGCACTGGAAGGAGATGAGTCCAGATCAATAGGCCAGCAGGCTGCAAGAATTGCGAAGCAGATACCAAGACAGCGGGAAGGCGGTCGGAAGAGAGGACCTGAGTCTGTCCGGGCTGAACCAAGTAAAATGAAGTCTAATCACTCGCGCTGCAAGTCCGCCATGAACTCTCGCAGGCCCTCGTCTTTGAGGCCGCTCGCCAGCAGGTACGCTTGGATCTTCAGCTTGGCTTCGACGTCCCGCATGTAGACGTTGTTCTCGATCCACGTTCTGAGGCGCAGAAAGAACTTCTGGGAGTGCGACGCCACCTGCTGGATGGACTTTGTCTGGAGCATGTGTGCGATCTTGGTGAGCTTCTTTCTTCCGTACATGTTTACCTGCTGCAGAAACAGCTGGTGCTCTTCTTCCGTCCACTTGCTGGGCTGGTTCTGCGTGGGGCCTTGGTGGCGCCTGATGATCTCCTCCAGCTGCTGGATGAGGGAAAGCTGCTGGCGTTCTATCTGCAATAGACTGGGTAGAAGCTGCGTGCTCGTCTGGCTGATCATTATGGTGTGGAAACTAATGTTGACGAACGGTTTAGAATCCAGAACCGAGTGAAATGCGTTTTAAATGTATACTGCATAGGATTGTTATCTTTTGATTGGATTGTTTCTTAAATTTTAGTATGTGCCGTTCCAGCGCTATAATAAGGCAATATGTCGCTTTTAAATTATCTCAATCTCGAACGTCCCAATATTTGTTTACAGATTAATAGTGTAATCTTTGTACAAAGGTTATGTACCACGAATGCACCATAGTTATCATAAATACCAATCAAATCGATAATGATACTACTACGCAATTTTATGATACTACTACGGTTTTTGAACTGAGTTTGCGTCATATTTAAACGAATTATTATTATTATTTATTTGACTGTGAGAATTGATAGACAGCAAGAATGTATGAAAGACAAAAATGTTCAAATAGTGTTATAGTATACAAAAGTAAACTAAAAGTAATATACAAGAATATACAGTAAGTAACGAAGATAATTTATTTATAGATAGCTAATGATAGATTAAATATGTTTGTGATACTACTACGCTTTTCCATAATACTGCTACGCTTTTTCTGTTTAATGAATCATCATTATCAGTTTTAACGGCGAAGCTAGTTCCATGTTATTTATCATATGAATAGTAAAATCTATAACTTTCTTGTGCATCACTTTGAATTGTTTCGAACTGTAAAGTCCGGAAACAATCAGTAATCAGAGAGCGAAACGATGACTTGTTTGAGGCCTTCTCCCTTGAGGCCGTGTTGGGTGAGGTACTGGGAGATCTGTTCGGACGCGTTGGCGCGGTTCATATCGACGTTCTTTCTGACCCAGCCGCCGAGACGGAGGAAGAACTTCTGGGCGTGGGAGGCCACTTGCTGCACGTTCTTGGATGGGATGTGCTTGGCGATTTCCGAGAGCTTGTTTTTCCCGAACTTGTTCACCAGCTCGAGGAACTTGGCATGCTCGGTTTCGGTCCACAGGACGTTCTTCTGCTTCTCGTCCGGAGATAATTGCCTCAAGATGAGGTCGAGCTTTTGGATCAGCTTCTCTTGTCCCTCTTTTATTTCGAGGTACTGCACTTTGATGTTGGAAACCGACATTCTTCTGGAGTGGGGATGTTTATTCAATTTAGAACGTATGCGTTGTAAGTAACAACATATAAGATTTCAGTTATATTATCATTTTTTATAACAAGAAGATATCAAATCGATTACGTTCAATTAAACTTTGGAAATTGAAGCTTTAAAATATCATTTTCTGGTTCTAGGTGTTATATGCAACGTCATACTAAAATTAATAATAATACTTTGATCAGATACAAAATATAACTGAGATCTATTATTATTGTGTTTAATGCACATTATTAATACACAATTGTATACACCACTTGAAAATTTAAAAATAGTATGATTTAAAAATATAACTGAGGTAGATAATTTTGGATATTTAACATTCTTCTTGATATTATTCAGCTATTCTCGGCTTGACTTTATCATTTAGTTTTGCTTAAAAGTAAATCTAACGAATTAGAACAAAAAGGAACTTCAAAATCAAAGGGAGAAATGAATCATCTCTGGTGATTCGTTTTATTTGTTTCAGCTCTTAAAACGAATTATTTCAAACGAAATATTAACATTTGAACTCTGTTTTTCAGAATTCCGTTACCAGTTCAAAAATTCTCATAGAATAAAATTAAATATTACAAATTATTGTCCGATTAATTAAATGATTAAATGACTTAATCTTTTATACTTACCCTTTTATTGTTAATATGCTACCACTATCACTTTGTAACAAATAAATAAAATAATAAATAAAATACATAAATAACTGAACTGCATAAATAACTGAATGTCATTGTGAGTCAGTACTTTCTGACTACATTCTTTGAAGGGCTAAATTGCACTTCATAGCATTTTCATAGATTTCACTCCTAATTGAATGAATATCTTTATTTATTTGTTGATTGTTTATTTCTTACTTAGCATATATTTGTTTTAATCTTCTATTAAATCTTGTAAAATGCAATTTGAATATCAAATCAAAAGATGGCTTTCTTTACTCCTGATAATTACTTCTATTTATAGATAGTTGCTTAAATTTTGCAATTTGCTGTGTTGGAATATAATTTTACTGAACAAATAATTCACCCATGTTTGTAGTGTTTATACACGAAATATCAGTAATATAATTACCCCAAATATATAATTTCTCTAACTTTAAAGAAGATATAGGTAATGCATCATAAATTAGATTTTAACAAATTATTAACTCTTTTAAACAAGTTAGATTAGATAAAACAGAGATATTTTAAATTTTATTTTTACGAAGACGCAAAAAGGTTAGATCTTATAAAAACGAGAGCATTGAGATATCAAATATGTTATTTGAACACAAATCTAGACTTGTTAATTTCTTTAAGAAACGAAGCATCGAAATATCTGATAAATTCATATTTTGCAATGATAACTTGGTAATATTCAACGTAACCAATGGATTTAAGCAAATTTCTGGATTTTAATCGATTTCAAAACTTTCCAGTTGACTAAGTTATTATATTCCATCCAATGAATTTATCGCTGACCGTTTAATTTTTATGTGTTTCAAGGATTCTGGAGCATTGTAGAATATTATATCTTTGCAATTCTTAAATATAGCATTTTGTAAATTTTATTGATTAACACAAGACATGTCAACAGTTGTATTGACATTTTATATTATTATATCGTTGTTTTGAATAAATTTTTAATATATTCGTTATTTATTATCAACATGCTGCATCTTTGTTGATGTTTGGATTGGAGATTATTTTTACAAAGTATTTATAATTAAAATAATGACTATTATACTTGTTTTTGTGTGAATTATTATATATACCAACTTGGTTATAGCCTAAATTTTGGTCTTAATTAAAATTTTGTGGTCTAAAATACTATGTAATTAAATTTTTTACATATTTGCAATTATACAGTTATTAAACTTCGTTTTACATCATATATATAATCAATATTATATATCAATCAATAATTTATGTCAATCAAATACAAATTAATCATAAAGTAATTATTTATATTAAAATAATTAAAAATATGTATTAATTGTGTTATTTGATATATATTACAATTATTTATCATACTGATTACATATATGAAATGGAAAATATATTAAACTAAAAAAGTCAATTTTATTAACAATATTTCTCACTTCACTATTCATTTAATGAACTTTGAAGTTATAAATCAAGACTAAACAACTAAAAATACCCGCTAAACATATACAACCTCACCATTTATGACTAAATTTGAAATAGCTCGTGTTATCGGCGCTAGAGCATAATAAATAGCTATGGGTGCTCCACCAACTATAACAATCAACTCAGTAGCAGGAGCTCTAGACCCTTTAGTTATAGCCAGAGAAGAACTCAAAGAATTTGCTATCCCTATGATTATTCGTAGACCACTTCCAGATGGTACTTATGAAGACTGGCCAATTTCAAAATTCGATACAAGAAAATAGTAAGAGTGATGTTGATATATAAAAAATGTTACTATCATTATTGCAGATACATGTATTATTGCAGATACATACAAATAAAAGTAACAAAGTTTTAAAAAAATATTTTAGTATCTTATTATAAAGCATGAAGATGTACATGATTAATATTGAACACATATAACATTGGAAATATATAGGTTCGTAGCGGATCAGTAAACTGAAACCAAAGAAATCCCCAAAATTATTCAAAATTCAAAAAAAATGTTAAATTTTGTAAATTTTTGTAATTTTCTTTTATTAATTCATATTATGGTATTAAACTGTAATTTATTGTAATCAATTTGGAATCAACTACCACTCCTCACCTTTAACAAAAATGAGTCATCCAACTATTTACTGGGCTTAAAATAAGCAAGTTGTTTACATGCGCATTGCACTTGTTGGTGCTAGTGACGTAGTCTGCGATATCGAAAAGGAAACTTTCACTTTCGCTGCCGTTTCCTATCAAAAGAAGTATGAATGTAAATTCGCTCTTGCTAAGCCAGTCATCAAAGAAGAATCCAAGTTCCGTGTTCTTGGTTAATCTATTGAAGTTATCCTCAAGAAGGAAGAAGAAACTAAGGAATTCTGGCCAACAATCCAAGCTGGTGCCAAGCTCCCATATGTCAGAATCGACTTCGAACGTTGGATCGACGAAGATGAAGACGAAAAGCCAAAGGCTGCCATCCCAGATTTCGGCGGTATGGACTTCAGCCAAATGGGTGGTATGGAAGGTATGCCAGACATGAGCAACTTCAAGATGCCAGAGGAACACGATCACGACCATGAAGGTTGCGGTTGCGATCACGGTGAAGAAAAGTGCGAAGATGGTTGCGGCTGCCACAAGTGATTTATTACTCCAAATTTTACAAGTAGTTTTTGTACATTTAGGGATTTTGAGGCTCATAGACCTACCTGACATGTATTACATGTTTGTTGACATGCAAATAGGCTTTCTGGTGTTGTTATGTCTTCAAAACATATTCTATTAGTTCTAAAGAGCTAACAGATTCTGTAATAGCGTCGGTTTGACCTGTGATAGCGTGAGATAGTGCGCGAGATATTTGGTTAGAGAGGAATGCCTTTTTTCAGATATATTTTAGACATATACAATAAATGTTAACACATTAATTAACCAACGTTAATAAATGTCGTTTGCAAATGATAATTTGTGTCAATGTTTCTTAATTATGTTATTCTATTGGTTATTTACTCAATCTTTAATTTAGTGAATGTTTTAGCTAATCATTGATCTGCGACATCAGAATTGAGTGCTGCGAGTTTTTCTGTTTGTATCTGTTTGTACAATTCTGTGAGATTATTCTAATATATTTGTTTTATTTTCAGCACTCTACATTGAATATTGTCTATTCGAACCTTATTATCATCAAATTTGTTTTTAAATTACGTTTGAACGTAAAACAGTATTTAGTTTCTGTAAGCATTAGATTTGTCGTACATTTCCTTCATGAACTCCTTTTCAGCGCTTTTTCCGTCTAAAACGCACTAAATAACTTTTTCTTTCGTTATTTCCGCTCCACAAACCCTTTTATATTTCAAATCGAATGCTCGACTATCTGAAATAAATATTATATGGCCGAACTAAATCGCATCACCGATTCTAGCAACGAATTAATAGTTCAAATCGTTTTCGAACTAAAGTAAGCATCCCCGTTTATTCAGGACAAAGGTATCATTGCAAAATGTGAAAACTTTCCCCCAGTACAAATCCGACCGAATCACGAAATTGAATTTGGAATCGAATAAAACAAATATCTCGTCCATCAAACTGCAATAAAGCTGATTGCTCAAGCAGAACAAATACGGAACCGAATCGGCTTAGTGTATTGAGCACACATAAACTAATTCGTAATTGCTAATATAATACAACTGAAAATTAAGTAACACATAGATTACACCAGAGACTATTTAAAACTACAAATTACATATTTGGTCAACATCAAATGCAAAATTGAACAAAACGGTTAAGTGTCTATCTACCAGCGCCAAATTTACACTGTAAATGCAAATAAAAATATCGATATCTGGGACTAGCTGCTGTATCTAGCGTATATCCGAAATATTCATTTGGAGCGGTGACTTCAACTTATTATATTAATACTTATATAGTCATTTTCACTCCACATTATTATACTCATCAAGCTAAAAATAATATTATTAAAGTCTTGAACACGTCATTTAAATCTTTATTTCAGCGCGAAATTATCAACCCAACAACCACAAATACTATTATGGTTACACTGCTAAGACCGAATATTAAAAAGCTCCATTTGAAGGTCCCCATAGTAGTTTCAATTGCATAGTACCAGATTTCGTTGTATTCTAGTTCACTTTCCTCTATGAAGTACATGTGTGCTCGATTCTTTCTATTCATCATATACTCTCGATTAATCTCACATTAGCTTTTTGTTTGAACCATATCTTAATCACAACTTGTTGCTACATCGATCATAGGAACGGAGTAATTCACTAAAACATTTACTTGATATGTCTATCTGTTTTCAAAAGATGTCCCGTTATAAGTCTTACCATAGTACTTCAAAACGGAGACTTAACTAGGTTTTGATGAGCACCTACTATCGTTCTTAGTCCATAGAGCGAAAATTGTTTCTTTCTCTTTGAAATGGACAACGCGCTTTTGTATACATGTTCTCATAAGGGGAACATACGGAGTGGTGAAGTCATACAGATATTATAGATCTGAATCGTAGAGCCCTATGAACATTAGCACTTTTAGCTCTGTGTTTTTGTTCTAATCCATGAGCACACGAACATCTTTTTCATCCAGTGGAATTTTTACATAAGGGAGTGAAATAAACTCAGCGAATGGAATATCCTTGATGAACGTACGCACAGTATTCTCACTGGTTTGTACCAGAATCGCAATCCCTGCTAATGCAATCTTCATCTTCAAATACTATGTCATTGGAAATAGTGGATTGGAATCAGGAATCTCCAGGCACGGGAGTTAGTTCTCAAATCCAGTCTTAAACATGATGTTTCCTTCATTTAATGTCGCTCTGATAGTCATCGCGGATGCACATTATAACGAGTCCAAGCTGTACCAATAGTCCGCAACCGCCGTTATGGCACCTATAGTTGACTTAATGTCGTACTCCAGGCTCAGGCGCACCTGGAGCGTAAAATCGGAAAACATAGCGCCAACCATCATCTGTACCGCAAGTCGCTCGTCGTCAGTGTACTTTGCGTATTCGCTCGCTGATGTTGGATCCAGAAGATAGCGTGTTATTTGGAGGAAATCAGCGTTAATATCACTATAATCGCCTGTGTTGTGAGCCGGATTTTAACTGCTTATGGCTCTAACTGGGATTTTAATCCACTTTTTATCCTGATAGTACTCAAAAAAGACCTCAAAGCTGTTTAACGAGCAGAAAACCGGAGTTACTTCGAAACCATAAAGACCAATCGCCAGGTCGAACACAAATCTTGTCTAGGAGAAACATGATGTTTGGTTGGTTCGTGTATGCATAACATCTGCAACAGAACCTAATAGTTAGTACTCTCCATCCATCAGAATCTCAAAGCCGCCGTTTGTAGCGTCCAGTGTCTAATCGTAGAGTTATATAGTGGCGAAAGTATATGATATTGTGATGTTCTGGTTAAAGATGTAAGTGAAGGCGATACCAGTGGCAGTGCTAGGAAGGCGGATTAAACCAAGTGCCTAAGAGTTTAAGAGGATAAATGCTGCTGATTGTTTCCCGTTTAACACTTAACACATATTATCACTTGGGATGAAGCTCATAAGTGGGTTTGGTAATAAGTGTAATGAAATTGTCTTTGTAAGTCGGTTGCCTACGATTGATGACGCTGGTGAAAAGCACTGTTTGAAAGACTTTTGTGTTACCGTTAGAACGTAGATAAAATTCATTCAGATAGAAGTGATAATATTTTAAAAACATGAAATTTACGTTATTACTCTATTGACATAAATGATATTAAATTATTTAAATATATTAAGATTCGCAAAATACTTATTTGTATACTAAGAAATATTCTTTTTAGATATTAATTCAGATGATGGCTTTGTTGAATATAAAATCTTAAAACGTAAATATAGTTTAAATCACTTTGCTGTTTTATAATCTTCCAATTCTTGTTCCAAGTTCTACTCAAACTTCTACTCAAAAATTATAGATATAAATAAATAATTAATATAATTATAATAAGACTATATTAAACAAGTTACTATATTTACTATATTATATTGAAATTAGAAGAAAATCCCACTATAAATTGCGTCTACCAATATCGGCAATGCTACGAGTTTAGGGATGGAGTGGAAATAGACAGTATGTATACTTTGCAGACAAAATTACCTACCTACCATAAAACATATTTATATGCATTATACTAATTCTATATTAATACCACTTCAATCAAAACTAAAAGAAATTAGTTTAAGCATAACATCATCACATTCGTGCAATTAAAACGACATTTTAAATCTTATTTTATAAGATAGCATAATAGTGCAATATCTATTGTTATTTATTAACAAATCTCACACAATCAATAAGCTAGTATCAACGTATTCTCTTAATAAATGCACTTCACACCCAGTTTTCTACATATGTTATCTGTATTATAGTACAAAATTAACTGTATTACAACATACAACCATATTTTCACCTTCATTCAGTGATAATATATGAGCTAAATCAAAATATATAACTTCTTTAACGTTACTTCGTAATTAATACTGTGCTATCAGTGCATAAACAATCTAAAAATGCTATTTATGTTGTCTTAGTGAACTAATTTAATAATTATTATTTGATCATATGGGTAGGTAGGTATGAGGGTAGGTAGGTGATAGGGGTAGGTAGGTATTTTCCACTCCATCCCTAAACTCATAGCATTGCCCCAATATCAATGTATTGTAAATATATAATGTTGAAGCGGTATATTATTTGATTTCATATTTAAGAGTTTTAAGTTAAGTGAACCACTCCAATGATTATATTGAAAACAAATCAGTAAATATTCATTTTGATCTGGATAATATTTTGGTTATATATATAAGTATTATTCACTTAAATGAATACTTCAATGTGAGATTATCAATCCTACAGAAACAAATATTACAATAGCTGCGCTTGTGAGCCCGAATATTAAGACGCTCCATTTGAACGCCGCCGCAAACGTGTCTATTGCATAATATCGGATTTCGTTGTACTCCAGCTCACTTTCTTCTACGAAATACATACTAGCTCGGTTTTTTCTGCTCATCATGTGCTCTCTATTAATCTCGCATTATTTGTCGTTGCAGCTCGCAGCAACATCTTGCACAGCTGAGTAGTTCACGAATGCGCTCACTTGAAATGTTAACTTGTGCTCAAAATGAACTCCATTAAACGTTTTCCCATAGTAGCTCAAAGCGGTTTGACCGGTTCTAGCAGTGCACCTAGACTCGTTCTTTGTCCATAAAGCGAACACCGTTTGCTCCTTTTTGAAGTGGACAACGCGCTTCTAAACGCACGTTCTTTGCAATGGAATATACGGAGTGGTAAAATCGTACAAGTAGGAGTCGGCTTAGTCGTAGAACCCGATGAACATTAGAACGCGCGCAGTTTCGTCAATGAGCTCGCCTTCTTCCAAAGTGAACTTTACATATGGAAGGGAGATGAACTCGAAAAATGGAATCATCCTGGTGAAGGTGCGCACGGTCTTATTCGCACCTTACACCAGAATCGCAACCGATGCCATCACAATGTTCTGCTTCAAGTACTGCGCAAATTCAAAAAATGGACTAGAACTCGGGACCTCCAGGCAAGGAAGCTAATTTACGAAGCCTGTTTTGAACATAATATTCCCCTCATTCAACGTTGCTTTCAAAACCATATCTGAAGAGCAAGAAAGAGAGTCCAAGCTGTACCAATAGTCCGCAACCGCCGTTATGGCACCTATAGTTGACTTAATGTCGTACTCCAGGCTCAGGCGCACCTGGAGCGTAAAATCGGAAAACATAGCGCCAACCATCATCTGTACCGCAAGTCGCTCGTCGTCAGTGTACTTTGCGTATTCGCTCGCTGATGTTGGATCCAGAAGATAGCGTGTTATTTGGAGGAAATCAGCGTTAATATCACTATAATCGCCACTAATATATAGTGGATTCGAGCTACTTATTGCTCGAACTGGGATTTTAAGCCACGTATGATTAACGTAGAACTCAAAAAAGACATCAAATGAGGTAAGAGAACAAAAAACTGGTTCCACCTCGAAGCCGTAAATTCCAATAGCCAAGTCAAACACAAATCTAGCCTGAGAAAAACAGGATGTCTAGTTGGATCTGGTATGCACCACATTTGCAACTGAGCCCAAAATCTGGTACTCACCGTCCATCAGAATCTCAAAGCCGCCGTTAGTTGCATCCAAAGTTTGGTCGTAAAGTGGAATTGTTGCAAATGTATACGATATTGTTATGTTCTGGTTAAAGATATAAGTGAAGGCGATACCAGTGGCAGTGCCAGGAAGGCGGATTAAACCAAGTGCCTAAGAGTTTAAGAGGATAAAAGCAGTTGACGACTTTCTATTTAGCACCTTACACATGTTGTCGCTTGGGATGAAGCTCATAAGAGGATTAGGAATTAAATGTAGAGAAATAGTCTTAGTGAGCCTATTTCCCACTATTGTGGATGCTGGTGAGAAGCACTGTTTGAAAGACTTCTATTCCAACATAAAGATATGGATAACAATCATTATAGCGGAGTGACTTTTGTAATTTAAACTATACATTGTGTCTTAATTTTTATGAACATTAATAATGTATATTAGATAGGCATATACTAAAAATACTTATATATACTTAGTTGTATACTTGGAAAGTAACTTATACATTCTACTTATTCTTAATATGTTATTGTTAAGGCGTGACATTTGATACGGCTTTTTTTGGCCGTATTTGGGCGGCTACCAAATACGGCATCAAATTGTAATGTAGCCGTACTTCGGCCGCATTTTTGGTTTTCCTGGCCATTTTTGAGCTATATATTTATATATATATAAGATTCGATTATAATAACACCGTATTTTCTTTAATAACACCGAACATCAGGTATATCGAAGAAATATTAAGAAAA
Source organism: Hexamita inflata (assembly GCA_963988835.1). Classification (NCBI taxonomy): domain Eukaryota; phylum Fornicata; order Diplomonadida; family Hexamitidae; genus Hexamita; species Hexamita inflata. The sequence continues at coordinate 242,338 of CAXDID010000660.1, read as the reverse complement.
ATACCAATAAAAGATAATAAAGATAATAAAAGCAAAATATACAATATTTTTACGTATATTTTTGTTCAAGAAATAAATAAGATACTACATAACCTCGAATTGAGACACCCACCCCCTTTCACTTACAGACACCCGAAGTGCTCAGATCACCTTCGATTTTTTATAGTAAAGGTGTCTATAACTAAACTACAAAAGGAGTTGTAAGTGAATTGAACATAGTAAATCTCGTTTGTATTTACTAGATTTTTTGAGCTTTTGAACTTTGTATGAACATATATATAAACTATATGCTAATCTTCTAAATTATATACTTAATCTTCTATATAATGGTAATTTATGCAATGATAATATGAAAACTGCTCGGGTGTCTGTATTCGAACAAGGGTGGGTGGTTCAATTCGAGGTAATGTATGTTGAATACTACATTACCTCGAATACAGACCCCCGCTCCTATTCACTTACAGACCCCTGATTTCTCAAAAATATCAAGGGGTCTAATCTGGCTGATTATGGCTCATATTTTATATATGATTTTGTTTTTCATTTCAGTTACTATTTATAATATTACTATGAATATTATTTTTAGAGTTGTTGTAACCATTCGATTTGGAGTGGTGTCTATATCATGGTAAACAAAATATAATGTATATAAATGCTAAATAATTATTCACTCCAATGACAGTCTTTCCCAATAAAACTGACTGCGAAAACAAATGTGAATAAGGTTTCAAGTGCAATTAAGTAGGTAGCACAATATAATACACGTGTGATGAAATATTACCAAACGAGCCCAAACCTGATCTTTTGGCAGTGTATATTGTAGTTCCATTGTTGGTAGTTTGCATTGTTGTGTTACTGTCTATATTCCTATGTTTAAGGAAGTAGAAAAAGCATAATACCACTTAAGCTTTTGCAATTCAGCCTAAATAATAAATTCTTTCCTCAACGTTCTTATAATGAAATTTAATAAAAACTTTTGTAAATATTATCTATTTATACAATAATTTAATACAAATAATATTAGATAATTTAATTTATAATGTATTTTAATTCTTTTTGGTTTCAGTTGTAAAATATGGATTTGGAAAATACAAATGTTACTCAATAAAACAAAAATGTGATCACTAATTCCCAGCAAATCATTTTTAGGCTAATAAATGCATCACGGTAAACTATTCCTCTGGTTTACAACCTTTACTTTTTTGTTTCTCTCAAGGGTGTAGCTTTTTCACTTATAAGGGGTCCTTTTCAACCCCATTATAAGCGACATAAATCCAAAATAATATTATTTTGCTATTATATTAAAACGCATAATATTTGTCACTCGCTTACAAGGGGGTTGGACATGAAGCAACCCTGTAAGCTAAAATGCGACCCCTTCTGAGTGAGGTTATGTAGTACACAAATTATTGTTGTAAATAATTCGGTTAACGTCCTGCTAAAATAATAAATATTATTATTCCTTAAAAACAAAAACAAAATAAGACCCTTTCACCTCCCGTCAATGATTTTGTTGAACAGGTTCAGAACTTCCGTGTAGAAATCGTTCTTTAGGATTTCAACGACATCTCGGATCCCGTTTTTCTCCATAACTTTAACTACGGCCGATCGTCCAATCCTCAACACATTTGAATCAACGCGAAGTTCTTGAACATTCTTCTGTACACGTTTAAGGTCGTGTGAGCAGAACTTTGATATCTGGATTATGTTCGCATCATCCTCCAAAAAAGGAGCAGATTCAAGGTAGAGCATCAATACAGCGTAAGATACACACGTCCGCACCTTCACAGAGGCCTCGTGGTGAATATTCTCCTGCAAGTAGTTGTAAATCTTCTTCTTCACATCACGCTCCTCACGGTCGAAATTCGGAATCACCTTCTGCAAATACTAATGCACACGCGTGACATCGTTACGACCATACTTCTACAACGCAAGCTCCAACTTGTCATTCTCCTCCGCAGACCAGTTCGTCCGACGAAAACGCTTCGTCTGGTCCATTGGAGTGGACAAATTGTTAAAATACATGTAATTATGACATAAATGCGCATAGCAAATTAATTACTCCAAATACATACAAGTAAAACAAAAGACAGTTATATATCTATCACTTATTCATCGTCCAACCGACCCCGGTTTCTCTGATGATCTCGGCTTGCTTCATCCATTCCATAAAATCGTCCGTTATTATCTGAACCTGATTAATTACTTTGTCAGCATCGAATTAAACACGTGGGCCATATTTTCCGTCCTTGAGGAGGAACTGTCCGTTGCAGAGCAGGTCGGTGATCTCGTTCCCCACGAACTTCTGGAGGAGCATCTGGAGCAGGTTCTCTTCGGTGAGGCAGGCCTGGTAGGGCTTGGAGCAGTCGAAGAGGATGAAGTCGGCCTGTCTGCCCACCTGGATCGTGCCCACGTTCTGCTTCAGGATTGCAGCCGGAGAGGTGGTCACGCGCTGGAGCATCTTGAAGGCGTTCGGACAGCCCTTTTGCTGTCGGATGAAGTTGAAGGCAAGCTGGCAGGCGGCGAGGATGTTCTGGTTGTCGGCGGATCCGGAGCCGTCGGTGGAGACCGCGTAGGGGATCTTGTTCTCGATGACCTCTTTGTAGTTCAGAACGCCTGATTGAAGAATCGTGTTCGCGAGCGGGTTGTTGATGATTGGGGTCTGGGTCTCGCGGAGGATCTTGATGTCGTTCGCGGTGGACTGGACCTGGTGCGCCACGAAGGTGTTTCCGTCCAGCATTCCGATCGAGTGGAAGTACTCGATAGGCGTCATGCCGTAGCGCTGGGTGAACAAATCTGTTGCAATCTTCTCTTCCGAGGAGTGGATGTGGAGGAGGTGGGGCTCGTGCTCGCGGGACCACTGCTTCTGGGCCTTCAGCATCTCGGGTGAGTTGGAGAAGTCCTGGTCCGGGCCGGGGATGATGGTGGCCATCTTGTTGTCCTTGTGCTTCCCGTAGGCCGTGTCAAGGCGGAGGATGGCCTGGTCGACCGTGTCCAGGATCTCTTTGTGGAAGTTCCGGTCCTGGCTTCCCACGGCGATGACGGCCCTGGTGCCCGCCTCGTCGTTGGCCTCCACCAGCTCGTCGATGTAGTACTTGTTGTAGTTGCACTGGTGGGCCAGGTAGGTGGTGATGCCGAACTGGATGTCGTCGAGCCTGCACTTCCTGAAGACCACCTTGAAGGGGTCGTCGTGGAGCTTCTTCTTGAGCTGCTCGTGGTTCTCCTTGATGAACTTGGAGAACGGGTTCACCACGTTGTCCAGCCACTCGGTGAGGATGTCTTCCTTCCGGAGGCCGATTAGGCAGGTCTCGTCGTGTCCGTGTCCCTTCACGAAGGCGGGGAAGGCGACGCTGTTGGCTTGAATTATCTTCCCATCGATAACCTTGTTCACTATCGAGACGGACTTGTCGTTCTAGAACTGCTGTGCTTTCTCTTCGGTCAGCTTGCCGTACTCTATTATCTTGTCGTCGAACAGCACATACGCGTCTTTCACGACGTCCTACTCGTTTTGCATTGTTGCCAAAAACTTGACCGATATCAACTGTTTCATCTGGTGTGGAAAAAACAAATAATATAAACACAGATTACATATGTGATTACTAAAATTATGTGTAATTTCATTTATTTTTAAATTAGTCATAATGTTATCAATAAGAAGATCTAACTATTAAACTTTTCATTTTCATAATATTAGACTTATCCCAAATATTATTTGACCGATCAACTATTTCTTATTCTTAACCTTTAACGCTTTTAATAAACTATTTTATCTATTTTAACGTTGTAAGCTACATCACTATTATTTAACTTCGTTGCAAATTGAATAATGAATAAATACGGTATAGCTGGTTTTTGTGCGCAAAAGGTGGTTTTTGTGCGCCTATATATAGCATATATAGCTATACCTATATATAGCAAACTAATTATCCTTGCAAACTTACATTCACTTTGAAAATAAGTTTTCTATTTGACTCTTGATATCATAAATATTAATAACATCTTCAAAAAGCATCTGATTATTCTATTTTGCCATTACAATATTCTCAAAATACCATTTATTCTTTAAATACTCTCTCTTTAAATATTAACATCTTGATCACTTAGCCCTGACTATCTTCTTAAATACGTTGAATCCAATTATCGGCTCCAGGACGTGGTCTATGACCCAGTAAAGATGCCCAATAGCGATTCCGATCAGCCCAGTTAAGGGGCTCTGACCCATCGCGAGACCCAAAACGACGTTCACAAACGGGAAATATTGAGCGCGAACAGGCAGAATCTGCATTATAACGAGCATCGCATTCGGGTTAAACCGGGTCCAAATATACGTCAAGGAATTGAACATAAGGAGTGATGGATAAGGGAGCTTTACGAACGCAGAAGCAAGTAAGCAGCAGAGGTAGATGTACACGAGCATTGCCTTGAACTCGCGCTTGCGGGTTGCGAAAGTCTCGCGCTCGAGCACAATTAAATAACGCACGTTAGAAATAATAAACATTAACCACTAAAGCGATAAATTACCAAAGAAGATAAAAGACGTGATTAACCGATGATACTCGTGATTCTACGTGATCTAAGGCCACGACAATATTAAAAATCGAGGATCAAGCAACTTCAATGTTGTGGCAATAGTAATTAATAAAGCTGATGTTAAAATCGCTAAAGATATATCAGGCAAAGTTTGAACCACATTCGATAAGGCAGTCGACACCTGCTTTACAAATAATTTAACATAATCCATAAATTAGAGGTGGATAAATTATATAGGTCATGTTAATTTGCTATAATATAATTAATATATAACGGAAAGTTGCATCACTAACATCATTTGGCATCATTGATCAATAAACTATTTTTGTAGATTTACAAAGCTGTTTGTATATTAATTGAAAATATATTAATATGCGGATAGTTGACGCGTAATTCTTAGCATTAATTCAGTGATGTGTGAACGTTATTTTTGTAATTTTGTTTCAAATTATTGCAACTGTTAGTTTCTTATTATAGATAGGACTTCGTAGTTATGAATTTAAAACTAGTTTTCCGGATTATTGTAGTATTTTTGGTAATATTCTTCTCTATCTTTCAGATCTCCTACCATCTCCTGTTCTTGCATTTACAAACCCATGTTTCCAAGTGTCAACTTATTCCAAATATATTTCTGGTTAAATCTTTCATTTAAATTTTATCCATTGCTTTTGTTTTTGTTCTCGGTAACATTTCCGGTGAGCAAGTCAATAATTACGATTAGACTATCATAGGAGGCGCATAAAACTAGCGTTCCGCCCCCAAAAAACGATATTTTTTGCATCTATGAATTTATATCCCTCTCTGGCTACTTGACCAGTTTCCGTTCCAAATTATTTGTGAGTTAATACACGAGACCCTTTTTGTAGTCGAAAGTGAAGACCTTATCACAAAATTATATGAAATGACCAGAAAAATCTGCATCTTGCCTTCTAAATAGCCCATTCTCAAGTTTATAAATAGTCCCGTTGTAGTTTCCACTCCCATTATAATTGTGAGCGAATAAATTATCATTTAATGAGAACAAACGGCAAACAAAAGCTTCAGGCGTGCTTTTAGTAAGGCCAGGTATTACAGCTACTTTCTTCAAAGTCAGTTCAGAAGTGAGCTCTAGCACAGAATCGAAGTACTACAGATAAATACGGCCGGCGCAACGAACCACTTAATGTAGCTGCGGGGAGAAGTCGAACGGCTTTCCGTAGCAGTAGTTCGGATGAGACGTTCCTGGGTACAAATCGAAGTCAACTCTGATCTGCTTCAAAATCTGCTTCTCGCGGTTCGTGATAGTTATCATGTTGTCTTGAATCACCAGAAACGTGAACTAGCTCAGCTTCACGACGTTCATCAGCATATCATCATTGAGTTTGGACATAATTGAAGTGGATGTTTATATATGTTGTTACAAATTTGTAATAAACGTTTTATCTTTAATTTAAGATAAATATTTAGTCCAAAAAATATATAAAAGAACAACAGTGTTGATTTGTGGATTGTCATGATTTACGAGATGACGATGGAATGATTAAATTGAGCCTTAGTACGGATGATATGGTAGTTAAGTGAGTCATTTTATATAATAACAGAATTTGAACTAATAAAGGTCAGAACATCATATATAAAATTAATTCCTAAAACCTCAGAACATTCTAGTTGAATAGTTTCTTATAAATTATTGCATCTAAATCGATTATTTTCATTGAACAGTCTTACCGTTTATGTAACGTTTCTAATCATTAACCAAGTATGGAGTGGTACGCGTTAATTAAATTAAAGAATAAAAACAGATGAATTACAAAGGTTATCACAAATAGAACAAAGTGGTTGGCAAATAAGACTATACGATATATCTCACGAATAAGCTTTGGAAATCAATAGTCTATACATCATTTGTACTCTGTTCTATTTGTGAGACTCAGCACCTAGTGTACTTGTGAGACTTTACCGTAATACAATAAATTATCTATTTATATAGAAATTAATATTGTTTAAAGAACCATACCGTATAGTTTTTGGTACGATCTTCTGAATACAAGTTATATACTGACATAATCCTTTAACTGATAATATTATTTAATACAATGTATTGAAACCATGTTTTCAATATTAAAATAGTGTGCGAAAATTCTGAAAATTAATTGGAAATTAATTCACATTCGATGACCATTATCATCAAAAGTTTTCATGTGATATTAATTAGTACAATAATTTTGTATTATTATTCAGATTTTTTACTAACTTACTCCAAGAGTGTAATTCGTATTCTTTTGCCAGATAAAAACTACGTTGGTGTAATGATTTCCACTTCAAATGAAAGCAATTATACTCGCATATATCATTGGTGGCTTGAACAGAGGTGCAGCCTTAAGTTAACTTACAACTGTTATGATTTTTATGTATAAATCAAAAGCTAAATACAATTTTGCACTGACTATAGATACAATTTGTCTGCTATCTATTGCTTCGATCTTCGGCTCTATTTTCGGAACCATGTTGTAACCTAAACTTGTGAAAAAGTTTGGTCGTTACATTACACTTCGGATCGTAGCTGTATGCACATTAATCGTAAATTCATTATCTATACCAATGATTCATTGGGGCTATTTGTTTGTGTTTAAGATTCTTTCTGGAACGTTTACTGTTATGCAAGTAACATTGGTGCCTGCAATCGGCGCTGAAGTTTTAGCGCCAAAAATTAGAGGTGTTGTAGGAGCTCTTACAAATATGAGTCTGTAACTTTCAATGATAATATGCAACATCATTTAATATTTCATTTGTTTAGATACAAGACTATATCCAGTTTCTTTAGTATTTCCGTGCACAATATCAGTCCTGATGATAATACTGACATTCATGATGAAAGAAGAACCATAGAAAAAGGATATAGAAGCACAAAGCACATAAACCTAGGAAGCAGCTGTAGTTAATTAAGCACAAGATGCCTCAAAAACTAAGCTAGAAAGCATATTCTAGAAGAAATACATTAAAAGCTTCGTCGTTGCTATCACGATGGGAATGGCCATAGGCGCAACTGGAATTAATCCAGTGTTATAATATTCGACAATTATTTTTAAAGATACCTTTAATTCCAAGAAATCTGGAACAATTGGTGCTTTGATCACATCCAGCATCAGCCTTGGTGCGTCTCTTATTGTCATGCCGTTTATTAGAAGATTCAAAAGAAAGCAATTATTTGTAAGTGGTCTTACCCTCATGTTACTTTGTTTTGCAGCTTTGATACTTGTTTTGTATCTCAAACTAGAAAAGACATTGAGTAACGACCTGGTGCTTTGTATTACTGCTGTAATGATTTTAAGTTTTCACATGTCGAGTGCATCTTTGTTCTATATCATTATTGGAGAGGTATTCCCGTTAAAAATCAAAACCACAGCAATTAGCATCGCTATGGCCACTGCGTCTATTTCAGTTATCATTTAAACCTACGTGTTCCCACACATGAAATAGCAAGAAAACTACGTGTTCTTTTTATGCTGGATGTTTTTAGTGTATCTTTGCGTTATTATCTTTGTTCCGGAAACGTCCAACAAAACCTTGAAAGAAATAGAACTGGAAATGATTCCTAAAAAGTATCACGAAGTTTCAGACGTTAAAGAAAAAGTGGACGAACCGTCTGTTGTAACTGTAGCCAACGCAGATATAGTAATATCGCCTTCGGTTTCTGCTGTTGATCAGTGAGATAAGTTATATTTTAATTGTTGAATAAGAATAATTTTTGAAAATATCAACGTGTATTTGCAGAAAATAAAATACATGGAAAATAACACGAATTAGAAGAAATCTCAATTTTGTTTAATTGCTCAGATCTTATGTTAATGTAAAGTCTCACAAGTACACTTGATACTAAGGGTGTTATTTATCGTAGCGTAGTGCCTTGCTACGCTAAAAAATGGACGCATAATACGCCAAAAATAACTCATATATAATATATTTAATCAAATTGTTGACTGACAATTTGCTATTTAATTATAATTTAAGCAATAATATTAACGTATGTATTTGAATACACTTATAATATCTAATAATATCAAATCGAAGTAAACTAACATTATAATTGTAATTTATGTGTAAATTGTAAATTGCTCTAATATATTCTAAATACATCCACTTCAGCAATGAACACTCATTATAAACCTTTATCTCTCCTTAGAAAAATAACAACTTAGGACACCATTATAAAATATAAGGCGGTACCCTTACCAAAGACCTCTCCATTAAACTACCAAAAACCTAAATTAAGAACCTGCTTGACAGTATCTCACGAGATCAGCACGGTAAAACCTATTGTTAAAAATAATTGTTCTGATAAAGTTTAGAAGCCTCATAATTGGAATTAATTTCTCTCTGAAAACTCGGAACTGGAATTTGAGCAATCAAATTTAACCTTGATTATCTCTCAGTTTAATAGTTTAGACAACGATTTCCTTCCGTTAGTAAATATGATAAGATAGAATATTAACGGTCTCGAATTCAAGAACTAAAAACTTGATGAACTATTGTATTTGTCCACCTCACACGAAGCCACGATGGATTTACTGATCACAAGTCATGCCCAATTATATTTAAATATAGCAGAGTGAAATTTTAGCTATTCAAATATTGAACATCCTGCACATTAATTATAAACTTTACCAATTTGTAATTTCTTTAAATAAAAATTTAAATAAAATGTTTAACAAAAATTAAGCAGTAATAATAATTTGGTATTTACTTATTATGCAACTACATATACGTATTATGCGACAATTTGTTGAATGAAAATATTATTATTAGTAATATTATTATTAGTTCAATATATTCCGAGTATTTACAATATGAGCACTTTGCTAAATAAAAAAGTAAATTAATTAGTTACACTATGGTCGATCTTATAAGTGCCAAATAAACTACAATCCAAAATTGTAATTTTGTCTGTATAACTATATTTATCTATATTTTATTTATTCTCACCACTTCACCAATGAAGAACTTTAAACCGTTATCCTTAGCAAGAAAAATTAGCCACCAGGCCATTCCGCTCCGTTTTACGTCAGCTAAGCTTAGTAGCTCGCAGCCAAAATTGAGATCTTGCTTATCAGTGAACTAGGAGATACATATTATGCCGATTCTCCAAAAAATTGACGAGAGCTCCGAAGAACACTAGTTAATAATAGCGCATCAGTCTGAGGTGTGGAACGATCTCTTATCCGAGGGCTCAGAATTTGAGGTTGAGCAGACGAATCTCAGATAATATCCCAGTTCAACACTTTAGAGAACGACTTTCTCCCTTTGGTGAATATGATCAGGTAAAATATGAACGGGCTTCAATTCAAGAATCAGAGAACGGACGAGCTCTTGATTCTCTCCAGTTCACACGAAGCCTCAATGGACAATATGATCGCGAACCAGGTTCAAACGATTCTGAGCATTCAGTGATAGATTAGATTATCATTATATAAGCAAATAATTTACGACAACTTTTAATGTACGGCTCATTTTATAATAAAAAATAATATGTTTAAAATAATATGTTTATATTAGACAGGATTTGGAATTAAATTGATTTGCTCAGTTTACCGCAAAGAAAAATTCGTAACACATACGAAAACAACCAAGCAATCAACTATAAGTTCGAGAATTGCAGCAATTTTCATTATTACATTCCAATTGGAATATATGGCTATATACTGGTTTATTGGAGTTCTGATATTGATATCATTGATATTTATTTCTTTTTGTTTTAGTGTTAGCGTACGTCTAAATTAATAGAAATTGCAATATCGAGGAAACTAAAAAATTCATTATAAAAGCTGACAAAGCTTGTTTTAATTATGAATATTCCTCATTATTTAACAGAATAGTTATTTATTATAACCACCTCGTAATTTATGAGTCACGCTGTTGCTTAACCGAAAATTAGAGACTTATCTATGTCAACCTCAAAGTACGAAAAAACGCTTCAAAAATTATTGTACACTCAAAAGTTAACAGTTTACTATATTCAATCCGCTAATATAGATTTAGCAAAAAATAACTAAAGGAATGAATTATTGAATATCACATAATTCAATTCATTCTGAGATTAAATATCAGTATTAAGCATTCGCCAGAATATACTAACATAATATTTATAATATTAAATATATTAGTTTTCACTTCAAATGTAACGTCAATAAAGGAATTGGTCAATAATTGAGAAATAAAAACTGAATGCTGAAGCCGAGAAATTTAAACAAAATAATAGAATAAACTGGACTCTTGTAGCAAAGCAAATGCATGATCGATCCCCGACGTAGTGCAGATTGTAATACAGAAATAATAACCAAGATAGAAATAAAGTGAACGTCATCTGGAGCACTGAGATGTCTCACGAATTAATGTTGCTAACATACATGTATGGGAAAAAGTGGAAGTTTTTACAAACGAACTATTTTCCAGATTTTACTACGGAATAACTCAGGCTCAAAGCAGCCCAGCAAGAGGCCCGAACGTTAAAATATAAAAACCTACTCAAAAAAGTTGAAAACGACTTCGTTCTTGATGGAGCAGAACTTAAATTCATGAATTTGGCACTTGTTGGTCACTAGCAAATCATAGCCAAGTTCAAACAAGTGCAAATAAACGAGCTTGGACGAGTTTAGTTAGATCCGTTACAAGTTTTATTTTACAATAAGTTGGCGGAAAGCAATTTCATTGTTGAGCAAGAAGAGAAGCTAAGGGTTTTACTAGAAAAATATAATAAACAGTGAAACAAGTTATTTAAATTTTTATCAAAGTTATTATTTTCACGAATTATATTAAATAATACAAGTAGATGTACTGAAGCAATCGTAAACGTGAGAACGTGCTCGTATCACTCTTATGTCTATAAATATTTCGGCACATAATCAAAATTATAGTGAAATACAAACTATTAGCGTTATAATACGCAATATAATTTTAAAGTGTCTTTCACGAATAAAATAATATTTTAGTTACTGTCACTCAAGAAACACGACTTCTAAACCATTTTCTTCAACTGTAAATATCGTATTTTCTGTTTCAAGTTATTCTATAACTTATTGCAGCTGCTCCTAGCTGTTAACTTTAATGACATATTTGTCGAAAAATTTTACGAAGCCAGATATTTTTGGAATATTTTCGTATGCAACAACCATCCACCCAACATGCGTATCTGTTAGCATGAAACTAGATCCTTTTTTGAGCACACATATTAAATTTCCATTCATCTTGACTTCCTCCATGTCATGTGTTATTATTATTTTAGTATCGCTTAACCTATTTATATTGTTCCAAATAGCTTTTTTCATAATAAAATCTGAACCAGCCGTAACTTCATCAAGGACCAAAACTGTTGGTTATAAGGATAGCACAAGTGCTATTGTAAGTCTTCTTCTCTGGCCACCTGAAAGCTATTTGTAAGTATAAGTCATACAATCATGTAACCCTAACTCTGTTAATAGTTATTTATCAAAAGTGCCAAGTATTTAAAAGTACTATTTCACAGTAATGTCTTAAAACTCAATGTCATCTTGCGGAATTATTGATATGTCATTTGTGTGCTCCAACGTTCCTGAGTGTTTAAGTTAGTTTAAGACACACTTGATGAATGTGGTTTTCCCGCATCCATTATTTCCTATAAGTGAGATACTTTCGCCCAATTTTAACTAAAGATTCATATTTTAAAGAATCTTTGTATTTTTATACCCGGCCGACACATTGGCTGCATGTATCATAATATCTTAGTTTGTATTTGATGCCTTATTCTTTCTCCCCTTTCTGTATATAAAATATAACGCTATTAATAGTTCAGCAAAGTTTAGCAATAACGGATATATCCATTCATACACTGGGTATTAATATAAGAACGACAGTTAATTACTAATATAAAAGAAGTAAAAGCCAGGTAGTACAAGTGTTAGTACCAAAGACTATTATTTACCCAAATGCACATATGCTACCAAGAAGAATGATAATACGAAAATTAGACAAATAACTAGTACCAGGGTCTGTAGTTTTTCGAAAATTAGTAGATACACTTGAAGTAACATGGCGTGAGATACTGCTTCTAATATAAAATTGAGATATATTTGCCAGTTCTAATCGTGCGGAGTTGAGCGGAATATACAGAAAATCACGAAAAATATCGTTGTACTGACTAGAATTTGCAATATATTTGTAACAACTTAACTTAAGATTTGCTTGACTTATAACTGTCCTATGCCTTCTAACTGGTTTCTTAATATCTTTGCTGAGTCGTAATAAAATGAACTTGTAGTAGATAGTATTAGTAAACACAATACAAGCGCATAGAAAAATCCGAATTTCATTTATCCAGCATTAATTTTTGTAATATAATGTTTGCTTTATGCAATTTTATACTGTGGCTGTTAAATAAAATTGGCCGATAAATATTTCCAGGAAGGATTATGTTATTTAATTAGCATGGAGTGGTACTTTGTTAAAAAGTCATTTTGATAGTTGATTATAGATGATACATTTGAATCAAGAGTTGCTGAAGATAAGTCAGTCCAATTACTAAGTGAATAATACATTTTAGATAAACTGATGTCTTTGAACGTTTCCACCGAAGAAGAAACGGAAGGTGTGTGTATGTATATATCCAATGTATCTCCAACATGGTGTATTATTGAAAGAGGATAAGGTGTAATTCGTGAAGCTTAGAATTTTGCCGATTGATCCGCGAAATTTAAATCATATTACTTTTCGGGGGAATGTTAAGAAATATAATTTCGAGCTTTTTTCAATGTTGAAAAGTTTACGTATATCGGTAGACTATATTTAATCCCACCTATTTCTGCAATTCTAGGAACAAAACCTTAAGTTACTGGCGCATCACACCCAGAATGAATTGAATTCGATATATGATAGTCCAAAGAAGTACATACTGTACTTTTAAATATATCCGTGAACTAATCGCTAGGGTCAATATTTTAGTCTTGTTAAATAAGGTAATTTATGTATTAGTGAGGCATTTGTGTCTATCCAACAAACATAGAATAATCTCCTAAAGATACTTAAAATTGTGATAATTAGTCTAAATGTATTGCATTTTTAAGTGTTTGCATGCTTATAGAAGTCGGTGACTGCGTAGAAATTTACACTATATTCATCGTCGGCGATAATATGGCTTGCTGAAAGTCTACTTGTGTGTTTATCGAATATTTCTATATGATTTAATGTAAAAGAGTAGATGGGTCAGTTTTATCAACCTAAGATTTGGGAGCTGAGAGAAAATAGTACACAAGAGCAAATAAAACGTTTAACAATATCAATGTTATTATCGTGCCAAATTTGTTATTTAACAATCTAAACCACCTTATTCTAAATGCGAAACCGAGATAGTTGTTTCTATTTTCAATGTTGTGTTTTTTCTACTATTGCTCTGTGTTATATTATGTTTATACAGTGGTATTTTTAAGATTACTTACATAATTTGGCTATTCTTAATCAGAATCTGTATTTAATGACGATGCACTCAAAATACTTTAAACTTAAGGATATTATACTATTATATCCTAGTTATTTTGTGTTTCATTAAATAGTTCGTTGATGGAAAGCGTATGATCCTTTATAGGCTTGTTTTGAAGCATTTATAAAACAGACCCGTTATTCACCACAATTCCTTCCCGAATGTGAATAATATGAGAACATATATATTATAGCTCAAAGCTATCATGAGATGTAATAATAATTATCCGGTTAAACTTATTCTAATAGTCATTTAACACGTTCCATATATCATGTTTCAACTACGGATCAACGTTGGCTGTTATTTCGTCGAGAACCAATATTTGTGGGGTTTGTATTAGTGCTATCAAGAGAGACACTCTTCGTTACATACCACCTGAAAGTTCGTCATATCTTTTATTTTAGTGTTTTTCGAGCTTTAAAATTGTTAAAAGACTTTAAATATACGATTCCAAGTCGATGCTTTTCTCTGTCCAGTTAAGGTATTACTTACACACTAGAATATTGTCTTAGATCGATGCATTTTGCATTATGTTCGATTTATCTTGAGGACAAGATGCTACTATGTTCATATTCAAACTTTAATATTTATCTAGTAAGTCAATATTTTCGAACAATATATTACTGCCGTTTTCTGCTTTAATTTCATTTTATATAATTTTACAAAATGTAGTTTTGCCGCATCCAGATAACCCCATGAGGCCAACTATTTATCCAGTTTATGCGCTGAAGTTAATATTTTTCAATACTTCCTTGCGTTTTTAACCATTGCGATACTTTTTAGCGACTTTATTGATTTATATTTACTTGATTCTAATTTCAGAGTCTTGCTACCTAAAATCTTTTTTCTACTTGTAATATTTTTTGTCGAATAAATAATAATACGGGAGTCCTAACTGGTTTGGTTGATTCAATATTTTGTTTAAATACATTACTATTATCAATATTACCACAGCCTACACACATACCGCAGCACATAAACTACTATAATCTGGATATTTAAACAGATATGATTAATCCATCGCCGGTACATGCATATTCTTTATTGCTGATAAGGAACTTAAATGGTTTTGAGACGTATCTTTAAACTGTAAAAATTTTAAACCGGCCCACCAGTCGGATATTCCAAACACAGTGAGTGGCGGCAAAATGCAAAAAGCTGCCCACAAAACAGCAGCCAATGACTGACTATCAAACATACTTTTGTAACCATATTTACTAGTTGTACTTAGGATCATAGACTAGGAACACACCATAAATGAAACTAGAAGTTATATGATGACTTAACCTGTTAAATTTTGAATGACAGCTGATACTAACATACAATAACATGTTTACGTCATGCTAATTAGGATAGAAAATACTACCCATGCATCTACTGAAAATGAGTTGTATGGTTCAACATTAAATATGAAAGATGCCAACATTTACAAAAAGACGCTTACAGAAATCAACAGAAATCCGAAAATGAATATAACCACAGAATATTAGATTTCGCTAGCTCCAAGTCGTTTTGGCAATCGAATAAATTCCGATCTAATTTGTGCAGAAATAATTTAAAACAAAACCCCTGGAGTTATTGATGGTAAAATGCAAGCTAGTTGATAAATTGTATATTGAGTAGATGCCTATGTATCTTTACGAGAGATAGATCCCAATCTATGCGTTATTGGAGCAGGAAGAAGCTAGTTCTCAATTGCTGATTGAATAAAGAATCCATAAGGCGAAAAAGTAGGCTCATTTGCCGCTGTGAAATGCCTCGAAAATGTGTCGACGTGATTGTACTGATATTCTTACATTAGTTACTAGTTGAAGTAAACTGTATAATTCATATGATCAGCAGAATGATCAAAATTAATTCCAAACAATATTTTTTCTTGTTTCTATAATGGAATAGAATCTGGAAGACTTAAATAATTATGTTTGTAATCGGTGGTCAGAAACGTTGTAAATGAACTTTAGTCTAATACAAACGGTAAAATACCTTGATTTTCTTGTACGAACTTGCCAAATTATTGTAATTTAACATCAACATCTTCCCTTAGATTTGCTTCTACAAAGTAGTTGTTCATAGTTGCTTCATCTAAAAATTATTTAACCTCAGAAAAACCTAGTTCTTTTTAAATATTTTCCATCATTTTAATCGTAACTGCATTTATAGGGCTGAACGCTATAGGGTACTTTGCTAGTTGCGAAGGAAACTTTTAAATTTCATGCAATTTATATGGTTAGTACTATTGTTCTCCTTTAGAAGAAATGATCAACGCGCAAAATAACGCAGTGAGAAAAGTCGGGCCGAGAACAAGTGTAACTATGAGAACATAGTTTTTCTTGAGTTATACTTTCATGAACTGCAACATTATTGGAGTGAAAACTCAAAAGTAATTTAGTCATAATTCTCTGTTTCAGTGCAAATTATCGGGAAAATGTAACTGATCGTTTTACTAAATTTCAGATGTATACTAAATGTCTCTTGTGTCATTGTGATGAAGTGAAATATGTATTATCGGATTAATGTTAACGTGCATCTCGAAATATCTTCTTCTGTATTGTTTAACTGTTTAATAAATACTTCAAACAACAATAAGTTCATTATATAATACAAAATGAATGACTCACTAATGGGATATAAAATTTAAGAAGGCCTGAAATTTACATTCCATAAGTAACAAAATATATGAAATGTTATCAAAGTTGGGTTTGGGGTCCTTTATCATGTCAGTTGAAATATTGTGTTATTTCCTATATCTTACTGAAGCTCTGTTCCCAATGTACTCGTATGTAACTGTCGGCCTCTCAACGGTAAGAAGTACAAACGAAGTATGCATATATGCAATCATAAACATAAATAGTATTTGCTTATTAATCTATTTTTGACTTCTTTATAACACTGATCCAGTTACTATTTTCAAAGAGTAAATATAGGAGTAAATATAAACAACAACTATCAAAAACGAACGTAAGGATAGCATATAACTCTGAATCGTTACCTTTGACTATTTAAAAGATTTATTTGACTCCATCATAGAATAGTTGACTTAAGATTTGCTTGACTTATAGCTATATAAAACTTGCTTGGATGTACTGAAGCAATCGTAAACGTGAGAACGTGCTCGTATCACTCTTATGTCTATAAATATTTCGGCACATAATCAAAATTATAGTGAAATACAAACTATTAGCGTTATAATACGCAATATAATTTTAAAGTGTCTTTCACGAATAAAATAATATTTTAGTTACTGTCACTCAAGAAACACGACTTCTAAACCATTTTCTTCAACTGTAAATATCGTATTTTCTGTTTCAAGTTATTCTATAACTTATTGCAGCTGCTCCTAGCTGTTAACTTTAATGACATATTTGTCGAAAAATTTTACGAAGCCAGATATTTTTGGAATATTTTCGTATGCAACAACCATCCACCCAACATGCGTATCTGTTAGCATGAAACTAGATCCTTTTTTGAGCACACATATTAAATTTCCATTCATCTTGACTTCCTCCATGTCATGTGTTATTATTATTTTAGTATCGCTTAACCTATTTATATTGTTCCAAATAGCTTTTTTCATAATAAAATCTGAACCAGCCGTAACTTCATCAAGGACCAAAACTGTTGGTTATAAGGATAGCACAAGTGCTATTGTAAGTCTTCTTCTCTGGCCACCTGAAAGCTATTTGTAAGTATAAGTCATACAATCATGTAACCCTAACTCTGTTAATAGTTATTTATCAAAAGTGCCAAGTATTTAAAAGTACTATTTCACAGTAATGTCTTAAAACTCAATGTCATCTTGCGGAATTATTGATATGTCATTTGTGTGCTCCAACGTTCCTGAGTGTTTAAGTTAGTTTAAGACACACTTGATGAATGTGGTTTTCCCGCATCCATTATTTCCTATAAGTGAGATACTTTCGCCCAATTTTAACTAAAGATTCATATTTTAAAGAATCTTTGTATTTTTATACCCGGCCGACACATTGGCTGCATGTATCATAATATCTTAGTTTGTATTTGATGCCTTATTCTTTCTCCCCTTTCTGTATATAAAATATAACGCTATTAATAGTTCAGCAAAGTTTAGCAATAACGGATATATCCATTCATACACTGGGTATTAATATAAGAACGACAGTTAATTACTAATATAAAAGAAGTAAAAGCCAGGTAGTACAAGTGTTAGTACCAAAGACTATTATTTACCCAAATGCACATATGCTACCAAGAAGAATGATAATACGAAAATTAGACAAATAACTAGTACCAGGGTCTGTAGTTTTTCGAAAATTAGTAGATACACTTGAAGTAACATGGCGTGAGATACTGCTTCTAATATAAAATTGAGATATATTTGCCAGTTCTAATCGTGCGGAGTTGAGCGGAATATACAGAAAATCACGAAAAATATCGTTGTACTGACTAGAATTTGCAATATATTTGTAACAACTTAACTTAAGATTTGCTTGACTTATAACTGTCCTATGCCTTCTAACTGGTTTCTTAATATCTTTGCTGAGTCGTAATAAAATGAACTTGTAGTAGATAGTATTAGTAAACACAATACAAGCGCATAGAAAAATCCGAATTTCATTTATCCAGCATTAATTTTTGTAATATAATGTTTGCTTTATGCAATTTTATACTGTGGCTGTTAAATAAAATTGGCCGATAAATATTTCCAGGAAGGATTATGTTATTTAATTAGCATGGAGTGGTACTTTGTTAAAAAGTCATTTTGATAGTTGATTATAGATGATACATTTGAATCAAGAGTTGCTGAAGATAAGTCAGTCCAATTACTAAGTGAATAATACATTTTAGATAAACTGATGTCTTTGAACGTTTCCACCGAAGAAGAAACGGAAGGTGTGTGTATGTATATATCCAATGTATCTCCAACATGGTGTATTATTGAAAGAGGATAAGGTGTAATTCGTGAAGCTTAGAATTTTGCCGATTGATCCGCGAAATTTAAATCATATTACTTTTCGGGGGAATGTTAAGAAATATAATTTCGAGCTTTTTTCAATGTTGAAAAGTTTACGTATATCGGTAGACTATATTTAATCCCACCTATTTCTGCAATTCTAGGAACAAAACCTTAAGTTACTGGCGCATCACACCCAGAATGAATTGAATTCGATATATGATAGTCCAAAGAAGTACATACTGTACTTTTAAATATATCCGTGAACTAATCGCTAGGGTCAATATTTTAGTCTTGTTAAATAAGGTAATTTATGTATTAGTGAGGCATTTGTGTCTATCCAACAAACATAGAATAATCTCCTAAAGATACTTAAAATTGTGATAATTAGTCTAAATGTATTGCATTTTTAAGTGTTTGCATGCTTATAGAAGTCGGTGACTGCGTAGAAATTTACACTATATTCATCGTCGGCGATAATATGGCTTGCTGAAAGTCTACTTGTGTGTTTATCGAATATTTCTATATGATTTAATGTAAAAGAGTAGATGGGTCAGTTTTATCAACCTAAGATTTGGGAGCTGAGAGAAAATAGTACACAAGAGCAAATAAAACGTTTAACAATATCAATGTTATTATCGTGCCAAATTTGTTATTTAACAATCTAAACCACCTTATTCTAAATGCGAAACCGAGATAGTTGTTTCTATTTTCAATGTTGTGTTTTTTCTACTATTGCTCTGTGTTATATTATGTTTATACAGTGGTATTTTTAAGATTACTTACATAATTTGGCTATTCTTAATCAGAATCTGTATTTAATGACGATGCACTCAAAATACTTTAAACTTAAGGATATTATACTATTATATCCTAGTTATTTTGTGTTTCATTAAATAGTTCGTTGATGGAAAGCGTATGATCCTTTATAGGCTTGTTTTGAAGCATTTATAAAACAGACCCGTTATTCACCACAATTCCTTCCCGAATGTGAATAATATGAGAACATATATATTATAGCTCAAAGCTATCATGAGATGTAATAATAATTATCCGGTTAAACTTATTCTAATAGTCATTTAACACGTTCCATATATCATGTTTCAACTACGGATCAACGTTGGCTGTTATTTCGTCGAGAACCAATATTTGTGGGGTTTGTATTAGTGCTATCAAGAGAGACACTCTTCGTTACATACCACCTGAAAGTTCGTCATATCTTTTATTTTAGTGTTTTTCGAGCTTTAAAATTGTTAAAAGACTTTAAATATACGATTCCAAGTCGATGCTTTTCTCTGTCCAGTTAAGGTATTACTTACACACTAGAATATTGTCTTAGATCGATGCATTTTGCATTATGTTCGATTTATCTTGAGGACAAGATGCTACTATGTTCATATTCAAACTTTAATATTTATCTAGTAAGTCAATATTTTCGAACAATATATTACTGCCGTTTTCTGCTTTAATTTCATTTTATATAATTTTACAAAATGTAGTTTTGCCGCATCCAGATAACCCCATGAGGCCAACTATTTATCCAGTTTATGCGCTGAAGTTAATATTTTTCAATACTTCCTTGCGTTTTTAACCATTGCGATACTTTTTAGCGACTTTATTGATTTATATTTACTTGATTCTAATTTCAGAGTCTTGCTACCTAAAATCTTTTTTCTACTTGTAATATTTTTTGTCGAATAAATAATAATACGGGAGTCCTAACTGGTTTGGTTGATTCAATATTTTGTTTAAATACATTACTATTATCAATATTACCACAGCCTACACACATACCGCAGCACATAAACTACTATAATCTGGATATTTAAACAGATATGATTAATCCATCGCCGGTACATGCATATTCTTTATTGCTGATAAGGAACTTAAATGGTTTTGAGACGTATCTTTAAACTGTAAAAATTTTAAACCGGCCCACCAGTCGGATATTCCAAACACAGTGAGTGGCGGCAAAATGCAAAAAGCTGCCCACAAAACAGCAGCCAATGACTGACTATCAAACATACTTTTGTAACCATATTTACTAGTTGTACTTAGGATCATAGACTAGGAACACACCATAAATGAAACTAGAAGTTATATGATGACTTAACCTGTTAAATTTTGAATGACAGCTGATACTAACATACAATAACATGTTTACGTCATGCTAATTAGGATAGAAAATACTACCCATGCATCTACTGAAAATGAGTTGTATGGTTCAACATTAAATATGAAAGATGCCAACATTTACAAAAAGACGCTTACAGAAATCAACAGAAATCCGAAAATGAATATAACCACAGAATATTAGATTTCGCTAGCTCCAAGTCGTTTTGGCAATCGAATAAATTCCGATCTAATTTGTGCAGAAATAATTTAAAACAAAACCCCTGGAGTTATTGATGGTAAAATGCAAGCTAGTTGATAAATTGTATATTGAGTAGATGCCTATGTATCTTTACGAGAGATAGATCCCAATCTATGCGTTATTGGAGCAGGAAGAAGCTAGTTCTCAATTGCTGATTGAATAAAGAATCCATAAGGCGAAAAAGTAGGCTCATTTGCCGCTGTGAAATGCCTCGAAAATGTGTCGACGTGATTGTACTGATATTCTTACATTAGTTACTAGTTGAAGTAAACTGTATAATTCATATGATCAGCAGAATGATCAAAATTAATTCCAAACAATATTTTTTCTTGTTTCTATAATGGAATAGAATCTGGAAGACTTAAATAATTATGTTTGTAATCGGTGGTCAGAAACGTTGTAAATGAACTTTAGTCTAATACAAACGGTAAAATACCTTGATTTTCTTGTACGAACTTGCCAAATTATTGTAATTTAACATCAACATCTTCCCTTAGATTTGCTTCTACAAAGTAGTTGTTCATAGTTGCTTCATCTAAAAATTATTTAACCTCAGAAAAACCTAGTTCTTTTTAAATATTTTCCATCATTTTAATCGTAACTGCATTTATAGGGCTGAACGCTATAGGGTACTTTGCTAGTTGCGAAGGAAACTTTTAAATTTCATGCAATTTATATGGTTAGTACTATTGTTCTCCTTTAGAAGAAATGATCAACGCGCAAAATAACGCAGTGAGAAAAGTCGGGCCGAGAACAAGTGTAACTATGAGAACATAGTTTTTCTTGAGTTATACTTTCATGAACTGCAACATTATTGGAGTGAAAACTCAAAAGTAATTTAGTCATAATTCTCTGTTTCAGTGCAAATTATCGGGAAAATGTAACTGATCGTTTAACTAAATTTCAGATGTATACTAAATGTCTCTTGTGTCATTGTGATGAAGTGAAATATGTATTATCGGATTAATGTTAACGTGCATCTCGAAATATCTTCTTCTGTATTGTTTAACTGTTTAATAAATACTTCAAACAACAATAAGTTCATTATATAATACAAAATGAATGACTCACTAATGGGATATAAAATTTAAGAAGGCCTGAAATTTACATTCCATAAGTAACAAAATATATGAAATGTTATCAAAGTTGGGTTTGGGGTCCTTTATCATGTCAGTTGAAATATTGTGTTATTTCCTATATCTTACTGAAGCTCTGTTCCCAATGTACTCGTATGTAACTGTCGGCCTCTCAACGGTAAGAAGTACAAACGAAGTATGCATATATGCAATCATAAACATAAATAGTATTTGCTTATTAATCTATTTTTGACTTCTTTATAACACTGATCCAGTTACTATTTTCAAAGAGTAAATATAGGAGTAAATATAAACAACAACTATCAAAAACGAACGTAAGGATAGCATATAACTCTGAATCGTTACCTTTGACTATTTAAAAGATTTATTTGACTCCATCATAGAATAGTTGACTTAAGATTTGCTTGACTTATAGCTATATAAAACTTGCTTGGATGTACTGAAGCAATCGTAAACGTGAGAACGTGCTCGTATCACTCTTATGTCTATAAATATTTCGGCACATAATCAAAATTATAGTGAAATACAAACTATTAGCGTTATAATACGCAATATAATTTTAAAGTGTCTTTCACGAATAAAATAATATTTTAGTTACTGTCACTCAAGAAACACGACTTCTAAACCATTTTCTTCAACTGTAAATATCGTATTTTCTGTTTCAAGTTATTCTATAACTTATTGCAGCTGCTCCTAGCTGTTAACTTTAATGACATATTTGTCGAAAAATTTTACGAAGCCAGATATTTTTGGAATATTTTCGTATGCAACAACCATCCACCCAACATGCGTATCTGTTAGCATGAAACTAGATCCTTTTTTGAGCACACATATTAAATTTCCATTCATCTTGACTTCCTCCATGTCATGTGTTATTATTATTTTAGTATCGCTTAACCTATTTATATTGTTCCAAATAGCTTTTTTCATAATAAAATCTGAACCAGCCGTAACTTCATCAAGGACCAAAACTGTTGGTTATAAGGATAGCACAAGTGCTATTGTAAGTCTTCTTCTCTGGCCACCTGAAAGCTATTTGTAAGTATAAGTCATACAATCATGTAACCCTAACTCTGTTAATAGTTATTTATCAAAAGTGCCAAGTATTTAAAAGTACTATTTCACAGTAATGTCTTAAAACTCAATGTCATCTTGCGGAATTATTGATATGTCATTTGTGTGCTCCAACGTTCCTGAGTGTTTAAGTTAGTTTAAGACACACTTGATGAATGTGGTTTTCCCGCATCCATTATTTCCTATAAGTGAGATACTTTCGCCCAATTTTAACTAAAGATTCATATTTTAAAGAATCTTTGTATTTTTATACCCGGCCGACACATTGGCTGCATGTATCATAATATCTTAGTTTGTATTTGATGCCTTATTCTTTCTCCCCTTTCTGTATATAAAATATAACGCTATTAATAGTTCAGCAAAGTTTAGCAATAACGGATATATCCATTCATACACTGGGTATTAATATAAGAACGACAGTTAATTACTAATATAAAAGAAGTAAAAGCCAGGTAGTACAAGTGTTAGTACCAAAGACTATTATTTACCCAAATGCACATATGCTACCAAGAAGAATGATAATACGAAAATTAGACAAATAACTAGTACCAGGGTCTGTAGTTTTTCGAAAATTAGTAGATACACTTGAAGTAACATGGCGTGAGATACTGCTTCTAATATAAAATTGAGATATATTTGCCAGTTCTAATCGTGCGGAGTTGAGCGGAATATACAGAAAATCACGAAAAATATCGTTGTACTGACTAGAATTTGCAATATATTTGTAACAACTTAACTTAAGATTTGCTTGACTTATAACTGTCCTATGCCTTCTAACTGGTTTCTTAATATCTTTGCTGAGTCGTAATAAAATGAACTTGTAGTAGATAGTATTAGTAAACACAATACAAGCGCATAGAAAAATCCGAATTTCATTTATCCAGCATTAATTTTTGTAATATAATGTTTGCTTTATGCAATTTTATACTGTGGCTGTTAAATAAAATTGGCCGATAAATATTTCCAGGAAGGATTATGTTATTTAATTAGCATGGAGTGGTACTTTGTTAAAAAGTCATTTTGATAGTTGATTATAGATGATACATTTGAATCAAGAGTTGCTGAAGATAAGTCAGTCCAATTACTAAGTGAATAATACATTTTAGATAAACTGATGTCTTTGAACGTTTCCACCGAAGAAGAAACGGAAGGTGTGTGTATGTATATATCCAATGTATCTCCAACATGGTGTATTATTGAAAGAGGATAAGGTGTAATTCGTGAAGCTTAGAATTTTGCCGATTGATCCGCGAAATTTAAATCATATTACTTTTCGGGGGAATGTTAAGAAATATAATTTCGAGCTTTTTTCAATGTTGAAAAGTTTACGTATATCGGTAGACTATATTTAATCCCACCTATTTCTGCAATTCTAGGAACAAAACCTTAAGTTACTGGCGCATCACACCCAGAATGAATTGAATTCGATATATGATAGTCCAAAGAAGTACATACTGTACTTTTAAATATATCCGTGAACTAATCGCTAGGGTCAATATTTTAGTCTTGTTAAATAAGGTAATTTATGTATTAGTGAGGCATTTGTGTCTATCCAACAAACATAGAATAATCTCCTAAAGATACTTAAAATTGTGATAATTAGTCTAAATGTATTGCATTTTTAAGTGTTTGCATGCTTATAGAAGTCGGTGACTGCGTAGAAATTTACACTATATTCATCGTCGGCGATAATATGGCTTGCTGAAAGTCTACTTGTGTGTTTATCGAATATTTCTATATGATTTAATGTAAAAGAGTAGATGGGTCAGTTTTATCAACCTAAGATTTGGGAGCTGAGAGAAAATAGTACACAAGAGCAAATAAAACGTTTAACAATATCAATGTTATTATCGTGCCAAATTTGTTATTTAACAATCTAAACCACCTTATTCTAAATGCGAAACCGAGATAGTTGTTTCTATTTTCAATGTTGTGTTTTTTCTACTATTGCTCTGTGTTATATTATGTTTATACAGTGGTATTTTTAAGATTACTTACATAATTTGGCTATTCTTAATCAGAATCTGTATTTAATGACGATGCACTCAAAATACTTTAAACTTAAGGATATTATACTATTATATCCTAGTTATTTTGTGTTTCATTAAATAGTTCGTTGATGGAAAGCGTATGATCCTTTATAGGCTTGTTTTGAAGCATTTATAAAACAGACCCGTTATTCACCACAATTCCTTCCCGAATGTGAATAATATGAGAACATATATATTATAGCTCAAAGCTATCATGAGATGTAATAATAATTATCCGGTTAAACTTATTCTAATAGTCATTTAACACGTTCCATATATCATGTTTCAACTACGGATCAACGTTGGCTGTTATTTCGTCGAGAACCAATATTTGTGGGGTTTGTATTAGTGCTATCAAGAGAGACACTCTTCGTTACATACCACCTGAAAGTTCGTCATATCTTTTATTTTAGTGTTTTTCGAGCTTTAAAATTGTTAAAAGACTTTAAATATACGATTCCAAGTCGATGCTTTTCTCTGTCCAGTTAAGGTATTACTTACACACTAGAATATTGTCTTAGATCGATGCATTTTGCATTATGTTCGATTTATCTTGAGGACAAGATGCTACTATGTTCATATTCAAACTTTAATATTTATCTAGTAAGTCAATATTTTCGAACAATATATTACTGCCGTTTTCTGCTTTAATTTCATTTTATATAATTTTACAAAATGTAGTTTTGCCGCATCCAGATAACCCCATGAGGCCAACTATTTATCCAGTTTATGCGCTGAAGTTAATATTTTTCAATACTTCCTTGCGTTTTTAACCATTGCGATACTTTTTAGCGACTTTATTGATTTATATTTACTTGATTCTAATTTCAGAGTCTTGCTACCTAAAATCTTTTTTCTACTTGTAATATTTTTTGTCGAATAAATAATAATACGGGAGTCCTAACTGGTTTGGTTGATTCAATATTTTGTTTAAATACATTACTATTATCAATATTACCACAGCCTACACACATACCGCAGCACATAAACTACTATAATCTGGATATTTAAACAGATATGATTAATCCATCGCCGGTACATGCATATTCTTTATTGCTGATAAGGAACTTAAATGGTTTTGAGACGTATCTTTAAACTGTAAAAATTTTAAACCGGCCCACCAGTCGGATATTCCAAACACAGTGAGTGGCGGCAAAATGCAAAAAGCTGCCCACAAAACAGCAGCCAATGACTGACTATCAAACATACTTTTGTAACCATATTTACTAGTTGTACTTAGGATCATAGACTAGGAACACACCATAAATGAAACTAGAAGTTATATGATGACTTAACCTGTTAAATTTTGAATGACAGCTGATACTAACATACAATAACATGTTTACGTCATGCTAATTAGGATAGAAAATACTACCCATGCATCTACTGAAAATGAGTTGTATGGTTCAACATTAAATATGAAAGATGCCAACATTTACAAAAAGACGCTTACAGAAATCAACAGAAATCCGAAAATGAATATAACCACAGAATATTAGATTTCGCTAGCTCCAAGTCGTTTTGGCAATCGAATAAATTCCGATCTAATTTGTGCAGAAATAATTTAAAACAAAACCCCTGGAGTTATTGATGGTAAAATGCAAGCTAGTTGATAAATTGTATATTGAGTAGATGCCTATGTATCTTTACGAGAGATAGATCCCAATCTATGCGTTATTGGAGCAGGAAGAAGCTAGTTCTCAATTGCTGATTGAATAAAGAATCCATAAGGCGAAAAAGTAGGCTCATTTGCCGCTGTGAAATGCCTCGAAAATGTGTCGACGTGATTGTACTGATATTCTTACATTAGTTACTAGTTGAAGTAAACTGTATAATTCATATGATCAGCAGAATGATCAAAATTAATTCCAAACAATATTTTTTCTTGTTTCTATAATGGAATAGAATCTGGAAGACTTAAATAATTATGTTTGTAATCGGTGGTCAGAAACGTTGTAAATGAACTTTAGTCTAATACAAACGGTAAAATACCTTGATTTTCTTGTACGAACTTGCCAAATTATTGTAATTTAACATCAACATCTTCCCTTAGATTTGCTTCTACAAAGTAGTTGTTCATAGTTGCTTCATCTAAAAATTATTTAACCTCAGAAAAACCTAGTTCTTTTTAAATATTTTCCATCATTTTAATCGTAACTGCATTTATAGGGCTGAACGCTATAGGGTACTTTGCTAGTTGCGAAGGAAACTTTTAAATTTCATGCAATTTATATGGTTAGTACTATTGTTCTCCTTTAGAAGAAATGATCAACGCGCAAAATAACGCAGTGAGAAAAGTCGGGCCGAGAACAAGTGTAACTATGAGAACATAGTTTTTCTTGAGTTATACTTTCATGAACTGCAACATTATTGGAGTGAAAACTCAAAAGTAATTTAGTCATAATTCTCTGTTTCAGTGCAAATTATCGGGAAAATGTAACTGATCGTTTTACTAAATTTCAGATGTATACTAAATGTCTCTTGTGTCATTGTGATGAAGTGAAATATGTATTATCGGATTAATGTTAACGTGCATCTCGAAATATCTTCTTCTGTATTGTTTAACTGTTTAATAAATACTTCAAACAACAATAAGTTCATTATATAATACAAAATGAATGACTCACTAATGGGATATAAAATTTAAGAAGGCCTGAAATTTACATTCCATAAGTAACAAAATATATGAAATGTTATCAAAGTTGGGTTTGGGGTCCTTTATCATGTCAGTTGAAATATTGTGTTATTTCCTATATCTTACTGAAGCTCTGTTCCCAATGTACTCGTATGTAACTGTCGGCCTCTCAACGGTAAGAAGTACAAACGAAGTATGCATATATGCAATCATAAACATAAATAGTATTTGCTTATTAATCTATTTTTGACTTCTTTATAACACTGATCCAGTTACTATTTTCAAAGAGTAAATATAGGAGTAAATATAAACAACAACTATCAAAAACGAACGTAAGGATAGCATATAACTCTGAATCGTTACCTTTGACTATTTAAAAGATTTATTTGACTCCATCATAGAATAGTTGACTTAAGATTTGCTTGACTTATAGCTATATAAAACTTGCTTGGATGTACTGAAGCAATCGTAAACGTGAGAACGTGCTCGTATCACTCTTATGTCTATAAATATTTCGGCACATAATCAAAATTATAGTGAAATACAAACTATTAGCGTTATAATACGCAATATAATTTTAAAGTGTCTTTCACGAATAAAATAATATTTTAGTTACTGTCACTCAAGAAACACGACTTCTAAACCATTTTCTTCAACTGTAAATATCGTATTTTCTGTTTCAAGTTATTCTATAACTTATTGCAGCTGCTCCTAGCTGTTAACTTTAATGACATATTTGTCGAAAAATTTTACGAAGCCAGATATTTTTGGAATATTTTCGTATGCAACAACCATCCACCCAACATGCGTATCTGTTAGCATGAAACTAGATCCTTTTTTGAGCACACATATTAAATTTCCATTCATCTTGACTTCCTCCATGTCATGTGTTATTATTATTTTAGTATCGCTTAACCTATTTATATTGTTCCAAATAGCTTTTTTCATAATAAAATCTGAACCAGCCGTAACTTCATCAAGGACCAAAACTGTTGGTTATAAGGATAGCACAAGTGCTATTGTAAGTCTTCTTCTCTGGCCACCTGAAAGCTATTTGTAAGTATAAGTCATACAATCATGTAACCCTAACTCTGTTAATAGTTATTTATCAAAAGTGCCAAGTATTTAAAAGTACTATTTCACAGTAATGTCTTAAAACTCAATGTCATCTTGCGGAATTATTGATATGTCATTTGTGTGCTCCAACGTTCCTGAGTGTATATATAATATGAGCGTATATATAATATTCATAAGCTCTGGATGTGCTTCATTTATCATACCACACTTTTGACTAAGAAAATTTTATCGGGTTGATTTTTCTTGAGAAGCAGAACTTCTGCTTCTGCTGCAGAAGCTAGTTAAAAGTTGATTTTGAGGAAGTAGAATTAATAGATCATTATTTTGGTGAAACTGTGTCAGCTAGAATTGAAATATTTAAGTCCATGACGTAAAATTGCATGGGTTTTTATTATAGTTAATATTTCCCTATCATATTTCGAGTGGAAACTGTGGAGTGTAAATTATAATTTAAATAAAATTTTACTAAAGTATTCGCGACCAAGACTAAACAACTCATTTCAATAATTTCAGCACTCTGCTTTCGGTCTAGATCCCAAAGCAATTGCTGTCTTTTTAATACACTTTAAACTTTTCTCTCGATTGTTGTGATGCTTTTGGTTAAAGTTTTGACACGATTCCGCACATTTGTTCCAATTCAGTGAGCAAAAACTCCTTTTCAACGTTCTTTAGTTTGAAAGGAGCCCTTGAACGGAACCCGAAATTAACGCTGGAGGTGAGTTAGTAGGCGATTTGCTTCGTCATGAACTCGCTTTAAGCTGAGAGGAAGCGGAGGTAACTTGAAGTATGTTGTGTATTTGTCTTTAGACTTTCAAATCTATCTAACTCACTGAAAGTGAATGATTTCTGATACACTTCATCATTGAATGACACTAATTGTTTATTTGATACTTTTTCATTTTTAAACACATGTTATTATTATTTAAACAAACTTTCAAATAGAATATGAGATTTTTTGTTTTTATTAAACGATGAATGAAATCGTATTTATACTTGTGTTTATTCATAAATCATTTAACACTTCAAATGAACCGAGGTTACAAAACAATTCTGGCTCCTCTTAAGCTAAATAGGTCGTCCATTAAACCACGTGCTGATAAATTTAGGAATTGTTCGTTGAACAACATACAAACATTGTGTTCACTTGATACCTACGAGGAATTGGAGTGCATTGTTGACGTGCACCAGTAATCAAATAAACTGATAAGCTAAAGCGTGTGTGATAACTTCGCGCAGAGCTCCTTCTCTGGGAGCAACAGCAGTTTACTTGAAGACGAAAACGACTTCGACGCGAAAGAACTCTTCAACCTTTTGGACCTCCTGTGAGTTTTAGTTTATTCTGCTTCTATGCGCTTAATACTGAACTTGGTAACGATCAGATCGGAACTCACTTAGAAGTTTTACTAAATGATGAATTCGTCAGAATATTTGGAACCTCCGTTAATTATATTTTGTAAGGATGATGACATTTGATTAGAGAAATGCTTCTTATTGAGCAGGTTTAGAAAGAAAATTTGAGAAAAAGGGCGTAATTTACGTGATGCATTTATTGTTTTTACTTGGTTATTATAAAATACCGATATATTTATATCATATCGTTGGTTTGTTGTTGTTAAGTCATATTATTTGAATACTTTTGTTTGTTTTGAGTGTTAGAAAGAGTGTTAGAAACGGTAGTTTATCATATTTTGATATGAATCTAATTCTATTATATTAATTGGGAAGAAACAGAATGTTTCCACCTCCAATATGAGAACATAAATTAATTTAACAATAATGGGAAGCTAGAATTCTAATAAAAGTGTTATATTATAGGACTTTGTTTAAAAATATAATTTAAATGGTGAACCCATATAATAGTTTAATATTCTTAAAATTATTAAAGACATTCCTATTATGTTCAAAATTAATTATATTGAAACTAACTTCGAACACGTTGACACATTTAAAACAGTAATGTCTGAATCAAATGTTGTTATCATTTGTTTTGACTCTTCATAACAAGAAACAGTAGATAAAGTTCAATATTATATCCCTCTGTTAAGAATGACAAAACAATAAATTCTGATTGTTGACACATCTAGTTCGTTTTAACAATAGAATGTACAATTAGTTTTGTATGTCAAAGAATTATTGGAGGAGTTTTAAATACAAACGATAGAAAAATAGAATATTGTTGAAAAAATTGTAGAATACAATATGAAATGAAGTATACATTATTTTTATTTGCTAAATATTAATATATAACCTCAATAACTTATAGAATGTTCGGAACCTTCCTCTTAAGCAGATGCTTCTTTTCTAATTTAAACAATACCTTCTCCGTTATAATAGTAAGCTTCTGTTGCCTCACCGTTTCTGGCTCTAATCCATTATTTTTCTATTTAATAATCACCAGCTAATTTCTTTTCTATTTTTGGCCATAACCAATTTATGAAAATAGTATCTCCAACAAATTAGTGTTTAAGAGCTTCTGATCTTATCGCATAACTAACAACTGATGATCCATTTGTATTTTGTTCTTATTCCTTCACATTTTTAAGATATGTTTTAATCTTTTTATATCTCCTAATTACATAATTTCTCAATTTTATTTAAAAAGTTAAATATGCAACTAAAGAAATAACAGCCAAGATACTAAAAACTGTTTGTACAAAGGCTTATTTTCTAAGTTTAAAATTAAAACTAATTCTGCAACCCAAGCTAAGGTTAGGTTTGTTAGTTGATTTAACAAGAATATTATCATTATCTACACTGAATTGAAGACTTTGAGTAAATTCAGCAATATCATCCTTATCGTTGTTGATTTTATCAATCAGCAGATCTTTATCTTGTTAGCTGAGAATTTGGAAAGCGCTAATATTTAGTAATTAATAATTCTTGTTTTATTCTTCAAATAAGGATTGTGCTTATTAGTTAGCAACTTTGCGTAGTTCAGAGCATTTAAATTAGCCTTCATAATTTAATATTTCTTCTTCAATAGTGTGCATGAGACTAACCAAGTGTTTCCTTTATATTTTATTTCTTCCACATATTAAAGTCTTGTGGAGCGTGTAGTTTACATTATTCGCTGTGAATGCATCAGTTTCAAATTATTTGTTAAGCATAACGTGTATTTTACGGTTCAAATTTACTTTATTATTATGGTGTTTGAGCCCAAAATCAGTTTTTGCCTTGAATTTGTTGATCTTCTTGAGAGTGAAAGTTGGTTCGCACCCAATTATCGTATTGTTGATGCAAATAGCTCTTGATGGACAGTTTTGTTACAATAACGAATATGATGTAGACTCGTTTACATACGACTTTGGTAAAAAGAATGATATTATTTTTATTGGAGTTTTAGAGAGGGGAATTATTTTGTTTTGACGGAGGGCGACAGAAACTATGATTGAAAATAGCATTGCTAATGTTAGTATAACAGCTGAAATTATACCACACGTTTGCTTTGAAATAGATATGGTGTGATACAGACTTATTTACCTGTTAATGAATGAGGGCTTTTTGTAAGTAGGTATTGGTCTACGTACTTATTGAACTGGCGGCTTAGCCAAATCTTGCAGCTTTAATGGGCTCTTGGCAACACGGCTAACAACAGGTGCTTCCTTTTCCTTGCTTAAATTCACCTCTGGTGAGAAGTGAACGGACTTTTTAATTTTCTTAACTTCTTAATCATCAGCAAGCCCATCCGCGTTTTCCTTGAAGGTGTTTATTTCAGTGAACTTCAGGTGGTCATCAAATTCGTTCGTTATTGAGTAGTTTTTGGTCTTTAAAATAGACTCCTGCGGAATATAATTTGACTAAACGAACTGTTCAAGTATATCAGATTACCTGATCACAGATTAAGGGGTTTTCTCGAAATCTATGTTGGCCTTTAATTATTTTGGAGGTGAAGTATGCTAATCCAATAGATTATTCTCCTTTTGAAGTTATGCAACATATGCAGCATTGCTTACTGGAAGCACACCAGTAATTTAGAATGCAGTTTGAGTCAAATCATAATTTGGTTGAGGTCTAGTTTCTTCTTGAACCTACTTAGCAAAATTGTTAATAACAGTTACTTAAACTGGCGGAGTTTCTGGAATTTCAATTTTTTACGTTTTTGGCTCGTCAAAATCATCTTGCTTTAGCTCCTATGTATTGCTTTGTTAACTTTACTAATATTACTCACGTGCTTTAGTAAATGCCTCGATTTGGTCTTTTTTAGGACCTACTACTTATTATCCGCCAAATATACCAATAGCTTGCTTTAACTACTATATGGTTAGTTTAGCAGGATCAACATTGATAAAGTCTTCCTGTGACATTAAAGTGAAAATAAAAGACATAAAATTTAATTATTTTAATATAATAAGCTCCTAATTCTTTTCCGCTTTACAAATGCAAAGACAGACGTTTAATAGTCCAAATCGCGTTTAATCTATAACTCCGTTACCTGAATCACCTACTAAGCATTCTCCTATGAAAAAGGTTAGACTTTTTGGGGGCTCACCCAAGTATCGCATCCTTAAATCTGGTGATATAAGCTAATATTGTAGAAAAGACTACTACGATTCATCAACAGTTAGTTTGCCACCATTGAAGATCAATCAGTCTGTGCGATTTAAAGAAGAGTTGGTACCTGTTATATAGCAAACTAAACAATTTGAGCATATTGTTGTTTGGAAGCCAAAATGAATACGTTATTTAACACAAGATAACACAGGGTAATACAATCATCATTATAGCATAATAATAAATTGCAGCTTCTTGCATAATTGCATTTATTTCAGAGAATGATTGAGTTTGAGTAATTTGTAGTGTATCTTAGTAATGCGGTTATCTTTATTATTTCAATGCAATATACTGTACACATTTTCAATATTTCATTGATTGCATTATTTGCAACTAAGTTTGGATTTGTGAATTGTCATGCTGATTTATGAAATGAGCCTTAGTATTGATAAAATTCAGTTAAATGAATTCATTTTGTATTGTACACATTTTCATCCGTGTATCTTCGATATCTTCAGATATTTAAAAATACATTCATATACTTGTAATTCATTTTGCAACTATTATTTACCATTCTTTTGTAAAATAATTTTTACACTTCAATATCTAATGATTAAGCAGCAGCTCTTGGATCTTCTGCAGGCGCAGCATAATTTAATTCGAAAGCTAGATTCGCTTTTGCCCCACTCCACCACCAATTAGAACCTTTAAAACGTATTCTGGACGTAAAGTGAGCATAACCAGTTCATATTTTTGGTGAACAAATTTGGAAAGAACAAAATCTCGGAGATCGCGCGGAACATTCCCGGAAAGAACAAAAAACAAGTTGCAACTCACTCCCAAAAGTTCTTCAACAAATTAAAAATGAACGCCCAAAAATAATATTTTGGGAAAGAAAACGAGGACGAAAATGTTCTCAAATACCTCGAGAAAAACGGGCTGAAGGGAATCGGGCTCAAATAAGTTCTGATGCAGCTTTAAATGTGAAAGTATTATTTGAATAAATATGCGATTGTTTATATATTATAAATATCGACATTTGATTATGTTTACACGTAACTTTTGGAATGAAAAGCTAAATTAATTAATTACTATGCAATATAGATAACCATATTTATAGTTTCCTCCAGCGTTGCGTATTTAGCGAGTTATAGTAGTTCATATATTTAAAAAGTGGCTACTTCGAGCGTCTTGTTCGGTCCAAACCGTATCGGGAATTTTTTAATTGATACTATAGATAATATAATAATATATACAGATAATATAATAATATATATATATTATCATAAAAACATCAATCATTTTTGGACCTTTTTTAACTCATCAATACCTTCCTCCAGCACACTAGTATAAATTACTAGAATAAATTTTGATTTAAAATGTAACGAAGTTAATTGTTATTCAGTCTTAAGACTAATTATTATATTTCATCTTTTTATTACTACATTACCTTTGTAAGGGAGGTGCTATTTCGCTCACAGTCAACTCACTTATAAGGGAGTTCTGTATGATGGAACTAAAGCAAGTGATCAATAACATGCGTTTTTACCCCATAAATCATTCAAATTCGACATTTTCCAAAGATACATTTTGGATATATTTTTGCTTATAAGGGAGTTGAAAATGGTAACTCCCTTAAAAGCAAGGTTATGTAGTATTTAGTTAGTCAAGTGAGCCGATATATATTTTTTGTTACCTAATTAGTACCTGATTTTTAACATTTAAATGAAAAATAATGAATAGTAATGAAATACAAAAAAATTAGAAATATACGATAAAAAATTATTTTGCTCCCCCATTGTGTTTAAAATATCGCATTGCCACAAATTGTACTGCAAATTAGATAAGGTGCTAATTATTAATTTGGCACGACTTCGAAATCAATATGAAGATCATTTATGAACTCTACTACCTACTTCTTTCCATTAATTTAGAGAACAAACTGAAGAAAAGATTAGAGAATAAACACCCAACTTCTCCAACACCCAATAACTTCACTTCAAATTGGACTTTTGCTAAAATTAAAAAATGTTTTTGATAAACCTAATATTTTTCATTTTTTCACATATTTTTTCACCATAAATTAAGTAAAATATATATCGGCTCACTCTTTTGGTACATCTTAATAACATCCACTCAATAATCAATTAATCACAGGAACATTTAAAAATAAGTAAAACGTTCTTGTGTTTTCATTATTATATTTGTAATAGTTGATATAGTTAAGTGAGCTATTTTATTATTTGAACAAAACTCAAAATAATAATGTCTTTATCCAGAGTTATTTATTACTTTTTGGTTTAAAAAAATTAGTAACTATGAGCAACATTGTTCCATATTAATAATTATACGTTATCGTATTTTATATCTTTATAATTAATGACACATATGAGATTCATTAAGAATTAAATAAATTATATCTTAAAATGTTTCAAATAGCTTTTATAAATAAGGTAACAGCATTTCATTAGCGTTTTATAATTCACACTGTTTAAATCGTTATTATTCGTTATTCTTATTTACATTCAGAAATGTAAGGGTTAGACGTAAACAGGTATAATAGAATACATATATATTAGACAAATACGTAAAACTTTATAATTAGATTTACACTACTTAAGATTTATTTATAATAATTGTTATTTGAGATAATACTAAATACCAATTTGCCTTCCACTTCTATATTAATGTAAATTCCTCATTTAAATATCAAGTTTATAACAAAAAATAATTAAGTCATGTGTGATTAGTTTACTATACTTGATAAATTTCATGAATCAAACAGAACTACATCATATAAAATATAGTATTAATAAATGCACTGTGTTTTACTTATCGTTGACAACACCTAAACTTCTATTAATTAACTAAATATTTTGCAAAAACTAGAAGCATAAGATAGTTTTATCAAATTATTATAATGTTTTGCTGTTTAATCTGTAAATTATTAAAAACTATCAAAACAACATGTTAAAAAATACAAAAATTTACTTTAATCCAACAAAATATTTGTAATTAGCGAATATCCTGATTTTAATCCGATATCTAATTAAATATTTACAACTAATAATTAAAGATGTTCAGCAAGTTTTTCCACTGAATCGTTTTAAAGCCCATAACAAGAAGATATGTACTAAATATTTAGTTTATTTAAAAATATTCTTGAGTCTATATAAGATATTAATAAATATGGCGTTTATCTTCAAAATATTTAACCAAAATCAATATTAACAAATGGTTAAGATTTTAAAATATACAGTTTTTGGAACTTAGTATACTAACCTGAAATATCAAAATATATAATAGACCCATTGATAGAAAATTAATCAATTGGTAAACCATATAGTGTTTCAAAATTTTCAGCTTACAAATTTGATAATGTAGAAGGATATCAATTATGTGAACCTAGTGAAGTGTATAATATAGGAGCTATTATTTATTATGTACTTACTGACCGTGTTTTAGAATAGAATGGAAAGGCGTAACTATTTGCTGAATCTCTTAAAACTTTTGGACCTTTAGTAACAGATTTAATTTGTGGTATGACACACCCTGATTGTGGATTGCGATATACTATTAAAACAGCTCTTTGTCATCCTGTATTCAATTATTTTTCACCTAATTACTAATAATATATTCCTAATCTAACATGGTTAGATGTATTATCCACATAAAGTATATATAAATAATGGCTTATAGATGAATATGAAACGTTTCCTGAAGAAGTAACTTCAAATTATGGTTCAAACTCAATAATTGATATTATTAAGCAATTGAAATTATTAATCCCGTTCTTTTAAAATAACTACTTCAAAATTGCTGAAAAAATCTAACGAAAATAAATAAATAATAGATCGCAGAGTTAATGCAATATTAAAAAATATGATAGTTCTAAATCTATTTTCACGAACTCCAATAAATCAAAAATTTCTCATTTCTAAATTTCTCCAAATAATTTCTAATATCAATAAAATGAAGCATTAAAACAACGAAAAGCGTTATTAAATAATTATGTTTTTGGATATCTTCGTAATAGCAAATCAGCAATGTAGTATAATGTGGATATTTAGGTGTTACTATCAACTCGTGGTTTTACAGGAAGTCATAATATATAAGAATTATCAATTATATCAGAATTTTCGTCAGATATTGAAGCTAATCAATCTGAATATTAAAATACTTATAAAAACGATTTTCTAGAGTTAATTGATGATGATTTTCTTAAATGTGATATTTTAGACGTTGAACAAGTATTATCAAATGATTTAACAGATGTAAGCATTGATATTTGATAATTATCACGTTTATTAAGTTATCAATACACTTATGGTAACTTGCGGTAATTGTATGATTAAATGATTATAAATGTTATATTAATAAAGTTTTTAATAAATACATGTAATTAGCTGGGCTTTATAGCTGGTTATTAACCTTGGAACTTGTTCGTCCTGTTCGGCTGGAACCATTTTCGATTGTAATAAATGTGTTTGCGAATCATTTGGTTCAGATCCAAGTCAATGTTTGAATTGTTGATGAGATCTAAATTCAATGCGAATGAATGAGTGCCACGAGTAAGTTGGCTACGTTGGAAATGATTTGATCCAGATGCGTGCTCTGATTGCTGGTATAATTCTTAAATTGTTCTCAACTCAGAGTACATGCTCCTCTGTTGACAGCTATTCCTTGTATGAAATTAAAAACAACTGCATTTGTCAACCTGAATATTAAAATATAACACTGCACTTGCAAGAAGAACTCTGCGAATCAAACGGTTGCAATTGTCTGCGTTCCAGTTGTAATTATCGTTTTCGCCGTAATTATCAAAAAGAAGAAAATGCGAAGAAAGAGGCGCAAAACGATAATTCTGGTAGAGAAATTCAGGTCTCACAAATCACTGTTCCTTAAATAGCCGATGTTGTTCAATGAGTGAAAGGAAAATGAATGAGGTATCAATTAGTTTAGATTGCCAATTATTAATATACAAGTATTTTGCCATTGTTTTGTAAATCTAACTAATAAAAATATATCATGTGTTGAAGCGGAAATACAATATTGTTTATATAAACTTGAATATTTGGTTGAAAATTCACTCCAAATACACACATATGTTAAATGTCTTAAGTTTTATAATATTTTGAGTTGAAAATCGTAAATACTGAGTAAATTATCTTCAATGCATTTTCAGACATTAATTTAATGACAAATATTCTGATTTTTTTATCAGTTTAAGTTAATGTATTTTTCAAATAATCAATACTGAGATTTACTCTAATTAATTAATAATTAATTCAATTTTTATTTAAACGTACTTTTTAATACAAAAATAGACTTCAACTGTCCATATAGTACACAAACATCGAACACAAACCAACTAAATATACTATGGTTGTAAATGAATGAAAAATAACATTATATAACATCATATAAATAGTACTAAACACTGTATACACAGTATATATATAAATTTATTAAACTATACAATATATCACAACTTCATTTTTTCTTTTCATGTGTTTTATTATTTCTTTTGTTAAATTATTTCAACGTTAAAGCTATAATATAAATTAACGCTCAACAATTTTATTTTATATGTATCATAAATTTTATAAATTTAGAACAGTTATAAATTTATGTGTACATTCTATTATTTAACCGTAAAATGCATATCTCTATTAAAATAATTTCCGTTGTGATTCACATGTACCTATTTTTGAAATGAATCCTTGTATCCGTTACAAAACAATACTTAAACTTCAGTAATTTTCACATTTGTAATGTTTTATACCCCGCTCCAATGACCAACCGAATCTACATCCAACAACTCTTAGAGATAAAATTCCAGTAAGAGCAGCTCATGAATAAACTCGATTCAATTATAAACGAGGCTAAACCAATTCCAATTCAAAACTGGACAGAAGAAGAACACAGTTTATTCGTTTAGTGCGTTAACAAACTAGGAAAGACTAGAAACGCTGAAATAGCCAGAAGAATCAAAAATAAAACTGCTACTCAGGTCGCATCTCACTCGTAAAAGTTCTTCCTGAAGCTTAAGCAGTGGGTACATAAGAACATCAACTTCACAGATTTAAATGCTAATATTTAAATTGGTTAATACTTAGCTGATCAAGGATTGGAAGGTGAAGGGCTCAAGTAAGCCATGATAGCAATAGTTGATCTTAACTAATGATGTGTTTTATGATAATACAATTTTTTATTAAAAACAATAGAATTAATATCAATATATGAATTTATCAAATATAATCATGCTAACCTAGACCTACAAATATGTAATAAAATTAATAAATAATTAATTGTATACACTCACAAATCAAAATCAAAAATTGTAAATACTGCATCGTACTCTAATTCTTGAGTGTAATATTCCTTTTATTTTATATTTTGTTATTCTTTCTAACTTTCACTGTGTTCTGGAGAATCCTTGCTAATATTAACATAAGTATTATTAGATTTGTACTTAAACATGTAATTAACTTACTAATAGACAGTTTAATAGTGTAAATTAATTCTTGGGTATTAATTTTTAAGATAATCAATTATATCTTTAGCGGTCTCCTACACACCTTATTACTTTTATTGTTGTTTTACATACTACTTAATTAAATCACGATGTGGTTTGATATCATCATAAAACTACTTACTCCATGTATTATGGTAGAAATCATGAATCTTTTTTGGAGTAACCAACAGTATTTCTGACATATCTTTCCACAAATAAAATTAAGAACCTTGTTACCTAGTTAAAAATTCATGGTGTGCTTCATATATGTCCTTACATTGTATTTTTAATTTTAGGTTCACCACACTTACAAATGCGTCAGCAAACATTTATCTGAACTAATTTGTCATATGTGAAGTGGCGCAATGCTTATAATATAATAGTTTAATACCTTAATACTTACATATTTAATTATTTAAAATGTAGGTATTTATAAATAACTTTCAATATATAATAAATAAAAACACAAAAATATTCTCTATAACGTATTATAGATATATAGACCTAATTAGATTTACCGTCTTAAAGCTGTAATAAATTACACTCATAAATTACATTGAGTACACTCTCTAAATTAATTTGTACATTTGTAAAAGTAGTTCAAACAACTACAAAGGAATATTACCTATTTCTTAATCAGGTATCTTTAATATTTTCAGAGTCTTGTATCTTAAATCAACCTAGTTAAACAAATCTGATCTAAATTTTACAAATGTAATTATTTAATAATATTTCGGTTTATATTTTAAACATCTTAATTGTTAGGTACTACATAACCTCGAATTGAACCACCCACCCTTGTTCGAATACAGACACCCGAGCAGTTTTCAAAAATGGCAAGGGTGTCTATAAGTGAGAGCAAATCTGGCCCAGTTTGGTTTATTTTCTGTGTCAGATTTGGTTTTCCATTTCAGTTACAGACACCTTTTCCAAAAATATTCTGAAAATTTTATCAAATTTCTAGTTTCTTGATCTTATTTGCATGAATTACCATTATATAGAAGATTAAGTAGCATATAATATATTTTTATGGTCATACAAAGCTCAAAAGCTCTTATAAATCTAATAAATACAAACGAGATTTACAATATTAAATTCACTTAAAACCCCTTTTACAGTTCACTTACAGACACCTTTATTAATAAATATCGAAGGTGTCTGTAAGTGAACACTTCGGGTGTCTGTAAGTGAAGAGGGGTGGGTGTCTCAATTCGAGGTTATGTAGTATAAATGATAACAAAAATGCTACAATGTAGTGACAATAAATATCATAATTCATTGTGACTTGACTTCACACAAAATAGTGCACCAAATTATAATATAGATGATGTTAAATCAAAGTTTAAATTTAAGAACCAAAAATAAAATATTTAAAGTTATTTTTGGTTCAAAACACTTTTCAAAAATAACTTAAATATAAACGAATGAAATCGAATAGTAACTAATAGCTAATCTCTCTAAAAATCTAAAAGTCTCTTACTCATATCGTATTATATATTAATATTATTAAATGGATACTCGGAGTAACCTTGAAGATTTGGAGAACGAGTGAGTTGTTAAAAAATATACTCATTTTCTCAACAAGTTAGTTAAATTAAAATGATAAACGTAACTAATTAAACTATAGCCATCCATTGCCATTTTCTTATGAACAATAAGGGTTTTCTATTGTCCCAGGCAATACAATAAAGTATAGGACAATAGTGAATTTTATTTCATTGCTAGTGATAGTTGAATATTTAATAATATTTAACATATATATATATATATATATATATATATATATATACATCAAAAATTAAAGTTAATCTACCACCGGCAATATACTCCGAAATTAGGGATTTGTAAAAACAAATAAACTAAGAAGGACCCCAGGTACCTAATCAAGTTGATGAAACGATGCATCAAAGGCAACCACCACCAAGCAATGCCAATACAACGGAACAACCTCTCGTGCAAGCCAAAGGAAATAACGAGCAAAAAGAAACTGAGAAGCAAGAAACAGTTTCTAAAAAGAAATTTAGCGAATCAGGTGAAACTGGTCCGCTAACGACTCAGTGAGGGCCCTGCTGGGTCTTTACTGAGTGGGCATAAATGACGGGTTGAGCCCGTTTGAAAGTGGAAATATTGGTGTGCGAGAGCCTATGTTTCGCTTTCGAAAGTCTCAATAAAATCTGTTTGTGCCGTCTCGAGGAAGTGAAATGAATATATACATAAAAAATTATATATCCGCGCTTCAATTTTACACCACTCTATTGAAGTAAAATTGTAAATAGCAATAAAAATGACTCCATGATCTAAACACTTTTTCTACTGTGAAAAGAAAATGACAATTATACTCCTCTATTGTCAATAGTTGGAAATTAAAACCGCCTCACTTCAGCCCCGCCAGCACGTGTTCGAGCCCCATTCCCTTCATTTCTTGGAAGTAAACGTCCAGGTCCGCGACGTCGCCCAGAATTTTGTTCAGGATCCCAAAGCAGTTCACGGTGAACGAATACATCAGTTGCAACCCGTTAATCTCCGTTACCCCGAACAGTTTTGGAGCCGTTTCGTTCACAAACACCTGAAACTAACGAATCGATTACTAGTACAGATTTGACAAACTGGTGTTCTAAAGCTGTTTAAGGGTTAAGAGAAAATGAGCAGCCCTGAAACTGAGCGCGATCGACGTCGGAAGGAGCGTTTTCGCAATCTGGTCCGTACAGTCCCTGAACGCGCTGAATAAAGAGAAATCGGAAGACGAAAGCTCGGGTTATTGCTCGTTTAACTACAGCGCAAAATGAGAAATCTGTTAGTCAACCTCCTTTGCGTAGGAAGGAGAACAACTCGCGAATATGTGCTTGTAAAGCAGTAATAGCTTGTAGCCAACATGCATCTGCGAAGTCTGAATAAT
Source organism: Hexamita inflata (assembly GCA_963988835.1). Lineage (NCBI taxonomy): Eukaryota > Fornicata > Diplomonadida > Hexamitidae > Hexamita > Hexamita inflata. The sequence continues at coordinate 199,203 of CAXDID010000660.1, read as the reverse complement.
TCGCAACAACTCAACATCTGTGATCTCCTCCATCAACTACTTCGTAAACGCGTAGAAATTACAACAACCCACGAAATCAAACTACTCAATCAACTTCAAACACGTTAACTTCAAACCATCATACACAGGATCGAACTTCACCTTCAACTTCATCGTAAACACATTCTAATAATCAGTCTTCTACTCAGTCACAAACTCACCCACCTTCCTTATCACAAAGGCAAGCAAATGCTCAGGATAATAACGCTACTCAAAGAACTATTTTGATATTCTGCAAGACTTCTACTAAAATAAATTACTAATCTTAAGAGAAACAGGTTAAGATACAAAATCTGTAAATTTATCACGGTCGTTGTGAGTATGATTGAACAACACTGAATTCATGTATATTTCTGTTAGTTTGTACTAATCGAACTACATCCCAAAATAAGAATCAGTAAAATACTTACTTTACGCTAATTAAACACACCCACTATCATACTAAAACCTTTTCGTTCCTGGCTAAAACAAAGGCATAAACAGGTTAAATTCAGTGACATCCTTTTTCATTTCAATGACATTCACAGGATAAGCATAAATGAAGTTGGCTTTATTCAACTCATCAATATAATCTTAAAATTATCTTACTTTAGTTTATAGATTTTCATTGTAAATATTTTAAACGTTGTTGTAAAGATTATTATTAATTTTATGTCCAAGCATCTTGGCAAACAGTATTTACTTTGAATACTTAGCCAAATGTTTGAGATCTAACGATTCACAAAGTTAAGCACTAAAATAATCAAATATAATTTTCTAAGCTTTAGTAAGAAGCTAAAATTCAGCACCACGATCTTCAGTTGAGTTAATATATTTTTAATATACAGTTATGGGAGGTGGAATTGCTTTTTCTTGTTTACTATGTGAGTAATTATATATTAAAATATTTTGCCACTTCTAATGCGGATGACAAATTCCAATATATAATCTCAAGTTGGAGATTATTCATGAACTACTCATTAACACAAGAGGGCCAAAAATATGATTTCGATCGTATTAGACCATAATCGACTATTCAAAGTCGGTATTTAATATTCCAAAAAGGAAAAATAGAAATTACCACATGCAATAAAAGGACGGCAATGACAAAAATAAACGCGGTAGAAGATGTTTAGGGAAGGTCAACTAATTCACTTAACAAACTTAGGCAGTTCTGAAGCGTTTGTATTCTCTTCATTTCTGGGTCCAACGAAGGAATTCATAAAATATTGTACCAATCTGAACTAGTTATATCACTCGTTTAAGATGTCCCTGTGTAATTTCTACGTTTTAGTCAACAAAGCTAATTTATGAAAGATTTTATCTCGAAAATATATGGAAGTTAAGCCTGATTGGAGAAAAGAATAAGAGGATCCAACAATTGGTGTACGGACGCGACATGTAATTTATAACTAGTAGCGCAAGCACTGGACCTACAGAGGACCTCCATATTCATCTTCACCTGGGTCAATCTAAACGATTTTAGGTATTTCTTAATCACGAAAAACAATGGAGGACTTTTTCTTTCAATCTCAACCGGGAGCTCAAGATGAAGTATGGGTACTTCGCTTAATTAGAATTATAATTCAGGTAGTTACAGTCGCTTTCATTCTCAATATACAAATAATGAATGCATTTTTGTTTCTTGAAGAATGGAATCAAGTGGGTTAGTCGGGCCCAGCATTAAATAATATATTGATGCTACTCTAAAACAACAGTTATTTTATTTATGATCTTCCACTTCCATTTCATAATGAGAAATCAATTTTCTTGATTGTTAAATTATACAACGTTGGGTAAAGTTGAAACTTATTATTGAAGTATATACAGTGTTATATACTTTAATTATTGTAGCACAGCTATCCAAGGCTCAACCATGCCTTGATGTGATTGAAGCACTTTACAAATCAATAGTAAATAGAGTCATGGAGTGTATTGATGAGGATGGAGACCCAGCTCATTATTGAGCCGGATAGTGATATAAGTAAGATTCAAATAATAAACTTCATTCTTCTTCCTAATTCTAAAAAGCATTTCGAGGGCCCACCACTGTAGTGTTGGAAAATTAGGTTCATTTATTACAACCATTAACTCATCGAAATGAGCATCAAACTTATCATTTAACGGATTAGAAAGTGCAGCTTTCATTTCAGAATTCAATTCATACTAGGATTAGTATTTAGCAAGATGCTAAGAAATTTAAGACGAATGTTAAATACGCTGTAATGATTCATCTATCTTTTAAATGGTTTAATTCTTAACTAAAGACATTTTTTCACAAACCTAAATAGATTTTTCAAGCTGAAGCAACTATTGATCTAATTCACTTATTTTGTTTTAATATTAGCCATAAATATCATCTATTAAATCAACACTATCTAATAAGGCTCCAAAAAGAGCATCCTCCTTTTACTGGTTTTCAACAAAATTATCTTCATCAAAGTTCATTTTATTTGATTGAAGTGGATTTATGTTAGTATAACAATATCATAGAAACGAATCACCACTTTACATTTATGGAGAATCCATATGATCACAATCTTTATATGCTTGGTAAACGATAAAGAGAAGAATATTTATCACAAATTTTATTAAACAAATAAACTGATATAAATTTGTTGGAATAAATAGATAAAATGTAATAAAGTTACGAATAAATGAAATAACTTCTAGAAAGTTAAGACACCTTTGTTTCAGAATTTTAAAAACTTGTAATCTCTACACATGAATAAATACAGAACAATCTATAAAAAATCAATGTTAATTCACAAGTTAGTTCTCAGTTATAAGAATTTATTTCACATTTTACATCACAAACTCAAATATTAAATACGAACGCATTTCCATCAGAAAATATATTAAAATTGTGTTAAAAACTCATTGAAAACCCTAATTTCGATTTTTTATATCAAAAGTACAAATAAAATCCTGGAAACGATTAAATTAGCAGTGTATTTAGTGCTCTCATTAACATACATGGTAAACTGGTAGATAATATTAAATCTCAAACAGCTCTCACCCTAGATTTTAATAATGTTGTAACATTATAATCTCATATAGCCTATATTTCAAAATTTGAAGCAAAAATAAACCAACAACCAACTAACTTCAAAGACCTATTTTAAGCTAAATATCCAGATGCTATATCACTTTTTCTATCCTAAATTAAACCTCTATTAGCTCCTTCAACATAAGCATTTTAAACATATACATTGAGCCCATAATCTAATGATATAAGTGAAATTAATATTATAATGCCCATATGCAGTACCAGTGCCACTAAGAAATTTAAATATGATTAATTCAATATTTCAAGTTAAAGTGCATTTAGAAATTCGCTTTTAAAAATGCCAATAAAGTTAAATGAATAAGAAACTTTAGCATCTACTTTTATGTATGATTGTAACTATAACAACCGAAACTAGCCAAATAATGATATTTACAGTTAAAACAGTAATCTTGATATATTAAATATATTTATGAAGTACTCACTAAATTTTAGTTAAATTTAAGTTGACCAAAAGATTTTTTAAGAACATTAATTGCGATATTTGGTTTTAACGATTGATGAATACGCTACTAAACTTAAAAATAACTATAAAAAGTTAACAGAAAAATAATTAGAAATTTCTGTCTTAGTATAATTCATTCATCATAATGCTAATCAGATATTTGATAGAATGGATTTGGCTGGGTGTATTAACTTTTTTGTGCAATATAAAAATATTCTAGTTCAACTTCAAAATCAAGAAATAATACAAGTAATGAACTAAATATATCAAAAAATATAGTTTAAAATAGTATTACTAATTAAATAACAGTTTGCATAATTTGATGAACCCACATTAAGCAAAATACAATAAATAATTGGTTATGTTGGTGTTCCAATGACATTTGAAACAAAATTAGGAATCAAACAAAAAGAGTTCGTGACACTGGGATAATCACTTACAGATGCTTCGTTTTAGTGTATTATGGGTATTAGAATTGCATATTTAATAAAAGCTTGCAATTAACTCATAAACACTTCATTGTAAGAATTATTAGAACTTGTTTAAACACGATACAAATTTGTGATCTCTTCATGCGCTAAATTATCTGGGAAAAGTGAAGCTGTGTAGAAATAAATTTGTGACAAAGTAGATTTAATCGTCTAAATAATGTTGAATTGATAGTGTTTTAAACAGTTAATACATAACATATTAATAAATTATTATACATATAAATAATATTTTGTTTAATTTTCCACTCTCAATAATAAATAATATGAAAAGAGCGCCAACATACACATCTCTTCTAAAGCCACATTAGCTTAAAAAGAATGTCTAGTTTATGTATAATATAAATATATATTAAAGTCTCGCAAAACCAAATTGCTCTCAAACGTTAACATAACTCAATAGTTCTCTTAATAATGGTTCTCTAAGTATAAGTGACACTGAATAATGTTCTGATTAATAGGAAGAGATAATAAATGTAGAAATTATTATTAATCACGCTGGAGTGATTGATAATTTAAAAGTTTGTAGATAAGGAAATATAAATGAATTGTTTAGAGCCTATGATTAGTGATATATATTATTATTTGTCATTCACTTCACTGAATATATGCTTCCTTCACATACTTCAATTGAATGCAATCTGTGATCACAAACTATCTTTGAAACATACTCAAATGAACATATTTAAGTGTTTTTGTGTATGAATTTGTATTTGTTTTGTTCAATTATTTAGAATGGCTTCAAATGTGGATGTATTGAACTAAAGTCTGGATATTATTTTTCTTAATAATCGAATTCATCGATTCCCATTGTTTATTTCATAGTCAAACCTGATAAGACTAGTTTGTGTAAAGTAATAGTATCACTACAAAAACTAATCAGAATTATGTCTTCGTTTTATTGCACAAATAATGCTTTATTGCTTGAATCTAGCACATGTGATGCAACAATCAATCCGCAATGAGATAATAATAAAACTTTTTTGCCTATTTAAACAGAGATATAGTTTTAATCTGTTACAGTTTGAATATAGTAAGTTGGATTGGATTCTAATTCTCCAATTTATTCAAACTATGTTTGTAAGTTAATTTCGAATAATTTAGTTTGTAAGATAATGTTGTAGAAGGTAAGAGAATATTTCGAGAGAACGTAGCACATAGCTGAGTGCAGGTGAATTGCGTCAACGAAGTCTTCTGGGAAGAACGAGTTTCTGGGTTGTCCTTTGACGAATACGTGTATTTCATCGTTTTATAAAACAACGATGGTGTATTCTTCGCTTGTTTGAGTGTATTTCACATTGTATTAGAACGTGTGCATATCTTCGTCGATATATACGCAATTTCCTTCGTGATTTTTCTCGATTTCTGCGCGTTGTATGTCGCATTCTTATTTTTTCATGATAGTAGCGATATTTCCGGTATGTTCGGCTTTGTTTTCTTCCAAATCTCCAACTACTTTTTTGGGTATGATACCGAATCCGCACACTGAGTCGAAATCTGCGTCCTCTTAATAATTCTGCATCGGGTAAATGTTGCATTTGCTTTCATTTTTCTGTTAGTTTCCGAACAACTGATTTATCCACATGTGCATCTGTTTTTACACTTCCGCTCCATTAATCATCTGCACCAGTTTCATCTGCTCGATAATCGGTTCCTCGATTACGTCGTCTACCCTTCCGCTCCCATTTTGCAGTTCTCCGAATTCGAATCCGTTCACGTTCAGGAAAACTGGCATTTGGAACAAATCCCGGACCAGTTCGCGCGCTGAACCGACACCCGGATCCGTAACCACATTCCAAGCGATTTAAAGTGAGCGGAACATTCTATCCGGTGCGTCATAGCTCCCAGATTACAGCTAACGGAGAGAGAACTCAAACGGTTACATCCTCAAATTAAAGTAGATAACTGAAGCGGCTGAAGAGGGAAGAGTTGCCAAATGGAACATGTTCGACTCGGCGTATTTGTTTTGCAAAGAAGCACGTACTTACTCTGATTGCGCTGAAGGCGGGTACTGAAGATCGCGATTATTCAAGATCCAGGGGAAAATGGGATAATTCTGCAAGGATAAATCTGTACGGCCAGCACGCATGTTCAACTCAGATAGCAACTAAAAGTTGGTCTGATTCAACGCATACCACTCGCTGAAAGAATTAGCTTGAGGAAGCTGCGGACGCTTGATATCACCACTTTCCAAAACGGGGAATGAACTCATAAAGGTAATACCCTTCTTACTAAATGGAGTTAGCTCAACTGACTAGTCATCGTAAACTTTTGACGCGAACTCGCTGTACAACTGCCTTATCAGCCTCACGTGATACAAAACGTTGTTCGGAACAATGTTTGTAATGACCTCCTGTATTACCTGCTACTATTCATTTAACTGTTTAGTCTGTGGTAACTTCGGTATCTTGTAATTAAGGAAATCAATAGGACCTATTTCAGACGAAGCCTTCTTACACAAGCTCAAAAGCATCATAATCAACATTTCCCTACGACCCACCGAGCACATTTCCAAACTAGGAACCAAATTTATATTTGTCATTGAAATATCTACTTTTAATGTGTTGTTAATTCGTTACAACGCTCTTATATAGGAATTCCATGAGTTTTAGTAGTTACAAATGTTGAAAACAAAATTAATTTTTTGTTCGGTTTCTACATTTATCGAATCTGGAACGCCGTTCAACTATATTCTATTTATATTTGTAACTTGATGTAACGGGATGTATTTTACAAATTATCTTTCAAACTTAACATATTCTAATTACAATTCTGCTTCGTCACGTATTTATTATTCTAATTTCATTTTTTAAGAGTGCGCACAAGGCTGTTAAATTAATTTCACAATATTTACTTTGTTTTACTTTTCTAAATCGTCACAATTATAAGCTGAGAAAGGACATTCGTTCAGAGACAGTTAAAACAGTGAGTGTTCATACTACAATCCTGGAACAATAATGATATGTTCAGTTGTAACAATTAATAATCCTTCTGGACAATTTAATGATTAATCTTGTATTACAATATTAAATATTTTGACAATTTATTCGGTCCTAGTTAGTAATAATTCCTCTAACTATTATGGCATTTAATTGTCTTCTTAATTATCTTCTTAAGAACCTAAAATTTATTAAATTATTGGATAGCAGTTATCAACTGTTTAGAAAGACTTTATGGTCATTATAGTTTTATTATTGTTAGATAATTTAAAATTATAATATTGTTTGTTATTTAATATCTATGATATTCTCTTATTGATGATAGTCTAATCAAATTATTATATCTTTGGCTTTTATAAGTCTAAGTTAAAGTTAATCTAGTTTGATAAAGAGCTATATATCTATGCTTAGTATAATTATTCGGATTATACAAGACTAGCTCCAAGTTATATCCAAACTTTAGATATTATATGAATTAACTTGTAGAACTTTTCAGAATCTTAAATTTCTGTTTAACTGTATTTTGAAAAAGGTTGTAATAATAGTTTTGTAGCATTTCCATTCATAAATGCCTTTATATACATATCTATAATTTAATTAGATTGTTCATTATTTTATTAAGCAAAGTACAAAGACCAGATAGCTGCAATAAAAATGAAAATTTCAAAGTCAATTTCTTTATCAGCAGATTCTTCAGTAATATCACTTTCAGCTATTGAAGAAATATCCTATTTGTATGAAGACTTTTATTAACTTGTTGACGGAGATATACGTAAGTCCATATCTTGATAGTTTTATAATATATCATTTAATACATATTTATACCTATTACATGTTTTAATAGCTTAAATCCATTTCTTCTCTTATTACCAATCAAATGTTAATGATAATTCCAAAAGTTAATGTGAAAAATCTGAAAATGGTATAACTTGAGAAACGATAACTAACATTAAACTAAATAGTTTTCTTACTACGATGTATTTAAGACCGATTTTTTATGTTAATAATATAAAATAATGTTCTAAATCAGGATTTTGTTTATTATTTCGCAAATTCTTAGTTATTTATATCCAAACATATCTATAAATTGAAGAGAAAAACGCTAGATTTTTAACTTAACATAAATCTAAGTCTTTATGTAATGAAGTAAAATTAGATCTTTTATCTAATATACTCAGATTCATGTCATCTTGAATAAATCTCTTTAATATTTGTAATAACACCAGAGAGTTAGTTTCATCGTTTTAATTATACGAATATAATAATGAAAAATATTAATGAGGTACTTTATTAACATTATTAGAAATAGATAATAATTCGGTAAAATGATTAGCCACTACTTATATTATTGAATCCTATTTAGTGTTTAAAGATATAATTTATTGAAGAAGGCATAAATCATACGGAGTATATGATAACTTATGTTACTCTTTATCTATTGCACTATATTTAAATCCGTGTTCGAAGTTATCCAAATAAATTTCTGTAATTCTACTATTTTACATTATAAGACTTTAAGATTTATTAATCATACTTTGAATTGGAGTTACTGTATAATTATTACAAGAATTGAAATAAGATAATGAAATTTAAGCTTCGTATGGTACAACGCTCAATATTATATTTTACATAGGCTTTATTTAATAAGATGGAGAATAATGTTAAAATATTAATTGCAACTGTAAAAATTCATTAGAACTTTCTAAATAATCAAGCGCGTTGCTTATTTAATTTTAATCAAAATCATTTAGCTTGCTATTAATTTATAGCTGTAACTGCAAACTATTAAATATTATGGTGAACTCTTATTAGTTAGTTTAATCTAATTTCATAATTTTTATCAGTAGTTTCAAAGTAGGCAAATCTATAAATTTTGAAATTTAAATAATACATTCATCAATCATAAGATTTCTAGATTCTAAAATAGTCTAGTAAATATATTGTGAGGTGACTTTGGGAGATATTTTATCTAAAATATTTATAGGCTTTTCATAATATTATTCTAATAAATCACAAATTAAATTAGATTACAAATTTTATATTAAATATTAATATTAATTTGGTTTCCCGTAAATAAATATTACTATTTAAATCAAGCTTATCAAATCAGCATTATCCTCTTTTATTGTTATTAAGTGAATCAATAATTGGTCTAATGTTTAATATTTAGTAAAAGTAAGCAAAACTGCTTCTAATTCAGATATTGATTCAATACTTTGTATTTACGATAATAATGTTGATACAATGGAATAAATCAAGTTTTAATTTGTCGTAGCCTGCAACAAATGAAGATATTCGATATCAATTTCAGAAATAGTTTAAACACATAAATCTAATTATTTTTAGAATATTTGAATCATTTTTTAGAGTAACAAGACTTTAATTTCTTCACTGTATTTAGAATTCAGTATTGATGATGTTATTAATTTTATCATTTACGGTTTTGAAGCTTCAAAGTTAATATTTTCAACTCTTTCTAAAAGAGAAAATGGATCTATTTGTATTTTTTGAGCAACTGATGGTACATGTTCAAAATTTACATTGTTCATACTCACAGAAAGCTTTTTGTCAGTTAGGTCCAGTTCAACAATCTAGATTTCCTAGTTGGAGATGCTATATTAAGTTTATTTTTGTATAATGTGCGTTATCTTTTCCTTTTTAAACATAATTTCGATTCCGCTAGTATTATTAATAACGCTATTAATTTTTTCCGTTATTGTTTTCTTATCTGCGTTAATTTTTATGTTCTAAGTGCTTAGAATGGCTTCGTCATAAATGCCCATTATTTCTTTAATGCATTTTACATTAGTATAAATCGTATTTGGTTCGAGTACCACGCATTTATCAATTTACGTTGCGTTTTAGTAATCTTTCTGTTTATTCAGCAGATACAGCGAGTACGGAACAGCCGATGAAGCGAATGTGAACTCGTCTTATTTACTTATGTCAAATTATTCCATATTTTCAACTTCCAAACGCATAACTGACAGTGGTAAACAGTACCCAGCGTAACGAACGAACTTAAATAACGCGTTCTACTCACCAAAAGAGAAGCTCTGCACGAGCTGGTTCTTTATAGGATAAATGCCCGAGAAGCAAACGTACTCATTCACTATTAAGGTTAATCCCAGTGAGTTCTTGCAGTCAATTATTAAGGATAGTTAGTTGTAACTGTCGTCGAGCATTAAAGCCTGAATATTTATGCTGTACTCGTCCTTTTGCTTTGAGCCCTGGATTATTAGGTACATCTCAGAACTTACTTGTTATAATGTAATAGAACAGTCTTACAAATTAACTGAAAACAATATTTGGTCTTCCTCGTCCTGTAGCGCAAATGAGGTCAATAAAGTGAATGATTTTGTCTACTCAATAAAAATTTCCTCGCCAGATTTTTAGTAGCCGCCATAATGAAGGGTAGAATTTTTAGAGCACGGGGTCAAATTTAACAACTGCAGCCAGTTTTATTTTGTGAACTGATGAATCCTTTCTAATATTGAAGTATTCACAATATCAGATTGAATTATTGAACAAATTAACAAACAGTTCTGAATGCTAAGTGAATGCATAAATTCATTGTCAAATTGTAAATGAGAGTTATTGACAATTTAATATAACTCTTAAATATTATTTTTCTACTTCATAATTATATTTACGGCATTTATAGTTGCATATTACGGTATTACGATTGATTCATTCGGAAGCTTAAAATATAAGAATTACAACAGACTTTAATCATTAAGTTGTGAAACCACTTACTATATTTTCAAATTGTAGTAAACGTTTTATTATTTGTACTCACATCTCTTAATGTAATTACTTTGTCCAATACAAATAGCATGCAAAATATCAATCATATATTCTTTCGATAAATCGCTCTCTTACAATTTTAAAAGTTAATCAAACAGAACACTTTCTGCAATTATTATTACACAATTTCTAATTTTATGATCACAAAGAGCAAGGCACCAAATAAAAATTGAAACATCGTTGATTTCTTTTAATTGTTCTATTGCATCTTCATTAATACGTAAATATATTTTTATTGAATGAGATAATTTACTCAACTATTCTTTACTTAGTAATATCTTATTATGCATTAACTCATTAATTAATTTCACAATGTCAAACTGAATTAACTTAAATAATTGATTTATAAGCGTAACTATATTAATTTTCGATTATGTTTGCATTATTATCTCTTCGATATTACGTTGATCTTATGGAGATACTTTGTTAGGATTAATGCTTTAAATATCTCCGATTTCAAAAATTTATTCAAGAATAATCAAAAATTAATCGTATTGCTTTTATTCACATATTAATTATAAAATTATTGGAGTAAAGAATATATTATATTGATTAGTCATATATTTGATTATTTAAGAATCTTTTATATCTTTAGAACGAAGCCATTCTTAAGAAAGAGGGGTTATAAGTCTTTTGCAGTTAAGTTCAAATATTGCATGTGAAAAATAGTTCAAATCGTCAATGGTTCTCCACTCTTTTGATTATTCCCATAATATTTATATGTCATCTTCATTAAGGTGCATATCAATTTAAGTATGAGCCTTTAGAAGAGCATTACACACTTTTTAATCAATTTTTGATCTTACTATTGTTCTTTAAGTATCAATATCACAATTTATAGATAAATAAACGAACGCTTCTAGCCATTCTATTTTCATGCAATAATGTTCTACTAGAAGTTAGTATTTCAATTATTGTAAACTCATTGGTTATTAGCCTATAATTGCAATGGTCTGAATTAAATCTTTATTTATTTCATCTTTTTCTATACAAATTAATTCATCCTCTGGTTAAAAACAAACAAAATCAATTGGATTTTCATAAACAGCATCATAACCACCATATTAACATATTTTAGAGTATTGAAGTGCAATTTATGCCAAAAAAGCTTCATCTGGTAAATTTATTGGATTGTTATCATTATTTCCTCTGATGATATCAAGTAACTAATCACAACTAAATTAACCTACTGATTCCATTTCTTTTTCTTAAATTTAGTACAATGATAATTTCAGACATTTCTATTTTAGACCTAAGTCCAAGCTACTATCATTCAAAAATCCACCTAGGTGTAAGCCTGAGCAAAATAAGATACCTATATCGGTGAACTCATTTGGATCAAATTTCTTGGTAAAACCAGCATCTTTTAATAGATTGACTATCATTTGTTCACAAAATTCATTTTCTTTCAAAAGTAAAGTTTGAGCAACATAAAATCCAAGTAATTCAGCATTTTCTGGTGAAATATAATGACGAAACTTAGGCAAACATTTATTCATATCTGAATTATTGGCTTGGATTTGTCCCTTTTTAAACTATGAAAACAATTAAGTAAAGGAACGCATTTGTGAAGTGAAAATATATTGACTAATTATATACTATGTTGTATATATTATGATCATCATGAAAATAATTATAAGACGATGTCAAAGACAATTAAAAATATTAGAGCACCGCATATCGTCTAATACATGCACATCAACTTAATTGAGATGTGCGTTAATTTTGATCCTGGATATCAAAAAGATGTGCATATATATAAAGATCATAATCAAAGTTAAAACTGATTCTGAATTACAGCTTTTTGTAAAAAGTAAAATCTAGTTAGATTAACGTTGTTCCATTGATTTTCTCATAAGTTATATTATATATGTCCTATGAATCTTTACATGTCTAATATAATCGAAAATCCTTCGTTTAATAGCAAAATGACCATAAAATATTTATATGACAAAAATGAGAGATGTAAGTATAATATTAAGTATATATAAATATAATATCTTAAATATTATCATAGATATAATAGGACTGATATCCAATGCGTCTACGTGTCGTATGCAGATCTCGGATACATGCAGATGTGGTGAGTATTCAGATGTAAAATTATATCTGAAACATTTTTTATCTGAATTAAAATAAAGTGCAGACACTCATGAACATGCATGAGTTTTTCAAATCTGCGGAAGCTCTATTATTGATTAAGGTAAATAATAGAGATAAGCAAATAATATTTGTCAAACAGTCTCAATGTCCACTATACATTACCTGTTACATAAATGAGGAAACATAATCACTTAACTTGATGATCACTTAGATTGCTGTTAAGTCATGTTATTATTATCATCACATACCTTCATACGTACACTCTTATGATTGTTAAAATTCATTGTTATTCTTATTTATGATGCAACGCTTGTATTATAAAACATCTCTAACTTAATATATCTTAATATCTTGCATGGAATCACTAATCAATGATTTTCATCATTTAATAAACTTTAGCTCAATAATTAAAGAGTAACAAATACTCTTTAAGTCCTTCTCCGTTAAGACCATTTTTAACAAGATAATCAGAAACTAATTAATGGTAATTAGATTAATTTGTTGTATAAATCTTCTGTATATTTCGTTGGAGACGTTAGAAAAATTTTTATGCATGTGAAGCCACTTGCTGTACAGTTTTCGTTTGAATAAATTTTGAAATTTGTGAAAGTTTGCTCTTTCCGTACATATTGGTGGACTCAATAAATTTTTAATGTTCTTCAGCAGTCCACATCACATTTCCAGGACTCTCAGAAGGAGATAGTTTTGTTAATATATTATTTAACCTCTAAATTAATTATAATTGCTTTTGTTGTATTTTTTTGTACTCAGCTAATAAACTACTACGCAACATCGATTAATGGGGAAATGAAGTGGTTTATATTAAGTTGAGAACTGAGCACTATTTATTATTGAAAATAGAAAATATATTTATATACACAATAGTAAACTATATTAACATGCAAATTATTTGAAGTAAAGCAAATGATATATGTATTGTATGATTCTAACAGTCATATTTTTCATATACAATTAATTTATAATGGTGTTATATATGTTAATAACATGAAATAAATGAAAAGTGTACGGAAGAAAAATATAATGTAATATTGGAGTGGATTATTTTTGATAATTGTGTCTCATTTATAATATAAATGCTAAAACCCGTGTTTAAGCAGCTTTAGTTCAATTTTATCTTATTTTTATCCAAAATGATCTATTTTCAATAAATTTCAGCTCCTTTCACAAAACAATTCCATTTCATCTGTTAACATATTATGTTCCTTAAATTCATCGTCTAAACCGTTTTCAGCCGTTTCAGTTACGAATTCGAGCTACAAAACGCAAATCCTTTTCATATACAAAACCTGTTCCATCAAAATTGGTTCAAGTCGTTTTGGAACTAGAACGAGATAATTATTCATCTCAGATAATAATTCTTCTGTTTAATCCAGGACAACATTTAATACACTGTTTTCAGGCGAAGTTTTGAGAGTAAGTTAATCAACATCTGTATAATTACTTAATTACTAGCAAAATACGCGGTCCTCCATTAAATGTGAACGGATAGAAAGAATAACTTATTTAACTGAATCTTAACGAGGCTTGAATAATTCACACATTGTGTTCAACTCCAATACTAGGTTGTTAAAGGCGTTAGAAATAGATATAATGGAAGACTCAGAAGCTCCAATTACAGGATCCCAAATACTAAATTTACTCAAATATAGAAGTATACGGTCATACTTGCATTAAGTTTCCTAAATACTTACTAATTAACACATTAAATGGACAATTGCTTAAACTTGCTCCATTTATAATAATATAACAATACTTAATCATCAGGGAAAAATGTAAACGGACGCCGGTTAGCTGTTCAATTACTATATCAACGTATGAATAAAGGTAAATATAACTCTTTATTAAATATTGAACATTAATTATATGTTAGTAACTTTGTATTACCATAATTTTATTTATTTGTTAATAAATAATATTTAAATTGCAATCTCCACTTCATGAAATGTAAGATTCAGAATATTTATCGATATTATTGGATAATTTGCCTCAATTTACTGACAATTTGCATGAAATCGAAAATTTATAAATTTTCTATTCCAAAATGAGCACAGATTTAACTTAAGCACAACAAATACTGGATAACAACATGAAAATAGTAACTGATACATATAATGAAATAAACATAGCTTCGTTCCGTTTATAAAATGGTGAAGTTATATCTCAGAGCATTGTTGAAGTATTATAACCTCTAATTATTTCTGACGAGGATGCTTAAGTGTTATCCGACGAGTAAAGAATTTCAGACTCGATTAAAATTGTGTAAAAGTTAGTTTCAGACGCTCATTTTGAAAAGGTGCTTGATAAATTCTTGGAAAACAGCTCTGGCACCGACAGGGTGACTAAATCTCTATTATAGATTAAGCAGTTCGAAGTTCTGTTGAATAAGTACCTAATGTCCTTGGTAAACGATTCCAGTGACCTCTCTGAGCTTACAGACCACATTGAACTCATTTATTTCTCAAAGTTTCTGGAGGAAAAATTAAAATCTGACACGCATCGAAATTTAATCGTGCACATTCAACAACAGATTGAACTTATTTGCGATCACTTCGTAAACAACATTAAAAATCTAATTTCAGTCCCAAACACCATGTACAGCCTTCAAGCCCTCCGTCCAGAATCCGATTTGATCACCGACGTGAACGTCTTCATGCCCGTTTTATCACCAATCGCCTCAAAGAAGTACCATTTTGACTAGTAATGTTAAACATTCGAGGCGCCAAAGGGGTTTTAAAAAATACACTAACAGATTAATAATAAACTTGTTTCCATTAATGACGCGTTCATCTCAACGTTCATGTTCGACAGAGAGTTTAACGGGCGATACCAAGCGCCAAACAACAATTCAATGTAAAATCAGTCGTTCAAAATTGATTTGCAAGAACTAGCGAATTAAATAATGAAACACCAAGTATAGGTTTCCATAAATGATCTTAACAGGAAAGTTTTCAACGAAAACCTGATAGAGAAAACGCTCATGCAAGCGAGCAAAATCGAAGACATATTAGTTCAAAACTACCACCAAATCACCGGATAAAAACTGTTCTTCAATTTCGGGCACTTGTACAACCAAATACAACACTAATTAGTCATACAAGCAGAAAAACTGGACATGCCCGGATGCGTGAACATAATCGTAGGTCAGAAGAGAATCCAAGAAAAATTCACAGACACCATGAAAAAGATATACAAAGCCGTAGTCAAAGTTGCCAGGTACAAGTTCGTACTCTACATAAAATAATACTTCGTCAACTTCTCAACAGACGAAAAACTCAAAGCACAATTCGAAAACTTTATCACTCCATTCGCACAGCCAATTCAATATTCACAAGGAGCTAAAATATAATCGATCACATTCAACCAATTTGGTGATACAAGCTACCAAGTCTGCGTCGGCATCAGAATTGGGTACATACTTAAAGGAGCCAAACTGCTAAGCGCAATTTTGGGTGAAATATACTCACTTCTTGAAGCAAACTGGTAAAATATTCTGAAAAACGCTGTTGACGCTGGTGTGGGCCATAGCGACTTTATGAGCAAAGACATCATGGAAAGAATCATTTCAGTTGTAAAAATAATTACAGAAAAATAACAATGATAATATACTACTGTACATTTATACAAATATTATAGAATCAATATTATACTGTAATAGTTTAATTGCAATACTATATCCATTGAAAATTATTTACAAAGGTATTATCTTATTTTATCTTTTTATACGTGTATCATGCGTTTGACATTTTTTGAACGAATTTTAGATTTTTGTTTTAATGTAACATTAATGCAGAATACAGATAAATATCATTTTATCGATAGTTATCATTAATTATCAAAATTATCTTTTTCACACTAAAATAAGATAATATACTTAAAATGATATTTAAGATAAAAAACAAAAATTTATACCACTTCAAAATAATGAAAAGTAATATTAAAGAGAATATGTAAGCTATGTTATTACAATAAGAAAAGTTAATAAGTAGATTATGTTATGTAGAAAATTAGCTCTTAAGTCAATAATAATAACAAGCTTGGACTGAAAACGAACATCAAAGATTTATTGAATATATTAATATCTTTGGTAAGAACAAGTAAAAAGAAGTAGCACACCATATTCAAACGAAAAATGCTAAATAAGTTGCCTCTCATTCATAGAAATTCTTCAATAAGTTATCATAATGGTTTTTGAAGTAGCAATGTGATATGTAAACAGCTTAAAACTACTTTTTAAAATGTGGATTATCACATAAGGTAGCAATATAGTTTTTAGCTGAGTTGACGTCTAAAAGTTAGTGAAATTTGTCTTTTGCTTTTCTTTCATTTATACTTTATATATTGTTAGTGTCAAAAGGACAGTCTAATAGAGGATTTCAAGAATAACATTATTAATAAATCAAAATAGCAGTAAAAGAATCCATTTATAGTTTCAATTATATTTGTGTATCTTTATTTTCGTTTAATTGTGATGTGAATTAGAAATATTTATATTATATTCATATATTAGTAGGTTGGTATTATCCACTTCAATCACAAAATGTACAAATTACAGTGGTGGGCCCTCGAAATGCTTTTTTGAATTAGGAAGAAGAATGAAGTTTATTATTTGAATCTTACTTATATCACTGCCCGGCTCAATAATGAGTGTGTTCTCCCTCCTCATCAATACACTCATTAACTCTATTTACTATTGATTTGTAAAGTGCTTCAATCACATCAAGGCCTGGTTGAGCCTTGGATAGCTGTGCTACAATAATTAACGTATATAACTCTGTATATACTTCAATAATAAGTTTCAACTTTACCTAACGTTGTATAATTTAACAATCAAGAAAATTGATTTCTCATTATGAAATGGAAGTGGAAGATCATAAGTAAAATAACTGTTGTTTTAGAGTAGCATCAATATATTATTTAATGCTGGGCCCGACTAACCCACTTGATTCCATTCTTCAAGAAACAAAAAGGCATTCATTATTTGTATTTTGAGAATGAAAGCGACTGTAACTACCTGAATTATAATTCTAATTAAGCGAAGTACCAATACTTCATCTTGAGCTCCCGGTTGAGATTGAAGAAAAAGTCCTCCATTGTTTTCGTGATTAAGAAATACCTAAAATCGTTCAGATTGACCCAGTTGAAGATGAACACCGAGGTCCTCTGCAGGTCCAGTGCTTGCGCTACTAGTTATAAATTACATATTGCGTCCGTATACCAATCATTGGATCCTCTTATTCTTTTCTCAATCAGGCTTAACTACCATATATTTTCGAGATAAAATCTTTCATAAATTAGTTTTGTTGACTAAAACGTAGAAATTACACAGGGACATCTTAAACAAGTGATATAACTAGTTCAGATTGGTACAATATTTTATGAATTCATCCGTTGGACCCAGAAATGAAGAGAATACAAACGCTTCAGAACTGCCTAAGTTTGTTAAGTGAATTAGTTGACCTTCCCTAAACATCTTCTACCGCGTTTATTTTTGTCATTGCCGTCCTTTTATTGCATGTGGTAATTTCTATTTTCCTTTTTGGAATATTAAATACCGACTTTGAATAGTCGATTATGGTCTAATACGATCGAAATCATATTTTTGGCCCTCTTGTGTTAATGAGTAGTTCATGAATAATCTCCAACTTGAGATTATTTATTGGAATTTGTCATCCGCATTAGAAGTGGCAAAATATTTTAATATATAATTACTCACATAGTAAACAAGAAAAAGCAATTCCACCTCCCATAACTGTAATAGTATAGTAATTGAGTGCTAAATTTAAGGAGCTTCTCTCGTTGCTTACTGAAGACGACAAGTACAAGCTAATGCCTCACTTTTTGTTTTTGGAGTACTTGATTTAATTTCCGTAATAGAATTATGTAGAATTTTACAGGATTATATACATTTTCCAGTTAATTTTCGAGTACGTTGGTTCTGAGTACAGTGTGCAGGTTCCAGACAGTATATAGCATTTATCAACGCTAAAAACGCTATTTTAGAGCAACATTGTCGAGTCGCGTTGTTTGCAGTATGATCAGCTGTACATTGACATTTCTCTAGAAGAGAATGAGTCCTTTATGCGTTATTTGAAGCACAATCAGAAACCGTTGTCTTATTTCAGGCCGGCCAAGGCCGAGTACACAACAAATTAAATGCGCTAGCTTGAAAATGAGCTATTCAAGCGGATTCCGTTCATGCAAAAGTTAAAATACCCTTCTTTCTTTTTCAAGCAGAAACTGAGTGAGAGCCAGTTCAAGGTCTTGGTTCAAATGCAACAAAAAAATGTACTGATTGACATAAAGAAGCGTTTTCAACCGAAAAACGCACTTTACTCTCTCAGATACTTCAACTAGGTACCCGTAAAGGCCGTTTTCGAGTCAATTGAACCCGTATCCTGCGAAGCTTTAGTTATTCCTGGCGTTGTTTTGAAGCAAATCCAAGTGAGCAAGTACAAGCAGAAAACGGAGTTTTACTTCCTGGAGAACCTCAAAACGAGCCCAAAATACTTTAACAAGAACTTCAAGTTCCTGAATTATCAAGTCGCAAGCCCCTGTTTCGAGCAGGCGCCACTCCCGATTATCAATTTCACAGGATTCGACTTCAACTTGAAGGACAAGTACAAAAGGGGAAATAACACAGTCTGGAAATTCGGCTTCAGCATCAAAGAAAAGGAAGAGCCCTGCAGCTGCTACCTGCGCGAAATTCAAATAAACCTGATTGGAGCGATCAAAACACAGAAAACGAAGAAGACAGTTGGGAAAATAGTCACCAACGGACTCGGAATCAAAGCAAGCGGACAATACATAATCAAAGGAGACACAATTGAAAAAGTGCACGAAGAAATCGAAAAATTCGAAGTAAAAGGAGAAAAAGAAATCTTCATCGAAATCGTCAGCGACCTAGCCGACGCACAAATAGATATCGCAGTGGATTGCGACATGATCCCAGGAGTCGTATTCTGGTGAACAAGCAAGGCTTGAAAGGAGACAAACAATCTAATTTTGAAATGAGATATAGTTCTATGCAATATAATTTATAAACGTGATAATTTTAATTATTCGCTCCAATTCATTTAGAACTACAGATTTAGAAAATCTTCGATTTTAAATGAAAACGCTGCATTATATCCCAACACGGGGGTGATGGTGTGTTATTTATAAGTATTTAAAACTGTTTGCATTTTGAATTTCATACAATTATTATTCATAGGCAAAATACCTAATTTATGATACTATAACTGAAATTTACTCATAAAGGCATTTATGACATATAAGTAACTATTAATTAACTTTATATCACCCAATAATAGCCAGAGCGAGGCTTAGTCTTCTTCTCATACCACCGCTAAGTTGCCCAACTTGTTTATCTAGTACTTCTCCTAAACATACGAATTCAGCTAGTTTAATAACAATTTCGTCGATTTAGCTCCATTTAACACCATGAATCGCAGCAAATAACTTCAAATGATCTCTTACACTCAATTCTGTCAAGTAAACATCGAATTAGCTGCACAAACCAATGTGCTTATATGCTTATTCAGCTTGTTTCTGATCATTCATGTTGAATCCGTGAAGGTGAATCGCACCAGCGTCAGATTGCATAAGTCCTGTCATCAAATTAATAGTAGTTGTCTTAGCTGCTCCGTTTGGACCAAGTAAAGCGAAAACACAGCCTTAGTCAGAAGCTGGAATGTGGAAGCTTAGATCTCTGAGTGCTAGGAAGTCTCCAAACTTTTTGGCTATGTTACTAACAACAACTGGGGTATTCTTTGAAATACCCTTTTCAAGAATTTGTCTTTCTCTGAAAACATCTCTGTCCATTCTGTCAAGTTAGTGGAAAGCTGCTTCATCTCTTGGAGATTTGATCTTAAATTATGAAGCCTCGAATTTATTTAGTTAGGTGTGGCCGAATGAGACATTTTCTTCAACATCGAGAATGTTTGTACTTATTTGCTCAGTTTTAAGTTCATCTCCTAGACCAGCACCAAGAGGACCATCGAATTCATCCTTTTCAGTGTTTACAGCTTCCTGCTTCTTCATGAACATAGTTCTAAAACCGTTTACGGAGAAAACAGAGTCTATAAAGATACCAAGAACTCCAAGGCACAAGGAATAAATTATAACTTCGATTAATAAGCCACCGAGAGCATTATCAGCCATGTCACTTATTGTGGTACCGTAATAACTGCTTTGTAAAATTAACATAGCGTAACCAATTGAAGGCAAGAAATAAGCGTATGCAGGTGGTTCTGAAGCTATATTTACGGTATTTATCATAACGGTCACGATAGTAATTAATAAAATTAGCATTCCAATAACATTGTACAATGAGCTCTTGGTTATGAAACTGGCCAGGAATATTGACATAGAAACTGTAGAAATTACAGCAGCTAAGGCAATAAGGAAATAAACAGCTCCGTCCATTCTTACGAAAGTTTAGAGTTAGAATATCCACTTTCCGAGCACATAAATGATTAACTAAATAATTATTTCAATACCAAGTGTGTATAATAATTACATGCTGAAGTAAAATTTACGACCTACACCGTTTAAATATAATTGTCTTCGGAATCCAGTTTCACGATCTTGTACGATGTGAGAACCGAATTTGAAGATAATGCTCCAAGTTGCAACAACTTGAAGGGCGGTGACCAAAACGATTCCTGTTTGAGTTACGAATATATTCAGCTGATTAATTTTTGCTGCTGGGAATTATTACACTCCAAAACGGATATTTACTAACTGATTAGTTACATTCTTCATTATAGCTGTTCCCAATCTAGTAGATAAATCTATCAGTGCAGTTTGAGGCGAAAATACAGAGTTAGTTAAGAAATTCGGCTTTATAACAGACGGTAGCCCAGATGGAACCCTTCTAAGTCTCGGTTCGTCCTGTTTGAGCCTAGAAACATCAAACAGACTGTTCAATTGCTTATAATTATCAGTTTCGACCCATTAATACTGCATTTGGTATATTTAATTGTAATAAAACACTTAACGTGATGGAGCAAAGGAAGAAATGAGAGGCTTGAATATTTTGTTATCGAAGCTATTTTAATACTGATCCATATCAATAAAACCGAGTGGGACCAAGTCAGCCATTTGCTAATTCAAATCTTGTATTGAATATTTATCGTCCATTTCTATGCACGCAGTATTATTTGCGATGAACTTATCAACTTCTTTTTATTAATCTATTTGAGACAACGATTGATTTACTAACTATTCACAATTCTTATAGTGATCTACTTTCAAATTAGAAAAGACAAATTTACCTTTGTTTAGTTTATTCTAAATGTTTATGTCAAATTCAGATGAACTTTCAAAGGAGTCATAACCGTTTTCTAATTTTAGATCATACTTTAAATCAAAGTTATTCTACTCAAGATTATTGGAAGTCCTGTATTATACGGCGATAGGCTTAATATCAAATTTATCAAGTGTACTAAGTGGTGAAGCTATTAAATTAAGTTATTATGTTATTTATTACTTGATATTATCGCTTACTGGCTATCCTTCCATTGTTAAATATTTGTATGATACTTTTGTGAGAGTGATTTAACCCAATTTGAATGTATTTATATCTTGCTCTCCTCTTTGAGACGAACTGATTGTATCTGCTTAATTAGACTTTCCTAGTAATTGGTGTTAATCAAATATTAAAACTCTTTACGGTTATTCTTACGTGTCGTAGAGATTTGTGTTATCTTGCCATATTCTTTAATCGCCTCCATACCAAGTAACAGTTGGTTGGACAACCTACTTCTATAATATTTTAGCTTATTGACAAATACCTGGATAACCCCAAGCGTCAAACCCAGCACATTACCCAATAGGAATACTAGCTACATCAAGTGATTAACATGCTAAACAAAGTTTGTCAAATTGAGCTGCAAAACTATCTAACGAATCATTAATTGATGAAAGTGCTTTAACTAATAATACGTTCACAATTAAAAATGCAACCAATAATACTGCAAATGGTAAGCAAACATAACTTAGTACTCCAAATCTGTGTAATTAGTCTTTTTTCGCCATTTTTAATAACAGTGCTGTGTTGATTTTAGGTTTATATCTTTCTGGAGATAAAATTTTCTAAATATCTTATTTTGTTAGTGGTTGTTTAGGTTAATCTTAATTAGCCTCAATATCAACTGCTGGCTAAATAGTATACTACTCTTAAGTAACTGTATCAATATTCTACTTTTTAACCTTAGATCTATCTATTTCTGCACCATTAGCAAGTTAAAAAATGTTTCCAACGTTAACAAAAACTTCATCCATTGATGTTCGTTCTAAGCAGTAATCCTATATATCTAAGTTGTTAATAATTTACAACTCTAAGTATCTAATTAAAGCACCTAGCTAATGACAAAATTCTTGAGAAACGGAATACGTTGAGACTGCTCCTGATATATCTATTTCTTTAACAAACTTAGTACTGTCATGAGCCTTTAAATGATTGCTAAATGCTTATTTAAAAGATTAAAGTCTTCTTTAGCTTTTTGCGATGATAGTCAATGTATACCCACTACCATATTTCTATTTCAATTCTAGTGCTGTTCCTTGAGCAACGATAAGTCCATCGGACATGATTTGAATAGAATCACAAAGCGTGTCAAGTTCATTCATATCATGACTTGTAATAATTATTCCAGGTTTATCTGCATATACTCTTTGAATGTGCGTACTTTCTACTGAAGAATCAAAAATAGGTATTTTTCTGGGATTTCTGGCGATATCTTTAACATTTGACCAAATAATACGTTTAGTTTGTGGATCAAGTCCTGTTGATGGTTCATCCATAATCATAAGTTTTGTTTGTGAATTTACCATAGTCATAGCAATACTAACTCTTCTCTACATACCACCGGACAGCTATTAGATTTTCTTATCTTTCCAATTGTCTAAATTCATTTTCTTTAAGATCTTAATAATTATTTTATCGTGTTCGAAATACGGAATATTTTATATTCTACACATAAATTTTAAGTTTTGATATATAGTTAGTTCGGCATATAAATTTGTATTAAACTATGGACAATAAGCTAATTATCTACGAACAGCGATGATATCATTTCGTACACTGTATTAATTATTAAGCCATGCATTGTTGATATTATCTAAGGTGAATTTATCATTTTAAAATTATCTGAAGCCACCCTTATCAATTTTTAAAGCTCCGGTTAATATATTTAGGGTAGTTGATTTTCCAGCACCGTTATGACCAGCCAGTCCAAATATTTCTCCTTTATGAACACACATATTAACAGATTATACAGCTTAGTGAACTCTTCCCAGCTTTTTAGCTTATTTACTGAACATTCTTCTATAAAATGCTTTGTGAATATGGTGAGCTATTAAAACTTCTTCGTCTTCATATTCTTTTGTCAAGCTCATAACTGCCTTGTCTATAACAGCTTTATCACAATTTTGAGTTGCTTCTTTAAAACTGTTGAGTACCATTTCTTTAGTAAGCTTCTATCTCATTTAGCATAATTTTTGAGCAGCTTTTTCGTCTAATTTCTTTTTATCGTTGTTCCACGTAACGCCTTAAATTGGTGGCTATCTCTTGAATAATTTCCAGAACGGTCTACTAGCAGATGCATTACCTGGTAGATACTCACCCAATACCCAAGCAAAGAAGAACAAAAGAAATCCTTGATATATTGATAACGATAGAATATACATGTTAGATGGCAAGTAGTACTTAGCGCTGCCAAACGAACCTGAAACGTCACTTTTAGAAGTTGTAAATTCTTTCATAGTGTAAATAGTGCGATTTTGATCGTATGAAAATGATTTTTCATCAAAAACTACGGTGGCTGTATTAGCCGAGATTACTGCAGCTGTTGTTTGCATTGTGGTAGCAAACGGGAATAACCACCTAATTAAAAAGAGAACGAATTTCGGTAAAATGCTGACATCATACAGCATTGTGTTTCCGAATATTTGGAAGCATAACACAATGATGATGTACGCGGCGAAAACCAGAATTAAAATGGTTGCTTTTGGTTTGGCCAACAATCCAATGAATATGCCCAAACAAGTTGAGTATATACCACCGATGAAAACGATGAGAATGAATTGTCCTTTGTTCATTTGGTAGAAGACGTCATTTCCGCCTGGGAGCCAAAACGCTGTGTAAAACTGGAAGAACCCCATCAAAATGAAACACATCATTTAGAAGCAAAACAGTTCTGAGACATAAATGATGTCAGTTACTCCAGATAAACGAATCGAATCCAGTTATCCTTACTTATCTTATTGAATCTGAATAACAACAAAAATTGATTGAAGGACGAAAATGAGCCCAAATAAAATTGTTGAAATAGCAGAATTCTAACTATAAGGAGTATTTCTAGCCTGGACAACATTGCCTCTGTAAACTGGATCATACTCTGTGTCGCTATGCAATTTCATTATAGATTTTAATACATGAGACTGCAAAGCTAATGGGAAAGATGACCATGTGGCATATGATAGTGTTTAACTGTATGGTTGAGCCTTTGCGAACTTTTCATCCCCATATAGAGAATAAAAATGAGGCAAATCAACATAAGTCTGATTATAATTTATTAAAACAGACAATTTAGTAGCTAGATCTTAATACGAGTTTACTGTTGAAAAGTCAGCTTAAAATTCAATGGAGAATAACTTCAATTCTTGCTGTTAAAAGTCAGCTGCCGAATTGTAACCTATGTAGTTACTATTATTGAGACCTTTCATAGCATATTCCATTATTTCTGTCGTGTACTAGTTCTTTGGATAGTATGCAACTAAGTGACAAACAGGAACTTATTTCTTGGAACCTAGACCACCAGATTCGTCATCACTTCTAAGTGCATAACAAGAGGGTAAGGTCAAATTGGACGCTGACACACTTTCAGGAATACCATTGATGTATGGCTTTAGAGGAGCATGATTCAATGCATACAATATTAACAAAAGTAACGATGGTAAAATAATCCTCAAAACAAACATAGTATAGTGACCTTGAACGGTACCGACTATATCTTTGATCAACAAAGCCTTAAAATGCGACGTGTTGAGGTTAGGAAGTTTAGATGATTTTGATTTCATTATAGAGAAGTGAAATGTTAAACAGTATTTGTTTAAAATAAAGTAATATATCGGAATATCTATGTAAACACCTTCTTGACCCATGTGTATATCAGTTGACCTAAACAAACAAATCTTTTACTAAAACAGCTATATTTGCAATAAGTAACGTATATCATTTAGTTTTTCTTCAATCTATTTACTAAGATTAATCGAGATATTCTATATTTTATTAACATTAAAAGTCGGATTTTGAGTATAATGTACAATGGCTGAAATTTTATCTTGACATTAAAAAAATAGTAACTAGGTATTTCAAAAAAAGAGTAACTAGGTAATCAAAAGTTGCGAATTTATAAAGCATGGGCATTCACAATCGTATTATGTCAATTGTATATGGAACATTACAACTTGTAGTGTTAAAAATTAATAGTTCACCTAATTAAATGTATAAATAGTCTTGTAAGCTTATTCACTCATCTTTAACTTTACCTTTAATAACTTGTTCTGCGACTTTTACGGCAGCGTTGACTTCGTCTCGTAGTTGGTTGACTTTATTTTTGTCGTATTGGTATTTTTCCATTTGAACGCCGGTGTGGTCTTCTATGGCTTAGAACGCGGCGATGTCAGTTTGTGTGACGATGCACATGCTGAGTCCGGCGTTTCCTGCGCGTGCTGTTCTTCCGACTCTGTGTATGTATTCTTTGGCTATTTGTGGGATTGAGTAGTTTACGATGAATTCTACGTCGTCAATGTCCAGTCCGCGTGCTGCAACGTCAGTGGCAACGAGTATTTTCGTGCTTTGGTCCTTGAATTGTTTTAAGTTCTGTAGTCTAGCTTCTTGGCTCATTTGTCCGTGTAGCATTGAGACGTTGAACTTCATTTGCTTGAGTGTGTGGTATATTTTGCTCACGTCGACCACCTTGTTGCAGAATATGATCGTTTTCAGCCTGAACTCGTTCAAAAGTTAAATTGTTACGCCCAGTTTATCAAGTTGGGGGGTGACGGCCATGAGTTATTTTAGTTCTGAGTTCGTTTTCTCGTTGTCGTCGGTGGAGAGTTGAATTACTTGTCCGGAGGAGACTCGTTCTTTGAGGAGCTTTATTTTGTTGCTGAAAGTGGCCGTGAAGAGGAGCGTTTGGCGCGTTCTGTTCAGTTTCTTTATTATTTAATCTAGGTCGCGCTCGAAGTCCATGTCCAGGAGCTTGTCGCACTCGTCCAGAATCAGGAATTTAAGCGCAGCCAGGTTGAAGCCCTTGGTATTTGCAAAGTGGTCCAGGATTCTGCCCGGGGTGCCGATGATTATGTGCGGCTTCTTGGCCAACTCGATTTACTGCCTGGACATATCAATACCGCCCACCAAAATTGACACACGCAGACCAGACGACTTCCCAAACTGCATAAAAACCTCCATGATCTAAATCGCAAGCTCACGAGTTGGAGCTATGACAAGCGTGTGATACGCCTGCGGTTTCTACAATAAATGATTCAACGCCGGAAGCACGTACGACGCGGTTTTACCCTAACCGGTTTTCGCTATTCCACAAACATCCTTGCCGGCAAGAGCTATCGGCATCGTTTTCTACTACACCTCAGTCGGCTTTGTGAAACCGACCGACTTAATCGCATCCTGCAAAT
Organism: Hexamita inflata; assembly: GCA_963988835.1. Lineage (NCBI taxonomy): Eukaryota > Fornicata > Diplomonadida > Hexamitidae > Hexamita > Hexamita inflata. The sequence goes on along the minus strand of CAXDID010000660.1, from coordinate 171,615 downwards.
TTTAGTGTAATAACTCAAACACGTTAGAAGACTAGGGAACTACTTTCATGTGAAGTGGAGTGGATTTAACATATTCCTACATACATATAAATATATAAAATTTCACACTTCAGAAGCAAAATATGGATAATATCATCAAAGGATTATCAGGAATTGTTCACAAAATTTGCGGAATAAAACTATCTCCATTGCAATCGGAAGTATTAATTAACATCTTATCCGCAAACGACCAACAAATAGATAATATAATCACTGATATATTTTAACTCAACAAAGAATAGTAAGATCAATTCCATTCAATGTTCAAGCAAGTTCTATCTTCTGGAAAATGCACTACATCCGATAACTACCTTGAATATCCGTCATACAACTAACAACAGTCATTTGAGTACAAATAACAAGTTTCTGTTACTAATTAACTTCAATAAATGCAAATAATGTAACGCGCTCTAGCCTGTGGCTGTGTAAATAATATTAATTTCAATAACTCCTTATTGACAGTTTAATTTGACTCTCAGGTTGCTTTGAATTTATTTACATATTTTAATAAATTTGAACCGACTGTTGAACAGGAGCCTGAAGATCATAGACAGTTAATCATCAAACCATAAATGAAACAATAACCTGTAAAATAAAAAGAAGCTTCATAAAAACCATTACCAGCTTCAAAATAAGATGATTTTAAGTTTAGTGAAAGCGAAGATAAAAGCGACTTTTCATTTGGAGATGATAAACACAATGATGAGCATAAAGATGAGCAAGAATAAGAAAGTGCAGATCCAATTTTTATTCAAGCGTATTCTAAAAACAAAGACATGTCAAATATCGATCTTATTAGCACTCTTCTAGAATTAGTAGATATAAACGCTGAAGATGTTATCATCTACGAGAAAGCTAAAGGAAAAGGGGCGATATTCAAGTTTTATTCTCTAGATAATTGCAAAGAGTTCAGCAAAACATTTTCTAGTAAATTCGATTAAGCTAAAGAGAGTTAAGTTTTCATTAAAAAGGCACTTGCACACGCTGACATTGCTTAAGAATTGAAACTTTACAAAATAGTTAAATGAAAAGATTTGAGGATATATTATGATTATTTATGGTATTTATAAGAATATATTATATCCAGGGCTTAAAACACCGCAATCTACAAATATGCGGCTTTTATATGCAGCATTTTTTGACAGTATTATATTAACATTAGCATATATTTCGTACCTCATTTTTAATTATCCACTCCCCGTCCGCACTAAATGACTGAGTTGTTTGACAAGCTTAAGACCATGTCTTCTCCGTATGAGTAATCAAAGTTGGAAACGTTCCGTATTTAAATGGAGGCCATTCGCACTTCACCGGGCAAGTAACAGCAGGAGCATGAGCAATTCTAATCTGAAAAATAAAAAACTAAACAGGGCTTGAAGCACTATTCTCCTTCTCCCACCGTGTATGCCTACGGAAAGGCTATCGCGTGCTAGAAGTAGAAAGTTGCGGGTGCGAAGAACCTTTTGCACTCAACTCTCAACATGGACGCACCAAAGCGCCCAGACTCCAATTAGGGCCGCAAGACCCTGTACCACGAGAAGTTCACGGCTGACCAGGACTACATCTACGCCCCCAAAACGGATCAAACACACGTTATGAGCATGAACAAGTCAAACCTGGGCCAAACGGCCTACGTTCCCACCATTGACATGAGCACAGAAACGCTCTACACCCAGAACTTCCTCCAAACACAAGTCCAACACGACCAAACGGGCCAAAAGGCAAACGTAGGCCTCGAACCACTCCAAACGGCATACATCGTTCAAGACGGAGACCTCGCATTCGCCAAATTACAATCGGGAAGACTCGCAGAAATACACAAAGCAAGCGGATTACTTATCAAATCACTCAAACGCGAAACGGCAGATAAAGACCCGAAAGACATCTACCTCGAAGCGTTCAAGAGAGCACACGCAGAAACCGCACCGGGAATACGCCCACAATGCGGAGGAACCGTCTTCACCAGAAAAATAAAAGAAGAAGAATGGACAGAAGTACCAGAAGTTGTCAAACAACTCAAAATGGACATGAGAACCAGCAACAGATCCGTTTACCTGCCAGCAAGCGAGAAAGCACTTGAAATATCCGCAAAAGATAGAGAAACAAGCCGCCTAGCCTTCCACAAAGACCACAACGGTGAAAACCCAGTCGCAGGAGGCGTTTACCACAAACCAATCACAACCAACTAATACTTCGATCAAGTTCTTGAAGAAGAAGATAAGATCGCAAGAGATAAAATGGACAGAGAACTAACAACAAACTCCATTAAATCTGCGATAGCGCTTTATGGATGCAAAGACCAAGAAGCTGTAACATTGGTTGAAAAGTTAAGTGTTGGTGAAAAGAAATAACTCGTATTCCTCGCTACGGAAGCTAAAAGAAGATAAGAACAGGGTTGGGATAAGATTTGAGAAAAATTACTTTTTGTTGTGTAATTTGTTAATACATCCTATCAATTAATAACTAGTGATAATACAAGTAAATGTCAAAATTGTAATAAAATTTAAGAACAGTTTGTTTAAAAGAAAAACTGGAAAAGTAATTTAATAAAAACTTAATAATTAATATATTTATATACAAAAAGTATAATGCCACTTTACTACTTAATGAAAAATCATTATGACTATAATGATACAATTGATAAAAATAATAAATCAATAGATGATTCCACGTTAACACACGTAGAAAAATCAATGTATGAAAATATATTAAAACGAAAAGGCTTTATATTTAAAGGATTTCCCGCTATTGCAGAAGAAACAACTGAAATCAATAATAGCACTGTTAAAAATTCAGTTTTCTACAACACACTAGATGAAATTAATTTAAATTAGGATGATTTATGAAACTACAACAAATTAATTTAATAATATTTTTAGATAATAGAAAGTGAGATAATTTAAGTAAAATTTTAGATGTTAAATATCAATAATATCAACCTCAGTAGTAGCTAGCTGAACTTTCTTCAAATACTTCTTCTCCAAATTCAGCATGTTCTTCTCCTTATTCGATTTATTCTAATTCTTCTACAATATCGTTTACGAAACCGAATTCAAGCAACTTACCAGTTTTAAGTAGTTCTTTAACATTTATTTTAGTAAGCAGCAGATCAATGTTTCCTACAACTTCTTCAGATTTGAACGTTAAGAAGTTTTCAGGGAATGTGGCAATGCAATAATCGTTACGACCAAACATAACCTTGCGCTTCCATTTCTACGGTAATTGTATAAAATGCTCACCAGTTGACACATTTTTGGGCAAAATAACTTTAAAAACGGAGTGGCCCATAGGACACACGTTCTTGCATATGAACTAATTGGTTGCGAACTCTTTAGGTAGCTCTTAATATTCTAGGTCACGAATCAGCCTAACATATGACATTAAAAAGAAGTGGTATATATCAAATATTCAACATATTTATGATGAATTATCCTATTTCTAATAAGAGTTGGTACTTTAACAATTTTCTCATTTGTTACACCATTCCCATCCATATTTTATTGATTGAGAGTTAGCAAAAGTTGAGAGTAAGTATTATAGCGTTCTGAGTTAATAACAGACTAATTATTCTAATTATTGCGATTTTGAAGTAGTTTTACTTTTCAGTTTTATAAATACATCACTCGTCTTAATTATTGAAAATAGCATCAATTATTTCTTATGCTTCATCAATTTTGTATTCAGCGAATCTTTTTCTTTTGTTACCATTTTTATCCTTTTCTTCAATCAATTCACTATTAAGTTCACTTTCAAGAATTGCGTTTTATGAATCTTAACGATCAAGTTTTTTAATTGAATCGCTTCTGATTTCTTTTTGTAGAGCTTCTAAAAGATCTATTTTGTTTTATTCAACAGGTTTTTATTCAAGTTTCTTTTATAGTAGTATGTTAGATTCAACAAGTTATTATTTAATTTTTATATTTTCGTTAACGAGTTCATTATTGAGTTGCTTTAATTCTTTGTTATCATTGGACAAATATGTTATTTGATCTGTTAATCGTTATATTTCAGCTTTGAGGATTTCACTCTCGGTTCTTTCAAATATCGGATATACATTAGGTGATTTTGGCTTAGAGAATTTTTATTACATCTTCTACTCTACTTTAATTTCTAGTTTCTTTTCAGGCTTGAATTTACTTCTAATTTCTGCTTATTTTTATTGCAATAACTTTAAGTTTTCTTTTACCGCACCTTTATTGGGAGATTCTGCACGAGGTTACACAGACTTTTTATCAACCTTTCGACTGCTTTCAGTTGGAGTTTTTACAGTTGGTTTTTTAGCAAATATAATCTAGTTTTATTTTAATGGTTTTTATTCCACATGGATCTTATACTAAGGGCTTAATTATGTAAATGCAGATTTTGACCTTGGTTATTTAGGTTTTACTTGTTCTTCATCATGTTTTTCAATTTTATTTATTATTTAATTATTATTTTTAGGTTTATTTAATGCTTATTTTTAATTAGATAGAGCTGCTTACTACTAATTCACTTTCTTTTGAGTCGGAACCTTAGGAATTTATTTTTGAGATTTCATGGTTTAAAGTGGAAATTTAATATTTATTTTGGTCAAATTTTAGTATAATTCACATCGGTACATCTTGTTAGTAAAATTTCAAAAAATAACGTGAATTTCAATATAGTGCTGTTCTAACAATCTTAATAAATAATAGTATTCATCTATATCGTATATAATAGTAAACAGCAAGTGTACTATAGTATTTATGATTCATAATCTAACATACTTTTAACAAACTTATAAATAGAAATTAATTTAAAATAATACTACAAATATATTTATTTCAATTATCAATCACCACACCTCTCCAATCTCAATGGCTTTTAGAGGACTTCACAACTTTGTTTAAGAAATCCGTGTGACCGCATCTCACGAACAAGAAGAAGAAATAGTAAATGCTGAACGTTAGAAAGTTCGTACCTATTTCTCTTCAGGTTCTAACAATTCTTATGACTCAAAGAAGTATGCATTAAAAATGATGTATATGAGCATAATGGGTTATAAATGCGATTTTGGTTTAGTTCCAATCTCATAATTGATGGCTTCCAAAGATAAGGAAGAAAAGTTAACTGGTTATCTTGTTCTCTAACAATTAATTAAAGACGTTCCAGATTTCTTGCGTTTGGTTACTCAAACAATTTTATCAGACATGCAATCTGAAAATACTTTCGCTGCCTCATTAGCTCTCGATTTTATTGCAAATGATGGTAACGCTGCAATGGCTGAAGTTTTAGCCGGTCCAATAATGAATTTAATCTAAAAAGAACCAGAAAAAGTTCCATCGGTTATAAGAAAGAAGGCTATTTTAGCTTTAGTTCAATTATTTAAAGCCAACCCAGATGCTGTTCAAGCTAGCGGTGCTGCAGACATTCTCATGAAATTGATGGATCAAAAGAACGTCGGCTTCTTAACTTGCCTTATGCACTTATTTGACTCATTGGTAAATGTTGCCGGATTCGAGCCAATCAAGCACCGAGCCATTTACTTGATGCAAAAGATTATCATCAAGAGAGAAGTTACTGACGACCACATTTATTATACCATGCCATGCCCATGGTTATTGATCTCAATTATGAGATTTATTCAAAAGCTTCCATGCGCCCTTACTGAACAAATCAATCCAAAGACTTCTGTAATTGAATCTCAACCAGTTATGATTACCCAAACTATTTAAAAATGCTTTGAACTTGTTTCAAAGGTTGGTACAACTGGTTTACAATCAAAAATCAATATCCACTGGGCTATTGCTTTAGAAGCTGCTCGTTTGTATGCTTACTACAGAGACTTCATTTAAGAAGAAATTGACGTTAAGTTCCTCTTTGACGTTATCCGTTCAAACTCTGTTGCTTCTAACATCAAGTATGCCGCCTTCAACTGCCTAACTTTGATGAGCCCCATCCAACAGATTTAATTCCAAACCAAGTAGAATCTGTATGATATCGCCCAAGCTGTTATTAGTGAAAAGGACTACGCTGTTCGCCACCGTGGTCTTGTTTTACTTTATAACTTGGCCGATCAACAAACAGCTTCTGCTGTTTGCGCCGCCCTTTGCTTCGCCGCCAAGTAATCCGACACTCCAGTTTCTTATAGAGAAGACGCCGTTCTCAGAGCCGTTTAAATCTGTGGAAATTATTCAAAGGACGAATGGGTCATCGGAATGCTTTTGAAGATTCTTCCTGATGCTTAAGAAATGAAGCAATATTCAGTTTGGAAGAACTTAGCCAACATAATTTAGTTGCAAATGAACCAAAATTCATGCGCTAAGATCATGAGCGAACTCAAGCAATCATGCATCAACAACCAAGACGAAACTAAACTTGTTGAAGATAAACTTATTCTCACTATTTTCAGCTTTGGTTTCACCCAAGCTTTCAAGTATTTGCAACAACAATCAGTGCAAGAATACATTCCAATTATCCAACAAGCAATTTATTTGCTTTAAAGCAGAGAAACGGCCGAGTTATTTGCCATTGCCTCAACTGCCTTGATTTTCTGCATTGGTGGCGGTTATTTGGACGTTCAACACTTGAATCAATTGTGCAGCTCAGAAGTTATAGAAGTTCAACAAAGAGCTTGCGAAGCTTACATCCTCGTGCAAGGTGGTCAAGGAAAGAATATCATTCAGTTATATGAAGGTGTTGTCTTGAAATGATGATCATTTGTAACATTATATGATTATATATATAATTATTAAACACAGAATATTTCTCCACTCCCATTTATGTTACGTCTGTAGATACCTAAAACGGATATCTACGAAGTTTCATTGGGGTCGTTTTCTCCATCTTATGTTCCGACAACATCATATTGCATTTAATCAGAAAATGAAACAATGGTAATTGAGAATGCGTTACGATTTAAGTTGGTATAATCTTTGCTGAAGGACAGTATTTCTCTAATAGAATCAGCAGGCGATGATGTGTACATAAAAATAATTAAACCGTCAATTCCACAAATAGACTTACTGATTACAAGTGCAACGTTTATATTCAAGTATAATCAAAAAATCAAGAAACAGCCCCGAACGTACAATACGAACACTGATTTTGTCCCATTTGAGGAGTAATTAACTCAGTGTGACAGAACAATAGTGCAAGTGAATTGTTTTCACTCCGACAAGGCCATTTTGATTGATTCTCAGCTATTGATAATAGCCAGGAAGTTATAAGCGTATATAACTGCTCATTTTAGTTAAGCGCAGACCAATTCCTTGTCCATATCCGAGTATTTGCAGCATTTAATTTAGATTTTGTATTTTTAGCAGTACAAGCTGTAAAAGCAGCCTTCGTATCAGCGTGAGGCCTTTAACTACACTGATTACTTGCGTTCACAGCAGGCTTGGAAGATTGACGGCTACTCACCTGATTATCCGAACGCAACTCAATAAAACAAGCAATACCAGGGTATTCCAATTTTATTTTAATCTTAAGCTGACTGTGGATTATTATTGGATAAGTAGATGCTGGTTTTTGCCGTTTCCGGCTACATTCAGTCCTTTTGCAAGGCCGTGATCGTTTCATCTGATTACAATGCTTGTAAGCAGCTGTGCTTCATTTTACAGCGTTTGACCCCGATTGACATAAAAGTTGACTTGAACTTCAAGCAGTCCCAGGACGAAATCGTGAACGGCTTAAATCTGCAAATAGTAGAACACATTGATGATATTCACATGAACCTTTCCGGTTCGTACTGCATAGTTGATTTGAAGACGAATCGAATCATCTTCACTGAGGAAGCGGTGCTAAGTGAGGAACTGGTGAAAACGGTCGAAAATTATTTCAAAATGGTCCAAAACGTTGAACTCCGGTTCAAATAAGCGATCACACAATAATTTAAAATTGATATCGTGAGGCTCGTGTAATTTGAGTGAGTTTTTGTTTAATTTTAAAATTACAGCCAGTTACTACATTACTCAGAAGGGGTTGCATTTTTTTCGCTTATAAGGGGTAGGAGAAAGGACATCAAATAACTTGTAAACGAGTGACAAAAATCATGCGTTTTAACTCCGTTTTTTGATCATAAACCATTCAAATACAACGTTATTTTTGGATCATTTCGCTTATAAGGGGGTTGAAAATGATAATCCTTATTAGTGAAAAGGCTACCACCTAGAGAGCGAGGTAATGTAGTACAACAAAATAGATTAGATACACGAGCAGTTTCATACAAATTACGTGTAATTAATGAATATTAACGTTCTAAGAATTAACAATTTCTATAAAATTCATTTAATTAGTTTTAACTTCAAACTACAAATTCTGAATATCCATGAGTTAAAATACATTCATGAGTTAACCACATTCTTTAATAGTAATCTCGGTATCGGTAAGTAATGCATTAAACAGAAAATATAATGTTAAATCACTTGTACTCCTCAATTTTGATTTCAATGGCGTCAACCTAGTAATTATTCAGCTGTACTTCTTAAAGTTCAAACTCAAAATTTTCACCTGATTTAGTCATAGAATGAGTACTAACATGCTACTGTAACAACTTAATTTGCATATCTTATTCATTCAGCTGCTTAACTAAAGATAATGATTGCTTCTAAGTTTTAGATAATTCATGTTTGAGTTGATTTACCCTATATTCTAACTAATCTAACTAAATCTGCATTATTAATTACAATAATAAAATATAAAGTGGTTTTGTTACGATTGGTGTGGTACATAAAACTACAGGATAAAGTTAATTGTATTATACAATCTTTAAACAAAGATTTTATGAACTAATTCTTTATTAAATTCTTTTAAATGATATTTAGTTTTCATCTTTGCATTCAATTTAACTACAGTAGAATTCTCTTTAGATATCATACTACTTGTATTAAGTTAAATTCGGTTCGTTAGAATTTTCTTAAGGAATCTTATTAAGTCAATCAATATAAATAAAGAAATTAATAATGCGAAAATAAGCTATTATTGTTATGTAATATTAAACTACCACTTCTAATATGCATCCAAACTAAAGAGCAGTTATAAATCATATAAAATATGCAATGCAGTAATAAAATAGCCCTTATAAGGTATTTACACTACCTAACGGTAATTTCCGAGAAGTTCATTTTAGTTTAAGAGGTCCAAAAGGCACAATTTTCGAAGGAGGCTTGTATCATGGGAAATTAGTATTGAGCGATAAATATCCATATGAAGCCCCAGATATGGTATTTATCCAAGAATCTGGTAAGTTTGAAATTGGCGGCGCGATTTGTTTAAGTTTCAGAGAAAATCCTAATCTGTGGTCCCCAAGTTTAGGAATTAATGGACTCATCAGATCTTTATAGAGCCTTTTTGGTGATGAAGAAATATAAGGTATCAAAATTATTAGACATCCTGATAAAGAATAAGTTGCACGCTATGTAGAATAATCAAGAGCTTTCAAATGTTCAGCATGTGGATGCGATCATTCTAAGTTCTATGATGATATACAAAAAGTAACGGATGAATTTGATAGTCTTCATTAGTAAAAGTGACATTTCATTATTTTAGAAGATTTAATGTATATATTATTAAATTGATGATATTGAGTTGTGATAATTTACGTGAATGGGCTGTGTATTGTCATATGTGTTGAGGAATCAGACTATTTTTGATTCTATTCATGATATGACATGATCCTTGAGATTTACTATCTCAAATAGTTATACTAATTCCGGAAAAATATAATCTATCAATCACTTCTATAAATATCATTATTTGAATTATGTATATAATATGAGAAAGTAACAGTTAATTTTTATAACATACTCCACTTTGAAAATGGAACTATCGCCCATTTGTATGCTAAAACTTAAGTAAAACTTATCTAATGAGAGTAAAGATTCTAATTAGTAGTAATAGGATATTATATTAGATAAAAAGAAGAAAATATAGGAGGCGTTCAAGCTAATATTCCCACAAAAGTTAAAAATCGATTATTACTAGTGTAATCCTGTTCCAAGTATAGTTAGAGAGGCATTCTATGAGTTTAGTATTAGATAGCCAATTGAGGGCACTTTTAGGATGCCTCCGTAATTAGATATTTAAGCGCCTATAAATTAATTAATTGATCAGGAGAAGCCGATTGATTTCAAGAAGCTGCACACGCATTAAATCTGTGCGACGATAAAATACTACTACAGGTAAATGCAGAGCCCTCTGATAAACGACTCCACGGCTCATGCTCTCAGAGCCCAGGAGACTTTTGATCAGATGATGCCCGTGCTGCATTAAATGCAAAATAACAGTAGAGATCATCTAAAGTACCTGATGAAGCAGCTTTACGTCCTGAGCAAAAACGAAGTGTATAAAATGGACGCCAAAAACCTCGGCGTCGTTTTCGCCCCAAATTTATTAAATTATCAATTCGGGGACGAGAAAATTTTGCAAATGTTGATAGAAAACGCGAATCAAATTCAATGATTCGCAGAAAATAGTTATAAAATATTAAAATGATGAACGAAAATAAACAGTTTCTACTAAAATAGTAAAAAAATTTATGAATGAGGATTTTATTTGCTGATTAGTAGAATAAGGACTTTTTTACTTATTATGGTTCAAATATCAATATAATAACTACAAATAGTTGACTTTGAACATGGGTGAGTTTAAAATATCACAGTTGATTGCATCATTATCTATGTTCTGTCGTCTGTTTATTTGTTAATTAAACATGTTAATATAACACAATTTAGTGTTATATTACAAATAAACAGTTATTGTTTAAACAATTATAAACAGTGAATCTGTTAAGAAAGAATATATAAATAGTAAACAAAAGATGATATAAAAAGAATATGTATGTTTATCCACTTCAACATATGCAAGAAAAGTAGAAATAAGCACCGGAACGATAATATAAGATTGTGGTGCTAGGCGAAGCTGCTGTAGGGAAAACATCGTTATTGTACAGGTATGTATCTGATAGCTTTGATGAACATCCAGCTTCTACTATTTCTGCTTCATTTTACACGAAAAAGCTATTTAAACAAAATAATAAAAATTAGAATGAAGTATTTAAGCTGTAACTATGGGATACGGCAGGACAGGAAAAATTCGCTCAAATGTCTGCTATGTATTATAGAAATGCTGATATTGTCTTCGTTGTATTTGCTGTGGATTCTCGCCAATCTTTTGATAAAGCTATATGTTTAATTAATGAAGTAAAGGCTAAATCACAACAAAAATAGTTAGTTGTGCTTTTGGGAAATAAATGTGATTTGCCTAATATTCTAAAAGAAGAAGCAGAATTGTTTGCCGGAATAAATACAGTGCCGCTATACTGGGTGTCAGCTCTATCAGGTGTAGGTATTTAAGATGCTATGGATAAATCTGTTAATCATGTTTCTGGTTATGCTCAAGATAAAAAGCTTAATAATATTGTTGCTCCCGACAAAATGAACTTTAAATCTGGATGTTGTTGAAACGTTGAATTATTCTATATTATTTTTAAATATTTAAAAGTATTGTGTGATAAGAAGACGGAAGATAAGTTTGAACCTTTATATTACAAATTAAGTGTCATTTAATAAAAGTATTGTGTATTTGTGTATTTATGGTTATCTAAATATATATAGCTATGATTCATTTAGCTTATTTTTTGCAAAATTTTAATATTTCCACATCAAAGATGATTAAAAATGTTTCGTAACTATATTTTGAAAATGAATTTAATGATAGTCGTGAGGTATACAACGTATTATAAACCTCTATTAACCAATAAACACAAGAATCGTAGATTTAAGACATGGAAGATATATTAGTTGCCTTTATCGATCAATTTTCATCATTTTGAATTGCATTGAGTGAAATTAGCTTAAATTCTTGTAATATAAATAATATTATAAATAATATTGAAATATGTATTCATCGATCTCTATCATTATCAATGTTGTGAAATGAATTCAAATATTCAGCGAATTGGAGATTATATCTAAATAGTTTATTATAATATTTTATTATTAATAACTTATAACTAACATATTTGTTATTTTAATTTTTCCGCATCGTTATATGTATCAGCAAAACACTTCATAGCTATACTATGAAAGTGATTATAGCGATAGCTGCGAAGAATTCAATGTTTTGTAAATAAACAATCATAACTAAGCACAATAATCATAGATTTAAGATATATAAGATATTCTACAGGCATTTATAGATCAATTTTGAATTACTTTGAGTGAACTTAGTCCAATTCGCATTATAATCAATTATAAAAAATAAATATCAAGTACGCTCACATGAACTCCTTTTCGAACACTTTTAGTTGTACTTTGAGCCTCGCGCTCTCCCCAAACAGGTCCTTGAGCCTTTCTTCCAAAAAGTTGATCCTAATTTACTCTTTTCTTCCAACTTTCTTACTAAGCAATGCGTTCATCTCGTTTTTGTGTTCCTCAGCCTGTTATTATATTACGTTGTATTTTGAGTCAACGTCCTTGAACATTTTGTAGCGCGGGTTGTTCAAATCGAACGTCATTTTTGCTTTTATCGCGTCCGAATTATTAGAATTCTTGTTCACTTGGTGCTCAGCGGCCGAACTATTCTGCTTTATTTGCTCGTACGAATTGAAGTTCGGGTCAAACGCTTGAGATTAATAGGGCTTGTTTTAAGGTTGTTAAACGGTGTTTTGCTGCTAAAAGGTGTTTTGAGATTAATTTGGCTGAGGTTGGTTGTTTTGGGCGAAAGCTGGTTGATAACTGTTTTAATACTATTGCTGAGATTGCTATTGAGGCTGATAATTTGATTGGCTGGGCTAATTTTGCTATAGTTGCGGTTAGTATTGCTGCTATTGATAGTTTTACTGATTAGCTTGATATTAGTTAGGTTACTGATAACTAGGCTGATTCTGTTGAGAGTAGTTATTTTGAGGCTATAAATTTTGATATGAGCTTGGAGGAGAATATTGTGGTTATTGCACTTACTATATACGATTTTGAAGCTAGGTCTGTAATTGCTCATTTTACTACTGCAACATCTGCTTTTACTGCTTCATTTGCTCAAATTCAGCTACTTTAGGGTCGAACTATGGAGAAGACTACTCCTGCTTGGACGATTCTATTTCCAGCTTGGCTGCATATTTTGCTCGCTACTTTAGAAAGTCTTCAAATGAAAGAACACCTTGTGGCTCCGGTTGAGATTGAACACTAGGCTCCTATTTTAATTGTTATTACTGTGTTATAGGCTTAGAATCAAATTGTATTGATGAGCTTTGCTTTTGCTTAATTTCATTGCTATCTAAATATTTTTACTCCTAAATATTTTGATTGTTACTCATAGTTTACTATTTCTACTATTTTGTTTGTTTTTCGTCTGTCATTTGGAATGAAATTCCTGATTACTTTTGTTTTTGAATGTTGTTGGAATATTCCTTGGCGTTTTAGTTATTACTTTCATTATTGATAACTTAATAATCTTATTCGTAATTTGCATTTTTGCTTACTTATTTAAATCCAGTTGGTAACTGATTAGTCTATTGTAAACCACTTTTTCGTCTCATTTCTTAAATTTATGATTCAGATAGTCTATTATCTTCTTAATATATAGTTGTATTCGCTTAATTTCTTGATTTGTTTTGAGCTGCTTCATTTGTTTACAGATTTTATGACTCAATACTATTCCTATCTAACTCTTTTTCAAGTTATTTATTTCCTAATATTTAAGCTAATACGAAACTCGGGTCGCGCTTCTTTATGATTTTAACCAAACTTTTGATGACATCTTCTCTTTCTTCAATTTTAGCTTACAATTATTATATCTTTTTGATATGTTCATAATTTTCTTAGTTAACTGTTTTTTAGATTGACTCTGGCTATACCTGCTATATTTCTATGGGATCTATTGGTTTAATAGAGTCAGAAACTTATTGTTTTTGTTTTGCTAATAATTATAATTTTTATTAGTTAGACATTATAATTTTTTGAGTTTCATTTAGCTAATTGCTCGCCTAAGTGTCAATATGCTATGTAGTAATACATTATTATTCAAGTATTTCAGGTGACTGATATAATTATTATGAGCTCGAAAGTTTTTAAGAGCCGGATAAATTCTTGTTATCATAATCAAGATTACCAAATGCTGGTGGTTAGTTTTCTGTTATGTACTCATCTTGACGTTATTCGTCTTGACGTTAATAGCCAAAATTTCGATTCATTAATAATTGTTATTAATTTTGTAATGCTGTCTAAACTGCGGCAGAAACTGCTGCTGCAGTTGCTGAAATCGATTCATTTTATTGTGCATGACTTTATTATTGAAATATCGGCGATGGCTTATTATATGTGAGCTACTCTGCTTTAGGTGGCGAAGCAACTTTTTGCATGTTTAGGATTTATTTTTTCATTTCATTTATTTGAATTTATATTGTATCATCAGAAGTCTCAGAATAGTAATCATCAGAATAATATTCATATTCAGTTGAATTTTCATTATCTGACATTTGTGGTGTGGTAATATAAATAATAATAATATTTTTGAATATTTTTATTTGATGATTGTGAACAATGACAAAAAGCCCCTTTTCAGCAGTAAATCGAACTATTTCTGCAGTTTCTGCAGTAAGTTGACCTGTTTTTGCAGTAGAATATTTTACTACAGCTGCAGGTAGTTTACAGGCCTATCAGCTCCTGCAAAACTATATTATATTATTTATTCATAAATATTGTAATTATAACAGACATGTCTCACAGCAACATCCAATAAAATAATTAGGGCTGTTATTTTTGCAGTTTCTTACAGTCAAAAAATATTATTGTAAATAATGCGGCTGTAATGAAATATTACAGGAAAACGATATAACTGTAAGAAAACATGCCAAAAATTGAAAATTTTTGAATATATAAATACACAGTAGTAGATAAATAGTATAACGTAAACCTATTTACATTCACTAATCATAATTTATCAAATATGTTGAACAGATCTTAGATATCAATAAGGTCTTTCGGTTGTTCATTTAATAATTATGTTTATGAGCAGTTTGATGTTTGAATAAAATGTTATATATTGATATCGGAGATATCTGATTCATATTCAATACTATTACTATGTCTGATACTTATATCGCTCAAATTATTTGTACCTAAGGTTCTTAGTTACGAAAATTCTTTTATTTATAGCAATTATTTTTATTTATGACCATTTAATTATATAATCTTTGATTTGTTGCTATTAAGTATAGTTTTATATGATTTCATTATATGAAGTGAAACGTTGTTAAATATGTATTTTAGTTAAATAGATATCAATTAATTATTTTTAATAAACTGTATAATTAAGAATTTATTAAAAATATCTAATTTATTAGTTTAACGTGTTTTCAAAAGTCACAAATTCTCTTAAAATATTGTATTGTTTACTAATATTATTAATCATTTTTATTAACTTTAAAAGTTATTTTTAGATATGATTGTGTCTAAGTGAAATAATAATATAAAACATGCATTTTAATAAATATAGGTTAACTTGTTCGTGTTTATTATTTAGCGTTGTTAAATAAATTCAATTTGTTTATTCTACAATTCATCCCGTTTCATTATAATAAACGCAATTAAATTACTCATTCGTCGTTTGTTCCGTTTTCCATGTTTAGTTCAACAGCTCTTTTGTTTGATTGGAGTTCAGCTTCATAGTTTCCTTTTTCTGCGATGACTTTGAGGCTGTAGTAGTTTTCTCTGAATTTTTCTTCGTCCATTCTCATTAGTTGTGTGTCAATGCTTTGAATTAGTTGTTCGTTAACTGTGATTACGTTGAATTCAGCGAAGTAGCTGATGAATCCGAGTGCTGCGCTAACTAGTGTGTCGTTTATGGACAGGCTCAGGTCGGTGATGTATTTGACTGATTCTGGGTTAAAAATGCACATGTTCCGAGCTACCATCATGTGATCTAGTACTTTGAGGTAAGCGGTAATTACGTCCGTGTCCTTGCTCTGTGCGATTATTTTCAATATTTTGTCTACTTGTAGTAATTCGAGCACTGCGATTGATTTCTGGTTCGATCGGTTGCACATATCGTCCATTAGCTCAATATAGAGTAGTATTTTGTTTTTGGGGAGTGGTAACTAAACATTATTTAGAGTGTTTGTGACGAATTAGTTTATTTCAACAATTGAGAACTTTCTGTCATATTAGCTTTACAGTAATCTCGCGAATGAGCGGTCGGCTGAGAAATTCGGCTGAAACTGAACATTCGTAAACTGACCCAAATCAACCTCAAACGTAAAACGAACGAACAACTTACACAGAGCTTTATAAACGAGACATGACTGTACTTGTATTTATTGCAGGGTCTTGTATACGAGGGAGTTCTCGTAGGACGTACACAGAGCGCAAATGTTGTTTAGAAGTGAAATGGAGTACTTGAAAGCGGTTTGATTCAAGTTCAAAATGGAGAACGCCAAAACCAATTGCAAAATATCGTAGTACTCGTTTTACACATCCGGATTTTCCACATGGAACGAATCGCGCGTTAAAGCCCAAAAAAGCTCAGAATAATCACATATCTACATCGACTGCAAGAAATATAACTACTCCCTGAACTAACCCGCATCTGACAACTCCAACATAGCTGACAACGAAAAATTAGACTGCGATACTATGACACGATCAATCTCAGCCAACTCCTACTCCAAAAAACGGAATATCTAAGTGCGCATACTGTTATTCAGATTCTCATCCTCACATTTATCACGTAATAACCGCCACTGCTACACAAACTCCAACTTATTCTCAGCATTCGATATTTACTTAACTTATTGGTCAATGTCTAACTACTAAACTGACTGAGCTCGCATAACTTACTCCTACTCATCAGAATCCTCGTCATTTATAACAGTTATCTACTTTTTCTAAGACAAAAACATAGTTCGGTTCATTTGGTGTGAATTTCATTTTGATCATTAAACAACAATTTTGATCATGTAAATCTCTTTATTTATATGTAACACTCCAATGAAACTAGTTCTAATTAAAAAATTAAGCAAATCTTATAATCAAGTCATATTTTAAGCAGACACAGGACAATAAATTATATTAAAGGATTTTCTATTCCATTATAGTGATCATTTACAAACACCAATTTAAATATTTCCTCAAACGTGTAAATTATTGTATGAAGCTTCGGATTATCACTTAGATTTCTTTTAAAGTCACAAAATACTAAATTTTGATTGGTTTATGGGTAATAGATTTTATTGCCCACTTTGCGTTATAGCTGTAACAGTATAGCAATAAGGCGGACATTAAACCGTAAAAGCTGTTGATCACCTGTAAAATTTATTAACTGTATCTATTTTCGACGCAACTTTTGACATACTTCCAGGATTTTATATTGGAGATATTTAATACAAGTAGCTTGATTATTAAACAGCATCTTGTCGACGGATCAAATCATTTTAATATATTGATATGGACTTTTAATAAGTGGCTGTAAAATACTATAATATTAATGGATTATCAACTGAAAAAATGCTGGGACGCTTTGATGGACAATAGTTTGAAAACGGACTAAAATTCGAATGTAAATCTAGAAAAAACTTGTGTGGTATTTTGTAGGGAACCACACCCGGACCTAAACTAAATTAACTCCATTTTGTTTCACCTCAATTTTATTAAAATGTTCTTGAGTATCATGGTCCTATTGATAATATTCCTGTTTAATAAAAATAATAAAATCAAAATTAACAAGAAACAATCATTTAGAATAATGATTAACCTGAAAATGTCTAAAAACTTATCAACACTCAAATAGAATAACTTTAATTAGAAAACCAAGTGTAATAAATTGAAATTGAGTAAGTACCGTCAATTATTATTTAATAAGATAACTGCGTAAATACTGAGTAAAAACAGAATACACAAAAAGAAGAATAAAAGTCATAAGTAATCCACCCTATATAAATAATAACTAGTTCAAATAATGAAGTAATTTAATAAAAGGATTTGAACTTTGAACCTGAACTTAGAACAGAGGAAATAAAACAAACTCAATAATAAGCCACAATATATTAAATGGAAACCAATGAATAGATACATGTAAATTAAGAACAAAGTAATAAATAAGATAATGAAAATCAAATAATACCTATTGAAACCAATGACTAATGTATAAATGTTTAAAATGATAATAATCTTTAATCAAATATGCCTGAGTAAATTAAAGCAGTTTCTTAAAATATAAGTTAAAATATCGCTTTACATACTTCAAGTCAACTGAGCAATGAGTAAAACAGTTCTCAGAAAAACAAGAAGAATGTCTCATGGTAACTCAGTCAGTCTCCTCAACTATAAATGTAATCACAGTAACAATCTCAACAGCAAGTTTAATCATAACGGAATTTATAACAATAACCGCAATTTTCACCACAAATGCCTTTGCAGCAGACAATAATTGATATTTCGTCCTCAGTAAAGCAATCGGTAGTGTCTGTCATCAGCGACCTTCAAATTCAGGATTTAGAACCACAAAATAATCAGTCTGAATAGTAAAATATCATTTTAAAGCCGAATAATTCACAAAATTTGCCGACGAGTCAGTTCATCGACAGTTTCGATTTGCAGCGGTGCATAATCTCTCAGGAAGCTGATGAAGCCCTTTCAACCTCCAAATTCTTACAAGGTCGTAAATCAAACAATTAATCAAATGAGCTCCAGAGCTCAAAGTACAAATTTAAAAGCAACTCGCCTGAACACATTAGCCCTCAATTTTTACAGTCTTTCAACGCCTTCTCCTCGAACGTGAACAAATTCCAAACGTCTCAGAAGGAACTCACATAACAAAGGAGAACGTAAATTGCGCTGCTCAGTTCAGTGCAAACGATAAATGTGGAGCTTTAATTGCCCGTTTTGTTCATAAACTTCTTCAAAAACGAGTGCATTCCGGAGCTCCCAAGGTATAATAACAGCTAGTACATTTACTGTATATTGGACGCACCCTATTTCATAGCGGGGGTCGTGTTCATGAATTTCGTTAATAAAATGTTCAGCATGTTCCAGAAGGATAATAAAGTTTTCAAATTTATCTATCGAAAATACATGAGAATATCAAGTAATATCTAGTTTTAAAAGTATAGCGTTTATGAGTGACATGGTTTAATATCAAAGGAGTTGTAGCATCAACGATTTACCTCATTTTTTGGATATTTTTGGATATTTTAATTATTATTGCATTAAATGAATCTATATATCACAAATATCATTAATTATATAATTTCATTTCTAATAATATCCACCTCGAATAGTTATAAACAATATGAAAATTCAAGCTCTTATAGTATATAAAAGTGTAAATTGAAACAAATATATTTTAATCATATTTAGTAATATAGTATATTATCCATGTTAAACTCATATTTGAAACCATAATAATAATTTTTAGAACTGGATTATTTCAGTAATTAAGTGGTGTGAGCGAGAATCATTATCAAATTACAATGTTATATGATGCCGTTAATAATTGAATAAAGTTTTGTAAATATCGCTATCAAACTTATAATTTCTATATATTTACATACTAGGCAGCTAAAAAATGATTGAATAAAAAGTATTAATTTTCACATAAAGTGATTAATTAACTAATGAAAAACTAGTACTAAGTAAAGCGGTTGCTTTCAT
The DNA here is from genome assembly GCA_963988835.1 of Hexamita inflata. Lineage (NCBI taxonomy): Eukaryota > Fornicata > Diplomonadida > Hexamitidae > Hexamita > Hexamita inflata. The sequence continues at coordinate 151,972 of CAXDID010000660.1, read as the reverse complement.
TGGATGTAATTTAGCAAAATATACCACACTATATAAAAATATTAAATAATTTAAATAAAGAAAAAATAATACATTAATTGATTTCTTTAATATAACTAAATAAAAATATTCATTTAATTTTTTACAGCAGCTTTAAAATATTGGTTTTGATAACAATAAATTCTATAAATTTTGTATAATAATATACTATTGTGGTCTAAAAATGTGTCAGAAATCTTCTTATATAACATATATAACATTAAGATTATTAAAATTCATTTCCACACCCAAACGTTCTGTCGAACTCCGCTGATAATAAGGACATCACGAAGGTCAAATTCGGGAGCTACGCCAGGGACTGCGTTAACAAAGTCGAAATAAAGAAGAAACTACGCGTTAATATTTCGTACGTGTGCGTTCGGAACATGAAAATAATCATATGCATCAATTGATAAATTGAAATGCTAGCGTTAAAATTTAAACTGAAAAATTACAGCATTTGAATTATTATAACAAACTGAATGATTAATCTAATTTTAAAAGAAATAAACTATTTTTAATTTTATATAATGTCAAAAATAAAAATAATATAATAAATCACTAAATCATAGCTAATCTAATAAGTCTATTAAATCTTAGACATTTATTAGATTTTAAGAATCATATAAATATTCATTAGATAACAGAGACAAAGAACAGTTTGACGTTTAAATATGATCATTATCTTAATTATACGATTCATTATTGATACAATGATTTATGCTAAAGTCGCTCAAATTACTTGTATCAAATGTTTTTAGTTACTATTATTTATTAATATGAGGTAATTAATTATGATGTGGTACATATTATATAGTAACTTTTGACTTGTTGTTTTACAGAATAGTTTTATAGGATTTCATTGTGAAGTGAAATGTTTTCCTTATTATTGATCAAACGCGTTTTAATTAAGTTTTGGAAGTAATTTTAGTTAACATCTGTAAATATCTGTAGTTTGATATTGCAGCCTGCCATTTACATTATTAGCACAATATACTACTGTTTCTATTAATTATTAAAATTAATTAAAGTAAATTTTACACACATAAGTTATGTGACATAACTTTAACATAACATCTGTAAATAATTAATATTTTTCAGTTTTATTTAATTTATATGGACACATGGTATATTTAAAAGACGAGAATACAATAAATGCTATACCTTAATGAATATATTCTTAGATTAGAATAAATATACAGTAACTATATTATCCACACCCATCATCTCTGAAAATTTAATAACCTAACATTGATGTAATATAAATATTAATAGCACAGTAATAACACGATAAATTTTATCAACTATGATTATCAACTAGTTAGTTAAATTAAAGTAAAGTCTACGATTGATATCCGCGGTTATTTAATTTTTAGTTGTTTATAAGTCTATAGTATACATATAGCTTCAAAATTATAAATAATTAATCGTCTTTTAATCGTTGACTTAATCGAAATTAACGACTGAAATGACAAGAACCCGATCAGATCAGAGACGATGGCTGGCTTTATTAATAATATTTTTTCTATTTTTACTTCAGTGTTATTTTATGCTATCTTTGTCTTCAAGACAGTTATTTGAGTTTTTTTAAGAAGAACTAAACTTTTTAAATATCAACAAAAGAAAATAACTTAGATATTTAAGAATTAATTTTCTTACCTTAATGAATATATTTTTAATAAGAATAAATACACGGTAGCTGTAATATCTTATAACTATCTCATCCACACCCATCATCTCTAAAAATTTATTAACCTAACATTTATGTTAGGTATATAAATAATTATAACACGATAAAGTATAAAACAATACTATCATTTCTGAATTGATATAATTTGATGACATCTCAAATAATTAACACTGAAAATATAGTCATTTATGTACAGGAGTAAAGAACACGTTTAAAATGAAAATACCCTTTTTAATGTTTCTTGTGATTGAAGTAATTGATTATTAAGTGGATGTTTTTGAGATGTACCAAAACAGTGAGCCGATATATAAATATTGATGTAATAATATATAAAATGAGCCGATATATAATTAAAATAATACTACATTACCTCACTCAGAAGGGGGTCGTATTTTCGCTTATGAAAAACCCACAATCAGTTATAAGGGGGAAGGTCAACTCACTTACAAGGACCATACACCCTTCAATTACAACATTATTTTTGGATACATTTCGCTTATAAGGGGGTTGAATATAGGTAACCCCTTATAAGTGAAAAGGCTACCCCCTCGAGAGTGAGGTAATGTTGTATTATTTTAATGCAGTTCCAGAATTATTTCGTCTCTGTCCGGAAATTCTTAGCTTCTAATAGTATGATGGAAAATGATTTAAATTTATATTATGATATAATGTTTATGTTACAAGTATGTAGCAATTAATGATTTACGTTATTTTTGTTTACAGATTTTGTCTAAGATTCACTTGAAATCTGTATATCATCTTTTATAATAATCTGCGATAATTTCATTCCGCAAGTTATTATTAGCATTTTGGTGTTTATTTTCTCCACTTTACACTAAAATGAGCCAGCTGCAGTCTGTTGAATCGGACATCAAAATAGTGGTCTTGGGCGATGTTTCAGTGGGAAAGACGTCCATTTTGTACCGGTACATCTCAAATTCGTATTACGAGCAGCCTTCTACGATTACCGCTTCCTTCTTCAAGAAAAAACTGCACATTCACGATTTCCCGACCAATCTCCAGCTCTGGGACACCGCTGGTTAAGAGAAGTTTTAATCCATCACACCCATGTACTACAGGAACGCCGACATCGTTTTAATCGTTTTCGCCGTTGATTCCGTTCACAGTTTTGAAAGAGCTACCGTTCTGGTTGAAGAAGTGCGAACCAAGAGAGATAAATGCAACATTATTTTAATTGGAAACAAAAGTGACCTTGAAAATGTTATTAAGGAACTGGCGGAGGAATACTCAAATAATAACGGAATAAAAATATATTTCGTTTCTGCATTAACAGGGAATGGAGTGAAAGAAGCGTTTTAAAGCACCGTTGAGGAAGTGGTAAGGGATAAAAGGAGCGGAGTGCAAAAGTTGGTTAAAGAGGAGGAAGAGGGGGTGTAAAAGGGGTGCTGCTGAAATAATAAAGTAATGAATGAGAGAATTCGTTTAAAGTTATAGTAAATTTGTGTTCAGAAAATTCTCTAAATTACAAAATATAATTTTTATAAAATAATTTCACTCACTTGCGTGATTGCAATCCCAATAATTCGCGTTCACTTTTGAACCAGCCAAAGTTGCACATTACCCACCACTACATAGTGTAAAAATAACGGCACAATTAGTATAACTAGATAAATATATTCCACCTGAGTTTGTTTAAATTGAATTTATTTAAATTTATTAGTTTTATATTGTATTTTATTAATTATTAATTGTTGTTTATTAGTTTGATACTTAATTTGTAAGTGTTTACATTTTGTTAAATAATGTTGATAAATTTGCATTCTAAACATTTAATAACGAATATATGTTATTAATTTGAGTAGTTTGATTTTAAAGCGATGTGTTTAATGTTTGTACTGTATCATTGAATTACTTAGTGTATTACAACTAGATTTAACTTAAATTATCAAACACCGAATTAATTGTTGAGTTTATTGACTAAATTTAGGAAGATAGATTTGCTTAAAATTATTCTTACAGCTTATAATAGGTATCTTGTATTAAATTGTTCAAATTAGTGAAATTATCTATTTGGTACTGCTATAATAATTGCTATTTGATTTAAAGACCTGTTAATTCATCAAATATGTCAATGCATAGTGTGTTATTTTGTAAATATCCAACAGAACAACTACACTCAGAAAGATTAAAATAGAAAGGGTAAATGCAAACACTGGTTCCATCATCATTATTGTATCCATAGACTAGTTTGTCCTAGCACTTTCCATAAACAGGCACCTGTGACTGATTGCACAGATTTTTACAAGTAATTATTGGTTATGATGATAATATTAATTTCGAAATGCTGTTAAGTCCAATTTAATTAATTATGTTTGAACACAAACTAAATTGATATACATTTATTGTCAGTTCAAGCGCTGTATGAGAAATAATGTTTCCACTATCAACATTTTCTTAGTAATTAAATCCAATTAAGTTGGTCTCTGAAATGGAAAATAATATTTACTCTGTTTAAGATTTGAATACTAAGCCACCACAAGTTTTCGCGTTAAATCTATACTGTACTGAAGACTTCTCAACAAAGATACTATATATTGGTTGTTACATTAAAGTTGAAATTTAAGAACCACTAACTTCATATATTAAATTGGAGCTCTTTACGTTTATATCGCACCGTATGCATATCAATGAACCATATATAATTTGATAAGTTATTGTAACGTTTATAAGCGACTCACTTATGAACTGATTATTGCTGTTGAGACCAAACACCGCGAAACTAGTCATCGAATTAATATTTAACAAAATGTTCGACTAACTAATAACATCATTGTATATAAATACTGTGTTAGAAAACGAAGATAACTATATCTCTTGATTTACATATATTTAAGTTAATTGTTTTGATTTTTAGCAGTAATCGTATTGGTTATTATTTATTAACAAATACTTAGAACAAATACTGTATTTAGATGTCAATACTTATTTAGCTTGGATTATAGAACATAATAACTGCATTTATTTACAATAGCAGTCAGCAAGAGTTTACAATAATTCAATCTCATCTAAAGTATTAATAGTATTACTACTTACTACTTAAGAAAATTTCTATTTATATCTAGGAGTTCTAATATGAGCATACATTTTAACACTTTGAGAACTGGAGCTATATTAATAAGAATATATCCCACTCACTTAACTTTCGTTTATACTAGTTCGGTCTTCTGTACAGGAACTGTAAGTTCACGCGAATGATCATTAGTTTTAGATACACCTATGTACGTTAGGCGCACCTCCGCAGCCAAGGCAACCAACGACTCGGGTACAAGCATCCAGGGGCGTAACGCGGCTGCTTCGTGCAAGCCGATCTATACGGGAATCCACCTGGGTCGTACCATCTGCGTTTCTAAGGAAGCAATGGAGCGGTTGCCGCTTTCCAATCCTGAAGGCTCGTTGATGGCATGCCCTTAGCCATACCGATCCTTGACGGCAGCTCAGCACTTTGAACCGGGGGATTTTACCTTCCGCAACCGATTTGGCCGAGCCGCATCTCAGAAAGTGGGATGCGGCGAGGAACGAGAAGCGCAACCGAATGAATCCATCATCGATCACACTAAACAAAGCTGGTATTCCAGCAATGCCACTTCAGCTCTAACGTCGAAACGCCAAGCCTAATCGTTCATATTAATAAGAATATATACTATATTAATAAGAAATCAATATACTTATATAAGAATGTAATAGGACTCGACATAAATAGAGACTGCTCATCTCCAACTATTTCTTAAGTTGTAAAAGAAACTCACTTTTACTAATTTATTGAATTATCATAGCTGTCAAATAATTTAATAGTCCTCACTCAGCCAAAATCCCCATTTCCACACGCGTAACTGAGAGCTATCTTAGCTCATGACATGTGCCTCTACACACACGCTACGGAGAGACCATCTTTAGATGGCAGAATATTTTCCTCTACTTTAATAATCAATCTAGTGATTCAATTTTTCTCTTCAATTTGCTTCTTCAATGTTTCAATAATTTAAGTATATAATATTGTATAGTTTAATTACTTATTCAAAGCGTATAATGTAATAGATATTATAAAGAGTGTATTAGTTGTGTGTTCATTTCTGTGGAAATACTATTATTCAACATCTCAACAATTTACAATGTTGTGATATTTTGTAGTAATTTATTAGTTAGTTTTATGTTTTTACATTTCATTTTATCTGAATATTCGAATTTCCTTATATATCTTGAGTGAAACAAACATGCTTTTTTAGTAAATTAATAGCTGAGTTTCTTTAAATTTTGGTGGTACCACTGTTTTGCTATCCACTAATCATCTTTCCAGCAATAGATATTTTGGTACAAATATGCTCGATAAGCCAAACTTCTTTTGCTTCTTCAGAATTCTAGAATAATTATGCACCGTGTGAAACCAAAACAAGTTCTAAAGACCACTGCGCTATTCAGCTTGCACGCAGTTTCAATCTAATTTGTGTACGTGCGCAGTATCAAAAATAGTATATTTCAAATCACCAAAAATATTTTAATAACTCGTTTTGCTTTTTAGTTGATTTGGGCAAATTCAGTGAAATATTATTGGATTTCAAGCAGATTTGATTTTGGTGTAGTTTAAAAATGGACGAGTACACAACACGTGCAGATTTCCACTTAGGTCTTCTGAACATATTTTAATTAATAACAATATCACAGATATATTCTCGGTATCAAATCTGTTGCGGTTCGTTTTCGGATCCCGAACTTTTATTACAATCTGATTCTGGGCTGTTAGATAGAAACCAGCTTCATAAGAACACGCTGTTACAATTCTTTAACAGTGATTTGCGAGTTGTTTATATCAAAGTTACAATATTTTAATGGTCATCTCAAATGTGGTTTTACGAATGTCAGCTAAGAGGTATTTGCGTGAAAAGTAAGTGCATATTAAACTATATTTGAAACTCGTTTTGCGTTCACATTTCTTATGTGTTCAATGGAGCTCTGCCAAATAGTTCGGTTGCAGTACTATATAACTTGGAGTTACAGATTGTTATACAAGCAGTGCTGTTGAACCAGAAGTCCATTTAGAGTTGTTATTCAAAAGACAACCGCGGGCTATCAACTAATCATCTTTCCAGCAATAGATATTTTGGTACAAATATGCTCGATAAGCCAAACTTCTTTTGCTTCTTCAGAATTCTAGAATAATTATGCACCGTGTGAAACCAAAACAAGTTCTAAAGACCACTGCGCTATTCAGCTTGCACGCAGTTTCAATCTAATTTGTGTACGTGCGCAGTATCAAAAATAGTATATTTCAAATCACCAAAAATATTTTAATAACTCGTTTTGCTTTTTAGTTGATTTGGGCAAATTCAGTGAAATATTATTGGATTTCAAGCAGATTTGATTTTGGTGTAGTTTAAAAATGGACGAGTACACAACACGTGCAGATTTCCACTTAGGTCTTCTGAACATATTTTAATTAATAACAATATCACAGATATATTCTCGGTATCAAATCTGTTGCGGTTCGTTTTCGGATCCCGAACTTTTATTACAATCTGATTCTGGGCTGTTAGATAGAAACCAGCTTCATAAGAACACGCTGTTACAATTCTTTAACAGTGATTTGCGAGTTGTTTATATCAAAGTTACAATATTTTAATGGTCATCTCAAATGTGGTTTTACGAATGTCAGCTAAGAGGTATTTGCGTGAAAAGTAAGTGCATATTAAACTATATTTGAAACTCGTTTTGCGTTCACATTTCTTATGTGTTCAATGGAGCTCTGCCAAATAGTTCGGTTGCAGTACTATATAACTTGGAGTTACAGATTGTTATACAAGCAGTGCTGTTGAACCAGAAGTCCATTTAGAGTTGTTATTCAAAAGACAACCGCGGGCTATCAACTAATCATCTTTCCAGCAATAGATATTTTGGTACAAATATGCTCGATAAGCCAAACTTCTTTTGCTTCTTCAGAATTCTAGAATAATTATGCACCGTGTGAAACCAAAACAAGTTCTAAAGACCACTGCGCTATTCAGCTTGCACGCAGTTTCAATCTAATTTGTGTACGTGCGCAGTATCAAAAATAGTATATTTCAAATCACCAAAAATATTTTAATAACTCGTTTTGCTTTTTAGTTGATTTGGGCAAATTCAGTGAAATATTATTGGATTTCAAGCAGATTTGATTTTGGTGTAGTTTAAAAATGGACGAGTACACAACACGTGCAGATTTCCACTTAGGTCTTCTGAACATATTTTAATTAATAACAATATCACAGATATATTCTCGGTATCAAATCTGTTGCGGTTCGTTTTCGGATCCCGAACTTTTATTACAATCTGATTCTGGGCTGTTAGATAGAAACCAGCTTCATAAGAACACGCTGTTACAATTCTTTAACAGTGATTTGCGAGTTGTTTATATCAAAGTTACAATATTTTAATGGTCATCTCAAATGTGGTTTTACGAATGTCAGCTAAGAGGTATTTGCGTGAAAAGTAAGTGCATATTAAACTATATTTGAAACTCGTTTTGCGTTCACATTTCTTATGTGTTCAATGGAGCTCTGCCAAATAGTTCGGTTGCAGTACTATATAACTTGGAGTTACAGATTGTTATACAAGCAGTGCTGTTGAACCAGAAGTCCATTTAGAGTTGTTATTCAAAAGACAACCGCGGGCTATCAACTAATCATCTTTCCAGCAATAGATATTTTGGTACAAATATGCTCGATAAGCCAAACTTCTTTTGCTTCTTCAGAATTCTAGAATAATTATGCACCGTGTGAAACCAAAACAAGTTCTAAAGACCACTGCGCTATTCAGCTTGCACGCAGTTTCAATCTAATTTGTGTACGTGCGCAGTATCAAAAATAGTATATTTCAAATCACCAAAAATATTTTAATAACTCGTTTTGCTTTTTAGTTGATTTGGGCAAATTCAGTGAAATATTATTGGATTTCAAGCAGATTTGATTTTGGTGTAGTTTAAAAATGGACGAGTACACAACACGTGCAGATTTCCACTTAGGTCTTCTGAACATATTTTAATTAATAACAATATCACAGATATATTCTCGGTATCAAATCTGTTGCGGTTCGTTTTCGGATCCCGAACTTTTATTACAATCTGATTCTGGGCTGTTAGATAGAAACCAGCTTCATAAGAACACGCTGTTACAATTCTTTAACAGTGATTTGCGAGTTGTTTATATCAAAGTTACAATATTTTAATGGTCATCTCAAATGTGGTTTTACGAATGTCAGCTAAGAGGTATTTGCGTGAAAAGTAAGTGCATATTAATCTTTAAAAACCGGTCGGGTTAATTTGGGTTCTTTTGTTTTCTATAGTTCTAAAAATTTATATATTATTATATTATATAGTAACTCGACAATTCAGTTTTTTCAATTTTTGGACCCACTTCATTAACAGAAAATGAGAAATAGAAGACTTGAAGCTTAAAAATATTTCGTATCATAATATTGCTTCTACTAAGCGGAATTAGTGCAGATTACTTATAATAGGAACTGAATCATATTATATCACATCTGCATCATACTAATTTAGTCAAATTATAATATTCCAACGTATCAAACAATTTAAAGATGAGTTAATAATAAAAAATGCATTTTTATTCAAGTAAGATTGTGATAACATGCTTTCAAAAATATATTCGCTTACTTGATTGACAATATTAAATTTATTAAATTTTGGTCTCTATATAAGCTAACTGGTTTTGGCAATAAATTTTAGTAACAAGATTAAAGAAATTATTAGTTTTATGCTAGACAATACCAGAGTCAACATCAACAAAGAAAATAATTACCACAATTATGAATACGGTAAAGACAAAACAACTAGTAAGATTATGAAAATACATCATTATGTTAACCATAAAATATTAATAAAAAAATGTTATAATTGAGGCAAGCAGTTTAAGATGTGCGCTGAAGTTGTTAGAGTGATTTGTATTTTTAACTTGTTGATAAGTAAAATACAATTTATTAAAATCAATATTATATGATTATACTCTTGCACATCTAGTTTTTACAAATTAATAATAAGTCCACTTCATATTCTATTTTGACTTATAATTTCAGTTTACCAAAATATTTTGTATGATGAAATAAGCTTCTACAAAAATTTGGTGTCAGAACTTGGTCATAAGTTACGTTACCCCATTTTCATACTGAATAGAAATAGTTTAAATTTTTCGAATTTATGAGTTGTGAATCTCAACAAATATACAACAAACTAAATAATATAGTTTAAATTAATGATACTATATTGGTAACTATTAATTTACCTACAGTAAGCCGACTGAAAATTAGTTTATGTAAATCATAAAATATATAATGAATTACACAAATACTCAAGTACATAAACTATTAAGTAAGAATCAATATAGTTGTATACTATCTTGAAATAATAATACGTTAAATTATAATTATCTTCTTCATGATCAAAAATATTAAATATAATTAATATTGAATTTCGCAGTAATAGATGCAAGTGATATTAACTACAGTAATATTTATAAAAATTTATGTTCTATGTAATATATTATAATATAAATGCTTGTAGTATTCTAGTTGCTCATAATTAGAGTGATCTTTTTTTCGACTCTGGATTAGCTGGATATGGAGTGAAATTAAAAAATGAACTATATACAACCTCTCACTAATACATATATCATATTGATTTTACTCTATATTCTATTTAATTTTTTCGAAAAACCTTTGTCGGTTTTTAAAGATTAAACTATATTTGAAACTCGTTTTGCGTTCACATTTCTTATGTGTTCAATGGAGCTCTGCCAAATAGTTCGGTTGCAGTACTATATAACTTGGAGTTACAGATTGTTATACAAGCAGTGCTGTTGAACCAGAAGTCCATTTAGAGTTGTTATTCAAAAGACAACCGCGGGCTATCAACTAATCATCTTTCCAGCAATAGATATTTTGGTACAAATATGCTCGATAAGCCAAACTTCTTTTGCTTCTTCAGAATTCTAGAATAATTATGCACCGTGTGAAACCAAAACAAGTTCTAAAGACCACTGCGCTATTCAGCTTGCACGCAGTTTCAATCTAATTTGTGTACGTGCGCAGTATCAAAAATAGTATATTTCAAATCACCAAAAATATTTTAATAACTCGTTTTGCTTTTTAGTTGATTTGGGCAAATTCAGTGAAATATTATTGGATTTCAAGCAGATTTGATTTTGGTGTAGTTTAAAAATGGACGAGTACACAACACGTGCAGATTTCCACTTAGGTCTTCTGAACATATTTTAATTAATAACAATATCACAGATATATTCTCGGTATCAAATCTGTTGCGGTTCGTTTTCGGATCCCGAACTTTTATTACAATCTGATTCTGGGCTGTTAGATAGAAACCAGCTTCATAAGAACACGCTGTTACAATTCTTTAACAGTGATTTGCGAGTTGTTTATATCAAAGTTACAATATTTTAATGGTCATCTCAAATGTGGTTTTACGAATGTCAGCTAAGAGGTATTTGCGTGAAAAGTAAGTGCATATTAAACTATATTTGAAACTCGTTTTGCGTTCACATTTCTTATGTGTTCAATGGAGCTCTGCCAAATAGTTCGGTTGCAGTACTATATAACTTGGAGTTACAGATTGTTATACAAGCAGTGCTGTTGAACCAGAAGTCCATTTAGAGTTGTTATTCAAAAGTTAAAGCTTTATTGTATAACTACGTAACATCTAGATAATATTTTCAAACATTTAGTTGTAAGATAACTATTTCCAATATTATTTAGAATACATTTAAATTTTGAAAATTCTTATGTACCAAACCATTTAACATATTGATTATTTGTTGATAAAACTAACTAAAACTTCACATTTTCGGGCGCTGTGACCTAACATAGAGCTCTATACTTAAAAAATAAACTATATACATGAATATAATTATAGGATTTTTGGTATTATTCGTTTGAAGAATAAATCTGGTTGAAATATTACTTTATACTTCAAAAACATACATTGGAAGGCACAAAACCATAAGGTTTAGAAGTATAACAATTTAAATACTTGGAATGAGTGAATAATTCATAATAATTAGCTAAATACAACGAAGCTATTTTGTTAATACGGAATCGTTTCCACGATCTTATTTATCTTATGAATAAATGATACATAATACCGTAAATAATAATAAAAGAAAAAACGAATGCTGGGGCCAATTTATAATTTTGACTTTAATGATTTCAGTTAAAATAACAATAACACATTTAATTGCTCATTTGTCTCATAAAATATAAGCGAAGTCATTAGCCATGAAAATACTAAGGAATATATCGATATGTAAGTAAGAACAACAAACATTGTTTACGTCCATCTTCTGCATCTATACCCACTGTCAGATTTAAGACTATAGTCTAGGAATTTGTGAGTGGATCTTTTTTGATCATTTCTTTAACAATCTGTTCAAAGGTTTTCTTTTTACCTTCGGATAATTGGGTAGTTTCACTTGATTGAGACATGTATTGGTTGAGAAGTGGTTAACCAGTTAATCCCCTGTACCCCTTATTTCTATTTTCTAATATTATTACAATAATTATTACATTATCATGACCAGTTGACCAGGTTTGCTAGTAAACTACGTACATTTTACACTACAAACTGCTCATGCGCGAAAAAACACGCAAAATTTGGGGAAAAAAGCGCGAAAAAACACGCAAGCACGCACTTTCGCGCTGCGCTATGTTTAAACAAAAAACGCGCCGTGTTATTTAGCGCAAAAACCCGCCAAAACGCACCTTATATGTAAGAAATTTTAGATATATTTGAAAGATTGTAGAAGTGAATATTGATACTAAATATTAATATTTTACAAGAACTTGCTCGCGCCCTGGGCCTGTTCATGAGTTTTTGTTATAAATATATAATATATTACGTTTAATGAGATGTTGACGCAAAATCCACTCCAATTTCTAATGATGAAAATGCACTTCACAAACTGAAACTTTATTAGTGAGATTTTTGTGCACAAAAAATTGAGTCACCAGAGTCATGACAGCAATGTGTATCTGAATTTTAAAGCGATATTTATTATTCAAAAACGTGGAATAACCTTTGAGTCAAAAGAATGTTACACCAATTAGGTTGATCTTTAATGATCGGTAAATATCTGGAACTAACTTACAAATTCTGCGCAGAAAAGTTGCCAAATTATAAATTGAATTGATGCTATTAAAAGTTTAAGTAGAAAGACTTCTAATCATGAGTCTGGTTGAGCAACTTTTTTTCTGAACTCACAGTAAGTGACAAGTTGTTAACTTTTAGTACCAGCTTTATCTTCTAAAAGAAATATTTTTGGAAACTTGAAAAGTAAAAATTAGAAGAAAAAATTAATTTACACAAACATAATCGTGTATTATTACAGAATCACCGAATGCACTTCATCCCAAAATTATCGAGATTACTGTCATTGTTTGTAATTTAGATGAACACGAAACTGTAACAACCAAGGAATTAAGAGAGTTTATTTCAAAACTGCAGAGTTAATAATAGATGATTGTTACAAAAATTAATAAACATTTTTAGTTTTAGCGATTTGATAGGATGATAAATTGTAATGCAAATAGACATTTAGCTTAATAATGATATTATAATTTAACAACTGTAGTATTATTAGAATCTTTGATTTATATGTGTTTAATATTTTACTTCATTAATTTATTTATATAATTTTGTAGTGAACTAATGTTCATTATAAAAAGCTAATTTTCTTTATTATTAAATGCTACAATTACCATTTGCGGTCCTAATAAGATAACCACAAAATTTAAGTACTACTAACATTATTCGAAAAATAGTGAATTTTACCTAAATTTAAAAAATATTTTTTGATTAAATCAGTACTTAACCAATATAATTTTAACTTGATATGCAACAAAAAGTTGCTCAACCAGACATCAGAATATTAAGTATTACGTGAGTTATTAGCAAAAATAGTGTTGAAAAATACAGTGAAAATTGGGCGATTTTAATATTTCTTCTACCAGCTATTACGGACCATTCTCTATGATATAAAGAAACAAGATATTAATACTATTTACCGTTTATGTTATAGAGAAGATTATCAAATAAATCTGTATTGAGATAAATTATGAAAGTGCAAAATATGAGAAAATAAAAGAGATGAAAAATTATATCGATTTTGGGGCCAACAGTACATTAGCTCCTGTTCGCTATTTTCCCTCAATATACGCATAGGTTGCTTTGTAAAACGCGAGCGATCTCTTGTAATATTTTATATTAATGTATCACACCGTAAATTACGTTTATATATTTTTAATCTCTTGACTATGAAAAAGGTAATTATCGTATGTAATATAGTAATAACATGACTCACTCAACAGCAACAATCCAACAATACATCTAACGCAAATAAATATATATATAAGGTATTTTACTATAACCTAGTAAAAATAATATATATTCTTATAATTCTTGTGGTTGATAATTTCCAGTTTATTAAAATGGCTTTCATCTTTGTTTCCAATCTAAGTGATTCTGCTTCCTCATTTATGTATTTATCTTAGCTAAGGGTCCAAACCACACTAATTTAGCTTATTTTCACTCAAGCAATGCAATTATGCATAAATTCATTGTGCAAAATATAATTAATATATAACTTCATTCTCTGTATATAAACTTTGAATCGCAAAGTACTGACAACTTTTGATTTTGCATTCACAAAGAAACCTCAATATCCATAAATGAATAAATAGTATTTTTCATTGTATACGTGTATTAATTTTGAAAATAATTAATATGAATTTATTGATGTTGTCAATGAATATCGAATCTATGTATATTGAATTATTAATAATTAGTGGCGAAGTTATAGCTCTTTGCCTGATTATGTCCTAACACTTTATAAGCAGAACTTCAATTTCAATATACAATAGTTAATTACCATCACTGCTCGAATCCTCTGAACGGAATCGTTTCCACGACTCCACACGCAACCAGATTTTAAAAGTTCGGGTAGAAAACTTCCCTTTCCAACTTGAACCCCAAAAATTAAGCGTAAAATCTGTGTGGAAGATTATTGACGTAACCTGGACTGATTGAGTTGAGCACGAGCTCCCACGCTGTCGGAGTGAGGTCTTGTTCCAATTTCTTGAACATCTGCTCTCTGTCCTCACCAGATAGCAGGGACATACCTGTGCAGATGGATTTGGCTTATTCGAAGGTGATGTCCAGTTTTTGCTTGCACACTAATATGTTTGAAAGGTAAGTTTCGCGTTTTCTGGTAATCATCAGCATTGATTCTGCTTGTATGTAGTTCACGCCGTTTTGTGTGGAGATCACGTTGTCTTTGTACAGGCAGTCGAATTCTGTTTGCGGGCTGATAACCAGTGGGAGTTCGGGTAAGTTTTCAATAACTTGATCAGCTGAGTCCGACTTGAAGTAGCTCTCAATTTTGTTTGTGTACAAGAACTCGAGCAGTTGCGCGTCTGCGTAGTTATTGATGAGTTTAGCCGTGTTGGCCAGAAACAGAATGTACTTCGGGTTGATGCCCTGCAGGATGAACTAATGACAGTTTTGAATCGTTTTCTCGAGGTTATCCGATATTATCTTCGTTATCTTAATTTCGAGCTCGTCAATGTCTTTTAGGAACTTATCGTTTATCAGGCGCTGGTAAATGCAAACGCAGAACGGGATTATGAACGCGTTGTCGTAGGGGTAGAACAGGTTGTTCATCTTTCCAAAGTCAATTTGGTATTCCTTGTCGTTGTATGAGATCTGGTACGTGAACGGGATGAACTCGTTTCTGCCCACATTTTGCTGTAAAATGTACTGGAAGAACTGCTCCAAGAAGGTGCTGGAAGTTAGTTTAACCTGCTTTTGGAACTGAATCATGTAGTACACTATGGCCAGGTACACACGGGACTCGAAGAAGGGCTTGAAGCTAAGTTGCTGATTATAGGCCTGGTAAATAACCATTACTTAATCGTAAGTGCTCGGTAAGTAGGGCTTGAAGCTGGCCTGGGCTTGAATGGCTTAACGCATTGACACCAGCTTCTAATACAACAGGCAGTTGCGCCACGCGTCAAACGTATCAGCAACCGCTATTTCGCCAAACTACTGCGCCTGGAATTACTTTAACTAGCCGAACATATCAGAGCACAATTACAACGCGTCCGAATGACTCAGGCCAGAGCAGGCATCGCCAAGTCTGCAGAGAATGCAACCATACGGACAAAATCTGGACTTCTTGTAGTTGAGAATTTTGTAAAGCGCTTTCTCCCTTAGGTTGCCACTGGACTTGTAAGTCATCATGTCCTGTAAATAGTTGATTCTCAGCTCTTCGATGTCTTAGTTCAGCTTGAAACTTTATAAGTCGCCTAAGACATAACCGGTGAGCTCGGTCAGCAATTCCTTTGGACTACCCCAACGCCCTTCTAACTTGCTGTATTTAGCGAGTTGTAAGAAGATGTCGTACTTTCCAGAGAAGCCGCCAGTTTGCTGAGATAAATCGTGCACGGCGTTGAAAGCCCAAACCATAGCCTCGTTGATGTCAATGCACGAATCGGTGAATGAGCTGAACGCGGCTGTTCCGAAATGGCACGAAAACAAAATGGTGTTCAAAGTTGTGGACGAGGGATAGCCAGGCTGGAGGAAGTTGAACTGCTTGTACTTCTGCTGAATCTTGAAAAGTTGAGTCACATCGATTGTTTTCTAGTTGAAGAAATTATTGGCCACCGAAGTGGGAGGCAGTTGTTCTGGCTGTATCTGCAAATACTCCAATTGAAGCAGTTTTTGAATTTGAGTTAGTTCACGCTCTGGTATATTAATATTAGCGGCGCAGTGGAATGCGATGGATTCAACAGCTGTACCGCGTTGCTTGGCTATTTTTGGCAGGTGGTTGAAGATAAGCCAGCATCCTGGAATATCGCAGGTGATTTGAGCGGATGAAACAGCTATCGGGCCGTAAAGGAGTGATGGGAACGTTCTGATGTACCTGGATAGCAAATGCGTCACGTATTGGTTCATTGACTGTTTTTCGATGTGTTGTGCGCTGTTGAGGTAAATATTGCTCTGATCGTCGTCATCAAGGTATTACAGTTAGTTTGTTTTGACTTTGTACCTTTTTTGTTTAATGTGTTGCAGCAATTATATTAGTGTCCCCGTTCCTTGGTCGAAGTTGCTTGTCATGGACTCGTCGTCTCCGGCCACGCGTGTTTCAATGTCCGACATGTTTTTCGCGTACAGATCGCGGGATGTAGCCTCGTAGTACCTGCTGATGAGCGGGACGCATATAATCCCCGTGTTCTCGTTGCTCTTCTAGTCTTTAATCTATCCGAGGCTTTCATAAACTTCTTGGTAGTTCTGAACGTATATTTTTTGGTCGCTACTGATTAGTTATTATATGTTCCCGATTCCGACACTCGTTTTTACGTTTCCTCCGTTGACGATGCCCGCGAAGTGGTGCCCTGCGCAGAACCCGGCCACTGACGTTTAAGTTTCTCCGTAGGGGGAGGAGGAGAAAACGAGAATTGGAATCGAGTCCGGGAGGCCCGCCCGTTTCATGGCCATCATGAAGAGCGTTTTCAGCTGCTTTATTTGCTGTTCGTGGGGTCTCTTTATTTTCTCGGTTGGCCTCAAAATGGACTGTATTTTGGAATCCTGAGAGGGGTGGAGGGTGAGTGCTCTTTCAATTCCGAAATATTAAAGTAAGGAGGCCTCCTGGCGGTTCAAACGGGGGAGGTTCACAACAGACGCGCGCTCAGCCGAGATAATCGAGGTACCGTAACCCTCGGAGATATTCTACTGCGTATTCGGCTTCAAAGTCAAATAACAAAGCTGGAACTCGTACTCGTCGTACTAAATAGGCTGCGTGAAACGGGTCCAAGACTACTGCGGAAACAAAATCTGCTACACAAACTACTACAACGCACTCGCGAGATTCGTCAGAAACTCTCTCTACTTCAAATACATGATTGATGTGAAGTGGTAAAACTTACAAAATAACGATATAAATGTGACCAAGTTGAAGAATATTTGAAATAAAATGAAAATTGCAAGAATATATTACAAAATTCAAGAGAAAGTAAAATAATTACTGTATTACGATAACTACCTTTGTGATAGTCAAAAGATTTAAAATATAGACGTAATTTACGGTGTGATACATTAATATAGAATAATAATATTTAGTATCAATATTCATTTCTACAATCTTTCAAATATATCTAAAATTTCTTACATATCGATATATTCCTTAGTATTTTCATGGCTAATGACTTCGCTTATATTTGATGAGACAAATGAGCAATTAAATGTGTTATTGTTTATTTAACAGAAATTATTATATTCGCTGCTTGATCCATCGAAAATAGAGTTTAAAACTTTTAATTACGATATCTATTGCTATTCATTAGACTATCTAAATAGTTAATGAGATTTTAGTAACGTTTTATACAGTTATGGGAGGTGGAATTGCTTTTTCTTGTTTACTATGTGAGTAATTATATATTAAAATATTTTGCCACTTCTAATGCGGATGACAAATTCCAATAAATAATCTCAAGTTGGAGATTATTCATGAACTACTCATTAACACAAGAGGGCCAAAAATATGATTTCGATCGTATTAGACCATAATCGACTATTCAAAGTCGGTATTTAATATTCCAAAAAGGAAAAATAGAAATTACCACATGCAATAAAAGGACGGCAATGACAAAAATAAACGCGGTAGAAGATGTTTAGGGAAGGTCAACTAATTCACTTAACAAACTTAGGCAGTTCTGAAGCGTTTGTATTCTCTTCATTTCTGGGTCCAACGGATGAATTCATAAAATATTGTACCAATCTGAACTAGTTATATCACTTGTTTAAGATGTCCCTGTGTAATTTCTACGTTTTAGTCAACAAAACTAATTTATGAAAGATTTTATCTCGAAAATATATGGTAGTTAAGCCTGATTGGAGAAAAGAATAAGAGGATCCAATGATTGGTATACGGACGCAATATGTAATTTATAACTAGTAGCGCAAGCACTGGACCTGCAGAGGACCTCGGTGTTCATCTTCAACTGGGTCAATCTGAACGATTTTAGGTATTTCTTAATCACGAAAAACAATGGAGGACTTTTTCTTTCAATCTCAACCGGGAGCTCAAGATGAAGTATTGGTACTTCGCTTAATTAGAATTATAATTCAGGTAGTTACAGTCGCTTTCATTCTCAATATTCAAATAATGAATGCATTTTTGTTTCTTGAAGAATGGAATCAAGTGGGTTAGTCGGGCCCAGCATTAAATAATATATTGATGCTACTCTAAAACAACAGTTATTTTACTTATGATCTTCCACTTCCATTTCATAATGAGAAATCAATTTTCTTGATTGTTAAATTATACAACGTTAGGTAAAGTTGAAACTTATTATTGAAGTATATACAGAGTTATATACGTTAATTATTGTAGCACAGCTATCCAAGGCTCAACCAGGCCTTGATGTGATTGAAGCACTTTACAAATCAATAGTAAATAGAGTTAATGAGTGTATTGATGAGGAGGGAGAACACACTCATTATTGAGCCGGGCAGTGATATAAGTAAGATTCAAATAATAAACTTCATTCTTCTTCCTAATTCAAAAAAGCATTTCGAGGGCCCACCACTGTACGATTTCATTTGAAGTGTAGTTATAAACAGATGATATATCATGCATTATAATATATTGATATACAATGTTTAAAAATGTTTAAATATATGTGTAAAACTATACTGTAACTAAATTTGTGTAACAGTTTACAACAAACAAAAGACCATAAGATAATAGCAATGAATATAGTAATATCGAAATTTTTAAATCTTATTGAAGTTATAAATAATGTATATTTTCGTATAATTTGTTTATACTAAAACTTTAATATGTACTGTTAAAATAAGATTTATAGATTTATGACAATCTCTTCTTGAAAGCAGTTGATCAAAGATTAAATAGAGGGGAAAATCCAAAGTGTACTGTAAGTATTACTTATATAAAACTAAAATAGTATACCAAATTTATTTTTAGTGGGTTAATTTAGATAAGATATTAGTATTTCAACGACTGGTATTCCCTTGATAAAATATAATTTTGTTTATTTAGGCTTTATATATCTTTCCTGCTTTCGATATTTGTGCCTAAATTACTAAATTAAACTTTATAAATTTGTTTTAACGCTATATTTGTGGATATAGTTGTAGAACATTCAAATATTTATTGCTTGTTGATTAAGTAAGTGATTTATTATAATTTCTAACCCAGTAATACTAATAATAGTAATTTAACGAAGTACGTAGTTTTAAATATTCATATACATGAATATGAGAATTAAGTTAAACAATAGCAATTAATTTGATTTAGACATTAAAAATTAAGATTGTCATATGTTGATTAAGATTCTTAATATTTCTCTTAAGATAATTGCAGTTGTATTAATTGTTATTATTAGTGAACTGTGAAATAATAAATAGCAATAACATTCATATAGAACACAGGTTCTGAAATATAAGTAAATATTAGCACTTTAATACACAAATGTGAAAGTAAAAATCTAAATCACAATTTGTCGAACAGTTCGAAGAACTTATTCACATCGAACGAGTCCATATCGAGTGACATCTCCTCGTCTTCATTTTCGTTGTTCACGAAGCTTCTACTTAAACTGGATCTGCTGATTTTGCACTTGCTGTTCAGAATGGTTTTGTAGTTGCGCTTCATTGGAGTGGTAACAAAGTACTTATTGTTATATGTACAAGTTCATGATTTGTACAAAGTCGAATTAAATGTGAATTGAATAATACACACTTATTTGAAAGTAATTTGAACTAATAAAAACAAAATGATAAAATTATTTGCATATCGCAGTTGGATCATAGTCCAACACTTTACAGGTATTCGTATACAGTATTTTGATTAAGTTAAACAAAAACTATATATAGACAATCTTATAATATTATATGATTGCCAGTTATCTATTTACGTTATTAGTACCATATCACAATATATTAAAAGTGTACTAGAATATTTATGATTATTGCTAAGATATTATAAGATAAATATGTCATTTAAACAATAGCAAACTTACTGTAGAGTCGAAGTTGAATACATTGACATAAAGAATTCTTAAATGTTATTTATAGTTTTCTGCTGTGTATTACTATATAGGAATATTTTATGTATACATAATACACTCAAAATATGTATCATTATCACTTATTATCACTATATCAATTTTCTTTAACCACTTCAAATGAAGACAACTTTATAATCATATAAACCGATGAAAAACTCTAAATATCAGGTTATTAGCCCCTCACGCCTAGGAAAGAAATGTTATACTAATAATGAATACATAATTCCATAAAATATGAGTCTACCGAAATTGTCACGATCATACTCCAGAAGTTCTAAATAATCCGTATCATAATCAATATAATCATGTTCTGAGCTAGACAGCTTTTCCTAAGATTAGGGTTTAGAATCTTTAGATGATATATTCGATATATTTGATAAATTGTGATATTATTAGTTAAATTATATAATTTATCATTTACACGAGCGAGAAAATATAAGAATCACCTTACAAATAGTTTTTCTTTTCTATTTATTTTCATGTGTTGCATTATAACTCATTTTAATCATGAGTTCGCATCAGATAACTGATTGTCATTAAAATTATTAAAATATTTTTTAAATGAGCTTGAATGAATATATTAAATGTAATCACTAATAATCATAATGAGTCAAATATATCTAATAAGTCTTTAAAATCTATTAAATCTCTACTTGTATGTAATTGTTCATTTGATAGTTGTGACTATGAGCAATATAAAGCTGGATTGACACCACTCTTGTCATTATCACTCTTGTCACTATTGCAGTGAATGATACTTTCATCGCTTAAATTACTTGTCTCAAAAGTTTTCAGTTATTGAAATTCTTTTATTTATAACAACTACTTCTAGAACGAAGTTTTGTTATAACACTATTTTGATTTTTAGTTTTATAGTATGGTTTTATATGATTTCATAATGAAGTGTATTGTACGCTTTTAATCGACAATACATATTTATAATGTATTATATTAAAAATTAATCTGTAATGTGATTCATATCTATTAATTTTTAATGATTGTTCTCAATATTCCAAGCTTTATTGTTATTATTTATTAATTTTAATTCTATTTTTATTACTACAGAAACCCGCATATAAGAGGGGTCCCTTTTCATTTATAAGAGGGGTACCCCTTCAAAAAAGCTCCTAACCCTCTTATAAATGACGAACCTCACTTCTGGGTTATCTATTTGTATCATAATATTGTTGAAAATAGCTAAAATAATGATAAATATAAGCTATTTATGAAGGTATTTTGTAAGACTGGGTTCATTTATATAGGGGGTCCAAAAATCAACCCTCTTATAAATGGGGATGGACCCCCTTATAAATGGAAAAGGACCCCTCTTATATGCGGATTTCTGTAGTACAACAGATACGCTAAAAATATAGCTGATAATGAGATCAGTAACAAGAAGTAATTTTTTCATTAATTATGGTTGTGTGATTCAGTGTAACATATTACATCAATAAAATTTTATATCATAATTGAGTTTTGTTTTTGTTCACTTTCTGTGCATATTGAAATGTGAATATATTAAAACGATTATTTAACAATTGGTATTGCTGACCAGAGTCATTTACTATTAAAATACTATCACTTCATCTTTCAAATAAATATTTATTCACAATTTGTTGAAGATGTCGAGGATGTCCTGGATGTCGATCATTTCCCGTTTTTGGTTCCAACTTATTTCTTCGGAGTGGGGCGTTTTCAGCGCGAACTCGCAGCTCTCCTCAAGGCCGTTCAAAAATGTAAAATTCGGTTCCAAATTAGAGGAACTGGTTATTATTTATTTGAGCTTTTATTTCTTCAAAATGGGTTTGTACGAAACTCTTTTCATTGGAGTGGAAGATGTTAGTTGAGGTTTTGGGAAAATGGGTGAATATGAAATATACAGAATTTGTATGTAAAAATGCGTGTAAATATATTAGTGTTTAAATCAAATTATTGATTTATATTGAATATAATGCGTAAGTATGAATTGTTATGAATAGACGAATGAGTTATATATTATTCATAATTAACTTTGTCAGGTATGACTTTAGTGACTCTATCAAATCAACATAAATTCTTAATAACATAATTCTTACAAAATTCAAAAAGAAAGTATCACATGTGGACCCAGAATGAAACTGTTCTGGTTTTTAAGGCGGTTCAGAGAACCAATAAGAACTGGAGGCTCGTTCAAAAAATGTTCCCACAAATCTCACTTCCGATAATTCGGAACAAATAACTGTTGAAAAGCAAATGCAGCAGAATTAGCAATTCGGTGAAAATCAAACTGAAACAGAAAAGAATAACGGAGAATGATACTACGCTGTTGAACAAGTGGACAGAGTGAAGTTTATATTTAAGACAAAAATGAAATATAATGGCTTATAAATAAAATCAAGTAATGTGCCAATTGTGATATAAATTAGTATAAATTGTTTAATCAGTCAAGGATTAAAACAGTATTTCTGGGGTTATTTGATATCTTTGAATAAATATATCTCTCGTTATTTAGAGTGTCATCTGTGATTAATCATTTCAGAAATTAATCTACAGAATACTGCAAGATCTCCAAAATATTCAGAGAATATAAACAGGCCGGATTTTAGAAATAATTTGAAGGCATAAACAGTTTAACCATGCAAGGATTTTCGTTTAGTCTGAAAGCGGTACTGTTGTAAAACCAGAATGGAAGGTCTTGGATCTCTTCCACGTACTCTTATCGGCTTATTGGTTTACTGTGGATCCTTGACTGCATCGTGGACTAAATAGCAGTTTGAAGCCGCGTCACCAGTTTAGATACGTTTTTGTTGTTTATAGACACGTATCGTTTTGATGGCACAAAGGTAAGGCTGACTCGCTTTATCAACTTTAAATCGGATTTGAAAGCGGCTGCTTCGTTGGGTATCCAGGTTATTCTGTTTTTAAGGTTCATTACAAAGTCGGCGTACAATTTTTGCTGGATGAAAACGGTGAATGAGCGATAGTAATACTGAGCTGGCTGAATCTACACATATCTGAATATGTTGGCTTAATGCTCGTCTTCAAACAACTGAATGATCTTCAGGCAGTCCGCGACGCTCATATTCTTTTCGGCAAATATCAAGTTAACTTTTTGCAGAAGTAGCCGCTGTTTCACTCTGTCCACATATTTACTTAATGATTCTAAAGCAACTTGTTTTTGCGGAGGAAGAGTCTATTCCATTGTGAGGTCTAAATAGTCATTGTTTCCATATTCTGCAACATTGAAGAAAACTCCCGTTGATTTTTCAATGTAGTCTTTAAATTATTTATGAAATTTTCGAGGTCGTTTGTCATACGTAACCAACGAGAGCAGATACAAAACGAATATGCCTTGTGAGGCGATTATTGTTATTAGCAGCAAGCCATTGAGATAATGCTTGTTCACGTGCTTGAATTAGATTCTTAATATTTTCTGCGGAATCTAGCCTCTTCTGGTGAGATTGGGATAAATTAAATCCAAAGCAGATAAATTATGAGGGATATTTTTTATATACTATTTCATATTTTCTTGTTGCTATTATTTCCAAGAAAGTTCGTACTGTTCACTGGACTAATTATGAGTGGTCATAATCATAACGTCGTGAAGCAGCACGACGAATTCATTGAGTATGCTGAATTCTTTGATAGTAATATATCCACCCAAAAAGAATTAAGATTCGGCTTTGAATATCACAGATCTTTCGTAAACAGCAGATTTATTGTAGTCAGCTTGCTTCAAGAAGTTGAACGGTTTGGATATATTGTTGCTCACCACAACGGTGAACTCGTCGTCCAAGCTCCTCTGGTATGCGGTCTCCCAGAACTCGTGGTTCCTGGTGCAGCTCCTGTGAACGCTTTGAACGGTGGAGTTACTGAAGGTCTCCACCAAATAACCATATTTGATGAGAAGTTGCTTTACTCCAAACGCGAACTGATCTGTATTTGTGTCTTTTTAGTGGTATACAGTAGAGCCAGTCGCGTCCATAATAAGAAACGACGTCTTTTCACTTATGTTCTCGAAAACATCTTCTACCTTCAGTTGAAGAGTCAGATAGCCGCCAACGCGGGGAATGCTCAGAAGCGACTTGTTCTTTGAAATAAGTGGCTTCGTTAGAAACGTCTAGCCGTTCACGACGCTCAATCTGAACTTCAGGTTGGTTCCGTCTATGTTGCTTTTGAGCTGCTCTGTTCTCACGATTTCGTTATTTTTTGGGTTGGACGAAAATACGAAGTATTAGTTGTTGTACAGCCTGGCTATTTCGACGCACACTCTATTGACTACTTTTAAGTCCTCGTTGGTCCCAGTTTCGTTTTCCACAAAAGTTTGTTGTTCTAGAAGATCCGCGTAATTTCGGTCCTAATTCGAGACCCAGCTGTGCCCCAAGTAGACCGCCTCTATTAACGGATTGTCAAGCAGGTATTCTAATGATGGAATATACCTTGCAAAATGAATTATTTCCCTATTTTATTAGTAAATTAAATATAAGATGTTAGGTGAAACTGTTTATAACCCTCTCAGACTTGCAAATGTTGACGATGAAATAAATTAACCGTTCTAAATTACCATAACGCACCAGTTTTGTACGAGTGATAATTTTTAATAGTTAGGCATAACCCGATAGTATTTTAATACGACTTTATCTTAGTTTGTGTAGTTCATATAAAGTGTAGCAGTTTTAAAATCATTATAATCTTTTACAAGGGTGCTTATATTACCAAATTCAGGAATAGTTTACAAATATAATAAAAAATCATCAGAATCTGTATTCAAAAAGAATTTTGTACTTGTATAATTATATCCACATAAATACTAAAGGTCTGTAGTTTTTTGGTAAGATATTTGTTCTTTAGCTTTCCTATAGATATCTACATCAGTTTTAAACATACAATTATAACCGTCGGAGAATAAGCAATCTTATCTTGTAATTTAGAATGGGTGATGTACAGTAAATCTAAGTTCTGATAGATTTAAAGAACTTATATTAAATTATATTTGCTAAGGTGGTACACAATAATATACATTTGAATATGAGTATCTAGATTTAGTTGTTATAACTGTCGAAGACAAACCAATGTGAATAGTTAATTCGTTTCTGATGACCTACATATAATAATACTCATTTAAATATTCTATGAAGGAACCAGCCGAAGAATTTATAGATTTGTGGATTGTAATGATCTTAGCGGAGACGATGTCGCTAAACTAGTTTTGCGGGTAGTTGTTCAATATGCCGGGAATAGTTTGAATCAACGGTTGGGGCGTCTCATTTTGGTAAGACACTGTTTGCGAAAATTGGTAATACGGATTTAGAATCGGGATTTGCTTGTCCATCATTCTCACCTTCAGAGTTGTGGCAGTAAGCCCGTCAATATTGTTAATAGTCATGTCTGCGAAGGAACCGAAAAGTTATTCGTTTATCAACAACATTCCTATGTATTAATCATTTCGATAAATTGCTCTCGATATCAATACGCTGCTGTTCACAGAGCTAATCTCGTCTTTAGTGCTTACGTAAAGGCAATTCAATATGCGGATGATCGTCCATAGTTTGACGCTTATGAAATCTTACTTGCTGATATAGTCTATTAACACAATATTATCCATTGTATTAATTGTATTTTAGTTAAAATTGGTGTTTAAATAATGTATAAAGAAAATATTAACATTTCTGATTACTATATTTATATTAATGAAGATATTTTGCCCGAAAATATAGATAATTACTTCAAATTCTTATGAACTCTACTTCTTCTAGTTTTAATTCTCAAATTAAACTGTATAATGAGATTCTCCTAATTGTAATATTATAGTGTTAACTAAATATTAAATCAATTTGAAATCAACATTATTCACCATCGTTGATATTTGTTATATATATTATTCGATTTATGAATAACAATTTAAGGTAGTTTAAAGAGATAAATAATCTCGTTAGTAAAGTAATTTTATAATATTTGAATAACTACTTTCGCCTTCTATTCTAAATATCCAAATTCTATCGAATACAGTGCAAGTCTCATGAATTGTTTTGAGTACCGATTATGCATCTTAAAAATTATTGAGTACAATTGCAACATCTTTACTTATCTTTTGCATAGGAATAGGGTTGGTGAAATGAAGATTAAAGTTATCCGAGTAAGTTCCATTCATTGCGAATTGGAAAATGTTAGCGTTAGAGCTTGACAAGAACTTTTAGTTCTTAAGAGACTCTATGTTCATGTTTTAAACTTTATCAAAAAACTAGCTGTAGTTGCTTAAACTTTAGTTGATGAATTGATATTACCTATTAAAGTAACCCTACAAATCGCTTTAATCATTCATAATTATTTTCTTCAAATTTGCTGCTTCTTACTATTATTCCAGTGGATATTAGTATTTTGGATTAGTTATCATGTTTAGTTTGGTCATCGTTTATGATAAACTTAACTAATAATTTATTTAGTATTTAGTTAGTAAGTTTAAGTTGTCATAACTGGATTAATACAAAAATAGTTTTGGATCATAAAATACTGATGTTGCATCATCAAGTTGTTGTTCCATCAAGTTAAATATGTTATTCTCTTTTATTCTAGCGAAAATATCATTTTCTAATGATATCATGTTGTTGTGAAGGCTACTTTACTTGGATATCAATATACATAGCATATTTATGAAGTGATATTAATCTTAATATTATTAAGCCATATGTAACAAATTTAGAATTTTCAAAATATTTTAAATCATAACTTTTATTCTATTTTTTTTATCTAACGATACATTTTGATTTAATGTACTCACTTTCACACGTTATAATCATTACGGTTATCAAACTAGAATAATTTTTATTTTCATAAATACCCGCTCCAATTTATAATTGAATATATTTATAATTGAATATATTTGAAAATAAGAGTATTTAGCTATTATTTAGCCAAAAAGTTCCAAAAACTATTAAATACAGTAAAAGTTAAAATTATTGGTTTATAATCAATTAGATAATGTTTTTGTAAGACATACGACAATAATAATCAATAATATATATATACTGTGGTGTCCGAGCCAACTTTGATTTTAACAAATGTTTATGTAATAATTGCGCTTGAAAATTAAATCACTGTATTTATGCTAATTATAACATATTCAATTAATTCTGCGGTTCATTTCTTTTTCACTTCATCCTTCAAATGACGAAGCACACACGAAGCCGACGGATCACAATACAAGAGCGTCGCATAATGATGAGAATGTGAGAAACAGAATCACAAACTGTTGCAACCAAGAAATACATTGCTTGTTGCCTTCAATGTAGTCTCCAAACTGTTTATTCCATTTTTAAGCACTTTGAAGTTACAGGCAAGCTAGAAGCTTCTCATGCCGATAATAGTGTCAGAAAATTTGACTAAGCTGAGATTTTCGCGTTGTTAAATATCGCCAGAGCCATAGATTCGAAACTCGACGAATCATAGCTGAAAAATACTAAGCCCTTCGTGGAATTTCCATGTCTCTAACAACGGTATCTCGTCTCCTGGCCAAATTCAGTTTAAGCTTCTATGTTGCTAAGATAAAGCCAAAACTTACCGAAAAGCATAAATTGGAAAGTTTGAACTTTGCTCGAATGAACCTGAAACAACCAATTGAATATTGGAGAACTTTTTAGTATACCGATGAGTATCGCTCAAAATGCTATGCAAATCGAGCGAGTAGAGTGCTCAGAACACCTAAAGACGAGTGGAATCCGAAGTATTTTCTCGAAGTGTAAAATATGGACTGTTTTCGTGCATGATCTATAGTACGATTAGCTATAGATATAAGGGTCCATTATGGTTTATGCCGTGCGGTACGACCATGAATTCAATTGTCAATTCTTAAGTTCTCAGACAAGTTACACTTCCATCACTTAATAGCATAACTTGAAGTTGCAACAAGATAACGCCCCGACACATTTTAGTAAGTATATGAAAAACTTTTATACTGCTAACAACATTGAGCTCTATCGCTTTCCAGTAATGAGTCCAGACTTAAATCCACTTTTTCACTGCTGGAATCCACTGAAGTCAAACATTTCCCCTGAAGAATGTACCACATATGACTTATTTAAAGAAGAAGTAAAGAGGGCGTGGGAGTAAATCCCGTTAGATATCATCAATCATTTGATTGACTCTATGCCCAAAAGGTTAGAAGAAGTAATAAAATAGAAAGGAGACGCTACTAAACATTGAGTTAATATATAGTTAAAATTAATACAAAAAATAGTTTTGAAATAGTTAGTATTTTTTGAAATCAAAGTTGGCTTGGCGACCACAGTATATATATATAACAATGAAGTGAAATATAATTTACTACTTTATAGTTGTGTTCTGTCTTCTATAGAGTTTATTATAAATGAAAGTTAATTTGATTTTACATATATACAGATGGAACGACCCAAGTTGATTCCCTTATTGATCGGCGCGCGTAGAGTTCCTATACAGAAGACTGAACTAGTATAAACGAAAGTTAAGTGATATATAAATTTAATAAGTCTAATTCACCAGAGTTGATTAATACTAATATAATAGAAAGAAATAACAATTCACAGCTTATCGAATATATCAAATATATCCTGCATATCAATTAGATCGTTCAGCTTCCGTTTATCAATAATTAAAGAATGGGGAGTCGTAAGCAGCGCGAACTCGAAACTGTCCTCGTCCAATAAGTTCAACTTTTCATCGAATTGCAAATCCAGATTCGACGAACCAAATTATTTCAACGGCTTGATATGTTTCTGTTTCTTCAAAATTGGTTTGTACTAAACTTTTTTCATTTGGAGCGGAAATAATAAGAATTTGATGTGAAAAGTGCGTCAAAGAAAATTATTTTATAAATAAAATCAATTTGCATGTGAATACTAGTGTATTATTGTAAATAAGTAAATAATCATTGAGACTATACTTTTACACGTTCCAAAGATATTAAATCAACAATTATAATTCAGCATTTTCAATTATTTTCATTATGAAAAAATAAAATGACTCACTCTAGCTTCCTCAGACAACCTAAGTTCGGCACTTGAACTAACATTATTGACCTCGGAAGTTATCTTTGTAACTATTTTTGGGATGGCTGGTATGAATCTTGGGACTAGCGTATCAGCGGTAAACTATCCCACAACATAATACTTCTAAATTTAGAGCGGGGATTTCTTTATGAAATAATATAAATGATTGTCGCCTATTTCTGTTTTCATGTACAAATTTGATTTTAAAAAGTAAAAGATAATAATCTCATTTACTTCATCAAATTTAAACATAATTATAATTAGTAATGTTTATTATATATTCAGAACTTGGTTATGAAAATTTATAATATGTTTATCCTTAAACATTACACAAATTAAAATAATTTACACAAATGAAACTTCAATGTTTAGTTCTAGTATTTAACTATATATATTGATAAGTGTTTAGTGTTTAGATTCACTTCAAATGAAATCATATAAAACGATATTGAAATCGCATTAACTTTAAAAGTAATTGAGTAACAAAACTGATAGAGATAAAACGGATGAAAGAACTTAATTGAAAGTATTAACTTCAATTGTTGATGTTTCAAGTAATAATTATGTATATAATGAGTAGTGTCTGAATTTGAGCTCAGAAACATTCAATTGTTCTGTATCAGCTAATATTAGCGAGGAGATGAGCGTTTAAGATACAAAGGATTACATTGATATTAAAGAAATATTCGAAATATTCGAAAGGTTACAGAAGTGAATATATTATTATCATACAGTACAAGCTTCCGCAATATATAAGTAATACTTGTATGACATTTAATAAATCATGAATATCTGGCTAACTTGATAAAACCAATAGATCACAATTGATCAAAATAAATGAAAGTTTTAATTGCATTTTTTACCACTCTGTATATAATTTTCATACACCACTTCAATGGACTTCTCAACCGAGGATTACGAGTTTACTACGTTCGAAGAACTGCCATACAGACAGCCACCGACCATTTAGCCCTAAAATACAATTTAGTAAACGGCCGTGATGGACTAGATAATGCAAAAGCTCGATTTAATCCTGAAACAGTAAACTGAAGCGGAACTGAGAATAAGAACTCTCGAAACGTCAATTCAACAGGACAGAGCCGACCCGTAACAGTGGTCAGACCACGAATAGAAAATGTACTTAAAATGCCTCGAAACAATTCACAAATCAAATTCGGCCGCCATCTCAAAAATACTGAAGACGAAAACGGCAAAATAAGTTGCAGCACATTCTCAGAGATTCTTCGAAAAATTAGGAAGGCACTACAACAAAGAATGCGACGACAAAGAAATTAAGGACATGCTGCAAGGATGCTGCGCCCTAATTCAAGAAATTCCGCAAACACTCATACAATCCGCACTGCAGCCAGTCGCCGTGCTGAAATCGGACGACGGGAAGTGCGGAGTACAAGAATACACAGAAAAATATTTCGCAAACTCAAAAGAAATTGCTAAAAGGTTCATTCAAGTGCTGAGACCATCTTAAAACGCAGTCGTCGCGGCCATATACGTAGCCGAGAAACTAGTAATCAAAGTAGAAGATGTAATCTTATGCGTTATCAAAGCAGAATTATGCTCGTGTAGAGATTGGAAATAAGAATGAACAATTATTAAACTCACAACAATTAAACCTTTCTAATAATTTCTATATCATTGACATTTCTAATTTCATCAAGTATTTCTAGATTTCCTTCAGCTGCTTCCGCCCAAATGTTTAAAAATTAGTCCATTTCTTGCTAGAATTAGTATTCTATTTTCATATTGCAAATTTATCTTAAAATATTTTCTGTTATAAATTCAGGATAGTTAATGAAATACTAAAAACATAGAGATTTTATCCTAGGACTGGTGCTAAATAGATATTTCTGTACAAAATCGTGTCTTTCAATTTAAAATTTAATTAACAAAACGATGATCCAGTGAATTACTTTAATATTTTTGACTCTTTCAATTAATGCATCTATGTATGACTGCACATTAAATGGTTGCAAATCATCTGAAGCTTATATCAGTTCTAAATGTGTTGAAATAAGGTTAACATTAGCATTGTTAAAATTCATTTGGTTAATTATTTTTTCATACACTTACATAGATATTGTATTATAAATATCAAGTAAACCTTCTTGATAGCATGGTACTGCCATAACATTCATAAGAAGTACCATTAGTTTTTCTGGTTAGGTGAGTTCTGTTAACTTCTAGCAGGTAATAATTACAGTTTCCACAGGTAAAAGGTGCGCAATAGCAATTATTTAGAATGTGTGTACAAATGATTTAATAAGCGGTTAAGATTTAAACTGGTTGAAAGAGTTGAGTATGTCATTTAATCCGAAGTCGTGTAGTAAGTTAATTTGTGTTTTGTATTCAGATAAACTGACTAGATTCGCTATTAGTGAGAGTACATCAGCTTGCAAAGTTTCATAATTGTCGAAGATGAATCTGTATTACAGTTATGGGAGGTGGAATTGCTTTTTCTTGTTTACTATGTGAGTAATTATATATTAAAATATTTTGCCACTTCTAATGCGGATGACAAATTCCAATATATAATCTCAAGTTGGAGATTATTCATGAACTACTCATTAACACAAGAGGGCCAAAAATATGATTTCGATCGTATTAGACCATAATCGACTATTCAAAGTCGGTATTTAATATTCCAAAAAGGAAAAATAGAAATTACCACATGCATTAAAAGGACGGCAATGACAAAAATAAACGCGGTAGAAGATGTTTATGGAAGGTCAACTAATTCACTTAACAAACTTAGGCAGTTCTGAAGCGTTTATATTCTCTTCATTTTTGGGTCCAACGGAAGAATTCATAAAATATTGTACCAATCTGAACTAGTTATATCACTCGTTTAAGATGTCCCTGTAATTTCTAAGTTTTAGTCAACAAAGCTAACATATGAAAGATTTTATCTCGAAAATATATGGTAGTTAAGCCTGATTGGAGAAAAGAATAAGAGGATCCAATGATTGGTATACGGACGCAATATGTAATTTATAACTAGTAGCGCAAGCACTGGATCCGCAGAGGACCTCGGTGTTCATCTTTAACTGGGTCAATCTAAACGATTTTAGGTATTTCTTAATCACGAAAAACAATGGAGGACTTTTTCTTTCAATCTCAACCGGGAGCTCAAGATGAAGTTTGGGTACATCGCTTAATTAGAATTATAATTCAGGTAGTTACAGTCGCTTTCATTCTCAAAATACAAATAATGAATGCCTTTTTGTTTCTTGAAGAATGGAATCAAGTGGGTTAGTCGGGCCCAGCATTAAATAATATATTGATGCTACTCTAAAACAACAGTTATTTTACTTATGATCTTCCACTTCCATATCATAATGAGAAATCAATTTTCTTGATTGTTAAATTATACAACGTTGGGTAAAGTTGAAACTTATTATTGAAGTATATACAGAGTTATATACTTTAATTATTGTATCACAGCTATCCAAGGCTCAACCAGGCCTTGATGTGATTGAAGCACTTTACAAATCAATAGTAAATAGAGTCATGGAGTGTATTGATGAGGAGGGAGAACACACTCATTATTGAGCCGGATAGTGATATAAGTAAGATTCAAATAATAAACTTCATTCTTCTTCCTAATTCAAAAAAGCATTTCGAGGGCCCACCACTGTATTGCCCAAGTAGATAGTATATGTCTCCGCAGTAGTACTAGTCTGCGTGATTTATAATCGCGTAAAGTGTCATTTGGATGACTTCGAAGTCGCACATGTAGTTATCCAGTGCGATTTTTAGTATTTAGTCCATTGAGAAGTAGAATTCGTTCTTCATGTATGTTTTGTACTTTATGTGCGCGATTCTGATCATTTTAATTGCTAGGTATACATCGTCCCGTTAGCTCACGAATTAGTTATCATTAAATATCTATTTCAATTTGGTTATTTGATCATTAAATTCGTCGTAAGTGAATTCCTCCGAACTGATTGTGATTTGAAGGCGCATCTCGTCCGAACTCTCCAAATCGACTTCGTTGAGTTTTGCCGCTTTCTGAGAAAGGAACATCGTTCGGTTCATTTCGTGGAGTGGGTAATTAGAATAATTTGATTTAGAATAATATTATTTATTGTTTTCCTCTTATAATTTATGTTAATTTCAAGTTTATTAAGCTTATTAGTAAATAAGTTAAGCACAGTCCAATCTCAGTCAATCAAAATACGTTAAGCTTATTAGTTTAATACAGAATTGATACCCACCCTTTGCTAAGGTTATATGTTCAGATTAAATAGAATATAATTGTTCTATATGTTATTCTACACATATACCTGTAAGTGAATAGTCTTAATTCGAGGTATGTTGATACCTATATTCATTTATGGTTCCGTGAGTTATTTATAATTTATACAAGCATAACCATTAATTAACCTCTATTTGAAAACACTTTTCGTTTCAAATAATAGCTAATCATTTATATTATTAATTGTATATGTGGTAATGTTTGGTGAACCACTCCAGTAATGTAGAAAATCGATCCATTTTAAATTTTCGATATAATACCAAGCTACATGATCGATAAGCACTAACTTAAACATAAATACTAGCAATACCAATAAAAGTATCACCCTGACAGATGTCCAACTGGGGACTGCAATAAAATATAAAAAATTAATTGTGCTTATAACATTCTACAAGATGATGTACAACGTGCTACATATTTGCTTAAAGATATAAAATACAAAAAGGATAGTATGGAGGAATTAATGCAACAGTTAGAATTTGGTGAGAAAAAAGATAGCTATATTTCTACAAAAGATGTCAACGCTCTTTAAAAAATGCAAGAAACAATAGTAAATAAACTAACACGATTAGGTTAGGACTTTCAAATAGCTTTCGAATAACGAAAATTAAATGAAGCATAAGGACTTTTGGGTAAAATGCACTTTTATGATTAATAAAAGTAACAAATAAAGGAAGCTATAATTTAAGTTTAAGATCTAAAATGATGATTTATGAATAATTTGTCATATAAATAAAATGTTAGCTAGCTATTTATAATAATTATTTTAAATTATGTACTAATTCGTTCTTTAAAAGAAATATTAGTACATTGTATGTTGTCTTATTTAAATTATTTTAGTTTGAAGTAATTCAGAAATTCTAATAATTTATTACTTTATTGATTACTATTAACATAATTTTTATTATATTAAATAATTTAAAATAAACCTAAAAACTAATAATAAATATGTATATATTCGTATAAATGTATAATAACTGATAATATTTTAGTATTTGAAGTCATAATAACTTCCACTTTAAATGAAACGATCCTATAAAACGATCCTATAATAAAATAACAAAACTTTTAAAATAGACAAAAGGTTCAGTACTTTAGAAGAAATTATTGAGGTTGATAAACTAAAATAAAATAAATAATCGTATAACATTGTAACATGTTCATTATCCAAAAATTATAGTGATCAGATAACAGATAACACTAATTCTGATTTAATTGATATTAACGAATTACTTAATATATGGGAAAGATTATGACTTGTTGTGATTAAGTGTGTTAAATAATATTGTTGTGTTAATAATATATTACATATTATATTTTTCACTCGCTACATATTCCAAGTTTTCAATTATCAACAGTTTCTCAAGCCCATCCGATTCAGTATTGCCTTCTAGCCTTGCCCCCACACCCTCGAGGTCGCTCGCGGTGCCCTTCTTATATGCCGCAAAACAACAGTGTTTGCATAGGAAGGATTCCGTGGCAGGAATGTTGTTAGCATGTTTATAATTTTGATACTCCTGATTTTATATATATTTATTATTATTCTATTCACTTATAATATGATACTAAAATTCGTGAAGATTAAATGAGAACATAAATATATACGTATTTGTAATACATTTCCACTCCTCAATATGCCTTAGATCTTGGCGCCCAACCTTTTCACCGATTTATTGTAAGTGAAGTCCGAGCAGCTTCCAACTCGCTCTACAACGCGTTCAACTGCGTCCAGGCTCACTTGGAGTGAGCATGTGTAATTAACAGACGAGATAATCAGCAATCGGTTGATGCCGTCCCCTCAGCACACATCTAGCTGCAAATTCCGCCCAATCTCCCACTCCCGCAAAGTTCCGGAGCTCTTCCGCTCCACAACTACCATTCCAGCTACGAAGCCGAGGAAAACGTTCTCTTCTATTAAACAATTAGAAAACAAAGCTCTGTTAATGAAAACGTACTAGGAACCTAAAACGGTTATTGAAAACACATTCGAGTAAAAGCAAACGGCCGCCAGAAAGAACCTCTTCAAATTAACGAGCACCAAAGAATATAATTTGTTCATCGCACAAAAGAAATACTTTTACCAACAATCCCAAATTCAATAACAACTAATCGGCGAATTTGAAAGAGGAAACAAAATCAGAAACAGCAAATCAAAAATTAACCTCGACGCGGTCTCACAAGAACAAAGAGCAAAACTCAGAGACATGTTCAACATCTACGACCAAATCATTTGATGCAAACATATTTGATATAAAAGCATAAATTGTTTTGATAACTAATACCAGAGTGATGAATTTTTATTAAACACCTAAAAATAATTTAGATTTATATTTAGACAGATTTAGACATTCAATACACAGTATAGTCTATGAATTCATTTTATTTTCAATTTACGATATATTTCTTCCACTTCAACTTTCAAATGAAAAGACCTGCATATAAAACCATACTAAATTCAAATGGTTTGTTGACAATCAATAAAAATATTTAAAGAAGTTGCTAAATTGATAATTTTACATTGATGCACTCATAAGACTTATTTAATGAATGCATCGACGAAATAATACCTAGCTCGAGACGTAATACGTAATGTTAGAACCAATCCATTGCAAACAGCTCATTCTCTGAAAGTAACGAAGATTTATTAAACAATATTAATAGTAGTGATTTCGATGTTTAAGAACTAATTACTATCCTAGATGAGTTGTGAGTAAATATTAATAAATATAATGAGAAAAATATAAATCAATTAAATCACATGGTATGTAACTAAACGGAATATATATAATATATTAGGGCCCTGCTGGGTCTTTACTGAGTGGGCATAAATGACGGGTTGAGCCCGTTTGAAAGTGGAAACACTGGTGTGCGAGAGCCCATGTTTTGCTTTTGAAAGTCTCAATGAAGTCTGTTTGTGCCGTCTCGAGGAAGTGAAATGAATATATAATATATTTAACTCAACATATATTTAACTCAACATATCATTTAATACAATATAATTTAGCCAGTATAGTGTATTTAATAAAATTTACTACATATAATAATATATTACACGTTTATTGATTTTATGGATTATTTCCCACTTCAATGAAACAAAGATATAGAAAGTTTAAAATAATATTGAAGAATCCCCTTCCTAAAAAATGTTCTAGTTTAGGAAAAATTTGTTATACTAACTATGAAAGACCAGAATACTCGTTAAATACAGAAAGTTTGTAATTTTTTGATATTTTACCAGAAATTAAACCAGAAACCAATTCTCCAGAAATCGATACTTGTCATTAGTTAACTTTATCAGATTTGAACTGCTTGATCGATATTAATTAAATGCAAGAAGTATTCGAGATGCTTTATAAATTGTGAGTATATTCGATCGATTTATTATATCTATTTTAAGAGACTTATATTCATAAGATTAATAAAAATGTTTAAATAATGAGTGTACAATCAATATATCAGGGGTCACCAGAACTAGTTGATCAGAGAAAATACGCCCATAACTCGGGTAATAGTGAGAATTAATTAATTTCCATCTGTAACTATAAACCATCCAGAGTTACAGGATAGACTTCTGCGTAATTGAAGCGAACGTAATAAATAATTCTATTTGTAGAAAAGAAAATATATTGGAATACTAATTCCACTCCGAAGTTGAAAAAGTTAGAAGCCTTTACAATGTCCCTCTATTATAATTAAATGCAGGGCCCTACTCAACTTCTTCGCATAGTAATAAAATTATCCTAACATATCGTGTACCTTTGTAATTTGCAAAATTTAGTTTAGAGATGAATCATGAGCAATTTAGTTCAATATCAACCATAAAGTATTCTCGACTCTATTTTGCTAATAGTGGATAAACCTCGATGAAGTAGTATATCTTCCCAAATTATTCTATGGGTTAGTAGCCGCTTTTTTATATGAAGTGATTTTATAAAAAATAAATGAAGTTACTGGTACTTGGAAGTGATACTGTTCATTATATAATATGAAAATACATAAATCTCTTATTTAAACACCAGATAACCCTCTGATCAACTAGTTCTGGTGACCCCAGTATATATTCATAAGATTAATAAAAATGTTTAAATAATGAGTGTACAATCAATATATCACACATTTCTATAAGTATATGTTATTGTCCAATAATCAAAGCTAGTAATTAATTATGTTGTGGTACATATTATAAAGTAACTTTTGACTTGTTGTTTTACAGAATAGTTTTATAGGATTTCATTGTGAGGTGAAATGTTTTCCTTATTATTGATCAAACGTGTTTTAATTAAATTTTGTCAGTAATTTTAGTTAACATCTGTAAATATCTGTAGTTTGATATTGCAGTTTAATCTGTTTTCAAGTGAAGCCATTTACTAATATTAACACAATATACTACTGTTTCTATTAATATATATCGGCTCACTCTTTTGGTACATCTCAAAAACATCCACTTAATAATCAATTACTTCAATCACAAGAAAACATTTAAAAATGATATTTTCATTTTAATGCGTTATTTACTCCTGTACATAGGACTCTATATTTTCAGTGTTAATTTTTTGAGATGTCATCAAATTATATCGATTCAGAAATGATAGTATTGTTTTATACTTTATCTTGTTATTACTGTGTTATTAATATTTATATAACAATAATGTTAAATTGAGATTGGTAATCTGATCATATCTAAGCTTAATTCTAAAATTATGAATGAAACTGAATAACACGTTGAGTTAAAATAATTTGAGTTATAAATTAGAACATTGTACAATTACTACATAATCTCACTCAGAAGAGTCGCATTTTCGGGGTTGATTAATGCATTAAAACCCTGTTGACCGATAATATTGATATTTTGTCAAAGTCTCTAAATAATAAACAAACAATAAGATAGTTAAATTACATTTGGCTCTAAATCAAAAAATATTTTCCCCATATTATTATAGCTTATAATTATATTAGTAATATGAAAAAGATATATATTAAAAATATCTGTGTATTACATATATGTATCGGAATTAGACAATTGATTTACAAGTATAATAATCTTCATATTCAGATTTATTTTGAATGTCTAAATCTGTCTAAATATAAATCTAAATTATTTTTAGGTGTTTAATAAAAATTCATCACTCTGGTTTTAGTTATCAAAACAATTTATGCTTTTATATCTCTTACCATCAAAATGACGCCATTTATGGAAGTGGACATATTATTTTACTATAAAATATATTGCTTCTATAAGCATGAATCCATGACAAAAGTGGGTTTTCTATTAAAATTTCACTTCTATACAATGTAAAATTTACCAATATTACAATCTGGTTAGTGAAATTATTGTGAATACACCACACAATTTGTATTTTAACAAGTCATTTTTGTAATTCTATGTTCTAATTTTATCTCGGTGAATTAAGCAACCAGTTAATCATGATTCTTCGTGTTAACCCAAATTTTAGTATATTTTAGTTATAATACCAGCTTCAATATTACAGTTTCTACAGCTTCAATATTTGAATCAAAGGAGACTTGCCAGTATTGCGTTTAAAATTTGTCATTGAGTAATTAATCAAAATTTTGAGCATTGAACGCAGAAAATAAAACAAATTATAACACAACTTTATTAACTGACATCTAAAAACTAAATAGCTTTGGAGGCAAATCAATACTATATATAAAATATTCAATCAATTGTAGCAACTTCATTCCATTAGCAGTTCCCAGCTTCATTGACGAAATTAATAATAAATAATACTTACGTAACTTAGTGTTAACTTCACGTTATTCTGGATAATAAGCCTGAAGAAATCCCAAAAAATTAGCTGGTATAAAGTAGCTGTACACAAGCGAATTTAGTTTAAAATAATTTTGTAATCCGTATTCGCTTATTATTAGTTTGTATAAGTAATTGAGCTCAAAAGTCAAATCTTCGCAATTAAAAGCTTAAAATTTTTGAAAATACAATAAATTTTTGAATATAGCTGTCTAAATAGATGCAGTTATATTACTATCTAATAAGAATATTTATCTAATTCGCAGGCCCATATAATTACAAAACCGAACACTTCTTCAACAAAAATTTTAAGAGTTGTGTTTATAATTAACTACACGCAAGATCATTACAGATTCTTTGCCTAGTAGAGTACAAATATAAATTATTATCCAATACAATGATAAAAGATAGTGGAGATATATTGTTGGTTGAGTAACCACAGGTACCAAAATCTTACTCAAGATCTGTAACAATGAAATCACATAAGTTGTGGGGACTAAAAGTATATTTTAATTACTTTTGGTTTTAAATAAAGGAAATCGGTATTGAGCTGGATAAAATAACTGTTAAAGTACTGAAATATCCAATATTGATGAATAATATGATAACTTAACAGAAGGAAACCTTTGATGTGGATAATAATAAATACAGTTGTTGATGAGATATGCAATATACTCTAACAATATCAGACTTCAAGAACTACTATTTCTCTTACAATAAGAAAATGTTAAAACATTGCTTGAAGGTAGTGATGTGTTATATTAAAACAAAACAAAAATGTCACCTATATTTAAGTGCAAGCTCTTGTTTCCCCCTACTTAAAAGCTTCTAGCTCACAGGCTAAATTTGCTATAATTAAGAAAAAACGTTAAATTTTTTTTCAAATATGTTTGCATCAAATGATTTGGTCGTAGATGTTGAACATGTCTCTGAGTTTTGCTCTTTGTTCTTGTGAGACCGTGTCGAGGTTAATTTTTGATTTGCTGTTTCTGATTTTGTTTCCTCTTTCAAATTCGCCGATTAGTTGTTATTGAATTTGGGATTGTTGGTAAAAGTATTTCTTTTGTGCGATGAACAAATTATATTCTTTGGTGCTTGTAATTGTAATTATTACTTTCGTCAATCTATTATAGAACGAACAAAAATCTATAAACATTATATAAATATTATAAACGTAAATATTATAAATATTATAAACGTTATATAAATATTAATAACGCAGTAATAACACGATAAAGTATAAAACAATACTATTGAGATTATGTAGTAATTGTACAATGTTCTAATTTATAACTCAAATTATTTTAACTCAACGTGTTATTCAGTTTCATTCATAATTTTAGAATTAAGCTTAGATATGATCAGATTACCAATCTCAATTTAACATTATTGTTATATAAATATTAATAACACAGTAATAACAAGATAAAGTATAAAACTATACTATCATTTCTGAATTGATATAATTTGATGACATCTCAAAAAATTAACACTGAAAATATAGAGTCCTATGTACAGGAGTAAATAACGCATTAAAATGAAAATATCATTTTTAAATGTTTTCTTGTGATTGAAGTAATTGATTATTAAGTGGATGTTTTTGAGATGTACCAAAAGAGTGAGCCGATATATACTTATCTTAACACTTTGAGTGAGGTTCGATTACAAAAAGTCCGCAAAGGTGGAGTAGAGCTTGACATACCACCTTTAAAAACATATTTCACCGACGTTTACTGATTTATTACCTTACACTCCAGAAATTGAATTTTGATAATTTAAAACCTATTTTTATTAGAAGAAGTTCATTGTTGCTAATTTCCAATAAATATCTAACAGTGTGGAGTGGTGCGTGCTGGTGGCTAAAACTCACTACTTTTGTACACTTTTAGAAGAAAATTGCCGAAAAATCTGAAAAGCTGCTATTATCACGTTAAAATGCCATATAACTACTATATAAAGTCTCTAAGCTTCCCACCCGATCAATTGTTTAATTTCTTCATCAATTAGTCATGTGTTTCATTTACATTTTATATTTTATATTGTGATTATAGTTGAATTCAGATTACAATTCCACTTTAAATGTTGAACAAAGGTATGAAGTAAAGTAAATAGAACGAGATAGACTAAAATGGAAATATAGTGAAATTTATAATGTTCATGTATGAATAACTATAGATTTCAAGTTTATTTTGATTTGAGATTTAGTAAAACATATCATTTTTGAATATTACCAGCAAATACACATATTGTACTGATTGATAATATTCATATAAATATTATATAATTATAATTTTATCAATGATTGAAAAACACTATAACTTATATGGCAATTATATTGATTAATAACATAATAGCACATAATAATAGAAACGTAATGCCTTCTCAAAATAATAAGTTAATAATAAAAATAGATAGAATAAGTTATTGTAAGATATTTGAAGAGTTAAAACGATATAAGATCTTATTTTGATTTAAATAATTATAAATTACGTTTGTTCATAAATGAAGTGTGAAT
Source organism: Hexamita inflata (assembly GCA_963988835.1). Taxonomy (NCBI): domain Eukaryota; phylum Fornicata; order Diplomonadida; family Hexamitidae; genus Hexamita; species Hexamita inflata. Next base: position 109,549 of record CAXDID010000660.1, on the reverse strand, counting down.
TTAATATTTATCCTTAAATATGCATAATACATAGAATTGAGTAAAATTTACATTACTTGTTGTTAATTTGGGTTTCAAAATAGAATAGATGTGTGACCACATATATAGCTTCATTATATATCTATATAATAATATTTCACATCATTATTGCCTTTGGCGCTATTAATATTATTTGTATTTGTTTCTCAATTTTAAATTTGCCAGTGATATAAAGATGTTAATAGCTTATTACATAACCATGTGTCGTTGTATTTAAATGAGTTAATTTAGAATTAGCCCGATCATTATTTAACAAATCAACTACCTATTATTTCAAACGTAAGATAGCAGATTCATGGGCCACCATTAGTTATTATGCTGTTAATTACTAACTCACTCAAATTTGCGTCTCTTTATCTCCTTCCTGAGTTAAGTTGCCAACTTAGTTTCTGTTGGGGTGGAAATGGACCTGTACCGATTTGAGCGCAATTTATGATGAAGGAAGAAGAACAAAATATAATAAATGAATGCATAAACATCAATAATCAATATATGTGCGTCAAATTTGCATAAGAAAATTAATTTTTCACATCAATTACCTTCCATTCTAGTCTGGCTGTTAGATCAATAAATATTCATCTCCTCGAATTTACTATTACCATTTTCAAAGCTATAAAATTTAGATAAATAATCTTCGACAACATTAATTGAACAACTGTTTTAGTAAGTACAGTTATGGGAGGTGGAATTGCTTTTTCTTGTTTACTATGTGAGTAATTATATATTAAAATATTTTGCCACTTCTAATGCGGATGACAAATTCCAATAAATAATCTCAAGTTGGAGATTATTCATGAACTACTCATTAACACAAGAGGGCCAAAAATATGATTTCGATCGTATTAGACCATAATCGACTATTCAAAGTCGGTATTTAATATTCCAAAAAGGAAAAATAGAAATTACCACATGCAATAAAAGGACGGCAATGACAAAATAAACGCGGTAGAAGATGTTTAGGGAAGGTCAACTAATTCACTTAACAAACTTAGGCAGTTCTGAAGCGTTTGTATTCTCTTCATTTCTGGGTCCAACGGATGAATTCATAAAATATTGTACCAATCTGAACCAGTTATATCACTTGTTTAAGATGTCCCTGTGTAATTTCTACGTTTTAGTCAACAAAACTAATTTATGAAAGATTTTATCTCGAAAATATATGGTAGTTAAGCCTGATTGGAGAAAAGAATAAGAGGATCCAATGATTGGTATACGGACGCAATATGTAATTTATAACTAGTAGCGCAAGCACTGGACCTGCAGAGGACCTCGGTGTTCATCTTCAACTGGGTCAATCTGAACGATTTTAGGTATTTCTTAATCACGAAAAACAATGGAGGACTCTTTCTTTCAATCTCAACCGGGAGCTCAAGATGAAGTATTGGTACTTCGCTTAATTAGAATTATAATTCAGGTAGTTACAGTCGCTTTCATTCTCAATATTCAAATAATGAATGCATTTTTGTTTCTTGAAGAATGGAATCAAGTGGGTTAGTCGGGCCCAGCATTAAATAATATATTGATGCTACTCTAAAACAACAGTTATTTTACTATGATCTTCCACTTCCATTTCATAATGAGAAATCAATTTTCTTGATTGTTAAATTATACAACGTTAGGTAAAGTTGAAACTCATTATTGAAGTATATACAGAGTTATATACGTTAATTATTGTAGCACAGCTATCCAAGGCTCAACCAGGCCTTGATGTGATTGAAGCACTTTACAAATCAATAGTAAATAGAGTTAATGAGTGTATTGATGAGGAGGGAGAACACACTCATTATTGAGCCGGGCAGTGATATAAGTAAGATTCAAATAATAAACTTCATTCTTCTTCCTAATTCAAAAAAGCATTTCGAGGGCCCACCACTGTATGCGGTAGAAGATTAATTGAGTTGAGAGGTTTATTTTATGTTATTAATTTTGTTGAAACGAAATAATGTTAAGCTTGTCAGTATTTCCACTTCGCAAATAATTAACAAAATTCTCGAAAACGACTTCAACCATTTAATAGGTAAATTACTATTTTTGTGTTCAATATATATTAAAACATATTATTCGTATTTTAAATCACTTTATTCATTTTTTATAAATGTGTGTGTACCCTCTTATGTTATTATATTCACTAATATGCGTTTTATAACACTCTGGACACAAATGATACCCTTTGCACGAACACATATCTGCTATTACATTATTTATATATACAAAATCAAAATTTGTGAAATAACTAATAATAATAAGCTTGTAAATGGCTGAGCCTTGTAGGTCTATTATTTACAACTATGTTGAGATATAACAGAATATCTAATTTATCAATATAAATATAATTATTCTTTAATATCGATTTTTAACAATATTTACAGAAATTACAATATTATAAAATGTAAGATATTTATTCCCTGAAGTATTGACGTTGAATTTTTCCAGATAGTATATTATATAAACAGAAATTATATAAAATTTGAGTCTCATTTTTATATACGCTATGTCAAGTATAAATACTTAATGTGTTTGAACACAAGTGAATGTACTAATTATTTTTGATTATTTTATATTAATATAATTATATTTAATATATTATAATTATATTTGTACGCTTATAACTCTTGCTATCACTATCATCTATTTTTAGTTACATTTATATATAACATGCATAATAAAATAGCTAAAAATGATACTACGTTAATATGTCATATTTAATCAAATGAACATTCAACACTCATATAAACCAAAAAACTATAGTATTTAATACCAATATATTTGATTCACTATAACTAATATAATATTATATGATTATTGGATTTTAAACCAAGGATATAGATATACGAAAATTAATATGTATTGGTATATTCAAAATATTTTGCCAAGAAGTTAAATTAAAATTATTTTAATATATTATGAATACATGATGCATAATACTTACAATTATATAATGGTATTGAATGTTCGTAATGTACTCTTGTATGATATCATATTTTCAATATGTCTCAATATGTCTCAACCAATCAACAATTTGTAGTATAGCCAATAAATAATTATTAATATAATTAATGTAATAACTAAATATTTTCTTTTAGCCAACCATTTACATTTATTTGTTAAAATATTAATAATTTACATAGTTGATACAACTTCCTCATTAATTATTAGCTCATTAGATTATATTCTATTATTTACTATATTATATAACTTGTAATATTATGTTACGTAGCATGATCTAGTTATTGATTCATCTTTTATATTTAACTTAAAAATTTATGTGTAACATCAATATTATGAATATAGCCTTAAGATCCTTGGGTAAATTAACAATATCTAAATAGTTATTACTAATATATTCTAAAAATATAACGTGTTCAGATATTATAATCTAAGTCAAATATTCGTAAGTTGTATAAAATGCATTAAATACAAAGAAGACGTGGAGGTGTGATCCAATTTCTTCTCATTATTATACTAGTATACACTCACCTTCATAATTTATATAATGAGTTTTAGGCTAAGTCCATTTATATATTTTTTAGTTATAGCTGAAAGTTAAAACCGGACTATTTTGACCAATAATAAACCAAAAAACTCATATCGTCCAGTCTTTGTTAAGCGCAAGAAAGAATTCAGTCTTTATAGTTTGCTCTCTTCGAATTGGTCAAATACAGAATAGTAATTTTTAACATCTTTTGTATCAAATATTTTGTTGCCATTTAGCAGTTTCCATATGTTTACTCATAGTCTTGATTATTCGTCCTCAGTTTCCTTCGAAGTTTCGGTTTAAAATTGTAATGAGTGAACATTATATTAAAATTCATATCATAGATCACTTATATGGCAATTACCTATATTTTAGTTCTGGAGTGAAACATAAGCTGATTATCACAATTTTAATTGAATTTAAGTACATATTATATTTTTAACTTTGTCTTAAATTAGTTTTATACGTTGGATTATTAGAATTTGAGTAAATTAATGATACAGGTGTGATGATGCTATATTCAGTTCGCATTATAAGAAATCTGCACTAATTCCTCTAAGTAGTAATATTTTTAAGCTTCAAGTCATAATTCAATTAGCTTCAATAAAGCTAATTCTTTGTTTTTCAAAGAGTTGTAGTGCCATATATGTATTTTATGGCGAGCAAGAATTAAAGGCAAATATTTCTTTGAATTCATCGAAATCGATTTTGTAATTAGTTAGATGTACATTTTATGTTATAGTAAATAACGTATTATAACTTTGGTGACCGTTTCAGCCTTTATAATGATAAATTTTTACCAGAGACCTCGCTTTATGGAATTTGAAAATTGCTAAATTTGAACTTCTCATATTAGTTTTGGAGTGAAATTAAATTTTATTTGTCGTGGATTATATATATTTATTCACATCTTTTATGATTACGATAAGATCACAAATACGCCACAGAAATTTTATTGTTATGTCTGTAAATTAATGAATTAAATTATAGAATATGAATAATTTAAGGAATTATTCATGTCAGATATTAGATTATTAAATTGCTGATAGTAATAAGATAAAATAAACTCACACAATCATTTTCAGCTATAATTTAGCTTTCGTTCTTTTCATAACTACACCTAATTAATAATGTACAGTTCAGACATATCTTAAAAACTCGCATTTACCTGATTACTTCATGATACCAAAATGGGCAGCGCAATATTTTGTAATTTCAGACGCACCTCTATTACAAAATACTTCGGTATAAACTGCAGGGTTGGATTATAGACCCACCATACAACATATTTATAGAGTATTACACTCTAACCATTATATATATCTAGATACAGGACAAATTATAGTTGTTTTCTTAATGTCGGCTTTTTTCATAAATGTTTAATCAATATAGTTTGCGATATATGACATTTTTTGATCAATAGTAGTTATCATTTTGTCAATACTAAGTTTTATACTATAATTTAAATTATTAATCGATTAATCAATATAGGTTTCGTTTTACATAATATTATTATAAATTACTTAATTCATTTAATTTATATTATAATCATATTATATTTAGTTCTAAGATATTATTTTATTTAATTATATTATTTATTGTTATATAGTTTATATCAATTAATCAAACACCGTTTTGATTTATAGAGCAAGCGCTGATTGCATGTGATACATGTTAATATTAATACTTTGTATATCATTTATTAATGTATTTTAATTTATGTTTTTAACTTATAACAATTAATTATCTATTGACTAAAATTGATTTCCGATTTAATTTAACATAAATTATTTATCTTCTTCAATTAATAAGTGTAATTGATTGACTTAATTTAATATATTTATATCCGATTCATGCATCTAAATACTATTTATTAATTCGAGCGAAAATGTTTGATTTGTAATATTTTAACATAAACTAGTTTGTAAATTATATAAGTTTGTAGATATATTGTGTTGTACTTTTAACAATTAGTATTCTAAATTAGTTTAACTACTTTAAATACAATTATGTATATTTTATAGTGATATAATCACATTTATACATTGCTTTTATGAATTTAGTATATATTATTACTTGCAAATACAATTATATCCATTGAAATATGCATTTTAACTACATCGTTATGTTTTATTTATTAAAAGCGTATTTTCACTTAATTAAGTATTTATAATGTATTAACATAATCCATACTAGTATGTTATATATTAATTGATTTAACATATTGTGTCACATTCTAATTTAATATTTCCTTGAATATTTACATTATTTTAATATATTTATTATATACACACAGATAAATCAGATACAAAAATCATTTATAATTAACAGTTATAACATAATAAACCACTAATTTAGTTTATTAAATAGTTTTCCCCTAATATTTTACATTATTTAACTTAAAATTATAGCATATCATTTATAATATTTAATACTAAGCATGAAGAATAATTTGAACTGAAACGGTATTCTATTTTTGTGTTACTAATCATAACATAGTTAAAAGAGTCGATCATTAATACACTTGATTATATGGCTTATGAAATGAATATTATTTATGATATGTCAAGCTACACATTGCATTATTTACATATTAATGACGATTATACCAATTTTGGTGCTACACTAACATCAAATTTCGTTGATATTATACAAATATCTTTTTTATTTGTTATGAATAATGAAAATGTATTTAAATTCATTAAATGTACATCAATTACTGATTATTAAACTTTATCAGTATAAACAAATAATGATACTACTTCTGAAGCGAATTCAATATATTTATCAATTTAGATAGTTTTTAAATGATTAATTTTGTTACAATAATTATAAGTGACATTATCAATGATTAAATAATGGTTACAGTTATTGCTTTATTTTACTAAAATGTTGTGTTAGTATAAGATAATAGAAGAAATCATGTGTAATATACTTATAGTTGATTATATGATTGTCTTCAGGACTTTTAAGATTATAAAGCCTAATTATTATGTTCTATCAATACCACAAAAACTAGTTAACAAAAACTTCAGGACTTTTCGGCGTGTAATTCTATACGTAAGTCGATTTAAATTTAGTAATCAGTAAATTCAAACACAGCTCATTTCGAGTCCAAATCGCTGCAATTATGTTCTATCAATACCGCCAAAAGTGGCGCCGCGTCTGGTTACGTTTCGTCCACAAAGTGAAGTTTTCAATCTAAGTCGCTTTCTTGACACGAGTTTCCAAGAAGCTTGTAAAGCCTAATTAATTCGCGATGAGTTTGTAATCTAGCGAAAGACGAGGTACATAGTCCCTGTTTGCAAGTCGATGTGTTGAATCTTTAGCGAACCTACCATAGTTCATTATCGGCGATACATCAGTATGGACGATCAAATATGTTATGTGAGCTATTTTAAATGTGTCCAAACGCACGTTATTCTGGGATTACACCAATGAGAGTTCCACTCAGTTGAGAGCTAACGAGATCGGTACCATCATATCCGTGCACACATGGTCGAATTAGAACTATTTGTTGTGCCGACTATATTAAATCACTACTTTCCGATTTAATTAGTTTCTCAAAGTTTTCCACAGATATCTCAGAAGACTTTTGAAGTGAATCATAAAATATTGTGTGGAACTTTAATTTTACTGAGACTTCATATTTTGATAGATCTCTCAATTTTGTAAGAGTGAGAATATACAACTTCTGGACTGAATAAAATTACATTTATAGTTTGCGCCTTCTATTTTGCAATATTGGACTTCCTAAGATTCTAATTTCATGTACTAAATATATAAAACTTTCATTACACGTCCAACCACCAGCCGCTATTTGTAGACTTTATATATAGACTATTTAGAAACTGCACTTCTAAAATAGCAGATTACTTGTGAGTGCGTTCTTGTTCAGATAATTTTAGTTTATGTTCAATAAGATGAGCTGCGTCGTAGAGACTCAAAGGTGTATGAGGCAGTGCAGTTCACAAAAACTTCAGGACTTTTCGGCGTGTAATTCTATACGTAAGTCGATTTAAATTTAGTAATCAGTAAATTCAAACACAGCTCATTTCGAGTCCAAATCGCTGCAATTATGTTCTATCAATACCGCCAAAAGTGGCGCCGCGTCTGGTTACGTTTCGTCCACAAAGTGAAGTTTTCAATCTAAGTCGCTTTCTTGACACGAGTTTCCAAGAAGCTTGTAAAGCCTAATTAATTCGCGATGAGTTTGTAATCTAGCGAAAGACGAGGTACATAGTCCCTGTTTGCAAGTCGATGTGTTGAATCTTTAGCGAACCTACCATAGTTCATTATCGGCGATACATCAGTATGGACGATCAAATATGTTATGTGAGCTATTTTAATGTGTCCAAACGCACGTTATTCTGGGATTACACCAATGAGAGTTCCACTCAGTTGAGAGCTAACGAGATCGGTACCATCATATCCGTGCACACATGGTCGAATTAGAACTATTTGTTGTGCCACCACCAAACCCAAAACGAATATATTAAATCACTACTTTCCGATTTAATAAGTTTCTCAAAGTTTTCCACAGATATCTCAGAAGACTTTTGAAGTGAATAATAAAATATTGTGTGGAACTATAATTCAACCGAGACTTCATATTTAGACAGATCTCTCAATTTTGTAAGAGTAAGAATATACAACTTCTGGACTGAATAAAATTACATTTATAGTTTGCGCCTTCTATTTTGCAATATTGGACCTCCTAAGATTCTAATTTCATGTACTAAATATATAACACTTTCATTACACGTCCAACCACCAGCCGCTATATATAGACTTTATAAAATATAGACTATTTAGAAACTGCAATTCTAAAATATCATATTACTTGTGAGTGCGTTCTTGTTCAGATAATTTTGTTTATGTTCAATAAGATGAGCTGCGTCGTAGAGACTCAAAGGTGTATGAGGCAGTGCAGTTCACAAAAACTTCAGCACTTTTCGCCGTGTAATTCTAAACGTAAGTCGATTTAAATATAGTAATCAGTAAATTCAAACACAGCTCATTTCGAGTCCAAATCGCTGCAATTATGTTCTATCAATACCGCCAAAAGTGGCGCCGCGTCTGGTTACGTTTCGTCCACAAAGTGAAGTTTTCAATCTAAGTCGCTTTCTTGACACGAGTTTCCAAGAAGCTTGTAAAGCCTAATTAATTCGCGATGAGTTTGTAATCTAGCGAAAGACGAGGTACATAGTCCCTGTTTGCAAGTCGATGTGTTGAATCTTTAGCGAACCTACCATAGTTCATTATCGGCGATACATCAGTATGGATGATCAAATATGTTATGGGAGCTATTTTTAATGTGTCCAAACGCACGTTATTCTGGGATTACACCAATGAGAGTTCCACTCAGTTGAGAGCTAACGAGATCGGTACCATCATATCCGTGCACACATGGTCGAATTAGAACTATTTGTTGTGCCGACTATATTAAATCACTACTTTCCGATTTAATTAGTTTCTCAAAGTTTTCCACAGATATCTCAGAAGACTTTTGAAGTGAATCATAAAATATTGTGTGGAACTTTAATTTTACTGACTTCCATATTTGATAGATCTCTCAATTTTGTAAGAGTGAGAATATACAACTTCTGGACTGAATAAAATTACATTTATAGTTTGCGCCTTCTATTTTGCAATATTGGACTTCCTAAGATTCTAATTTCATGTACTAAATATATAAAACTTTCATTACACGTCCAACCACCAGCCGCTATTTGTAGACTTTATATATAGACTATTTAGAAACTGCACTTCTAAAATAGCAGATTACTTGTGAGTGCGTTCTTGTTCAGATAATTTTAGTTTATGTTCAATAAGATGAGCTGCGTCGTAGAGACTCAAAGGTGTATGAGGCAGTGCAGTTCACAAAAACTTCAGGACTTTTCGGCGTGTAATTCTAAACGTAAGTCGATTTAAATTTAGTAATCAGTAAATTCAAACACAGCTCATTTCGAGTCCAAATCGCTGCAATTATGTTCTATCAATACCGCCAAAAGTGGCGCCGCGTCTGGTTACGTTTCGTCCACAAAGTGAAGTTTTCAATCTAAGTCGCTTTCTTGACACGAGTTTCCAAGAAGCTTGTAAAGCCTAATTAATTCGCGATGAGTTTGTAATCTAGCGAAAGACGAGGTACATAGTCCTCATTTATATGTGAGTTCAATAAGATATTTTATACTTTGACCTCTATTGGTAGTTCATAGTTAACAACAATTATGAGTTTATCTTCTATAATACTCCTAAAATAATTATAATAACAAAACAAATTATGTTAATAATAATTAATTCTAGAAAATTAATATTATATATATTGTTAAAAAAGTAGTGTTATAAATCAATAACGAATTAATAATATAATGGTTGCAAATAATTTAAATAGTATATATGTATTTTCTTAAAAAATTCAAGATACTGAAGTAATATTACAAATGAAGGATATTAATAATTTTGCAGTATTTGGATTTACTTAAAATATTTTAAATATTTTAGATTGTGTTTTAAACGTATCTGTAAATTTCTCAACTTTTAATAGCGCTTTAATATGTTTGTAATGCGATATACATATTTGTAAATCTGAGCTCTTATTCATTGCTAATGGTACATATCTTTCAGCAGTATTAAGTATATCGCAAAATATAATAGTTATTGAAAACACAAATATATAATTCAGATTTGCAAGTACGAAATCTTCTGGTATAGTAAATAATGTAACAAATTATATTTAGAATTTTACATTATACCGAATACATCTTTCTAGCTTTTGTTATACTAATAGCGAAAGTAATGGATATATCGCGTCATAAGTTAATTTTGAAATTATAATTATTATAGATTAGCTTTAAGTATGTTCAAATATTAAATAAATAGGTAAAATTACTGTAGGTTTGACTATAGGGGATGTAATTGAATAGTGTTCATAAATTTGTATTTAAGGTCTATATTTTTATGGTTTATGTGTTGATAACATGTTATACACATAAATAGTAAATGATGTATATATATGTTAAGATACTTTTGATTTTAATAGTAATAATTGTTAATGTAAATATGGGTATATTTTAAGTAATAATTCTTGTATTCATGTATTAAATAGTATATTAAATTTAAACAATGAAATATTATTAAATTATAATAATATATAATCTAAAATTGTAGATTATTAATAAGTATAATAACAACAAATGATAAATAACTTCACTATATTAAGTAATATTTTAATTACTAATAAAAATGATTTATAAAATTACATAATTTAAAATATTTCATTATTATAAGTATATATGTAAAATAATATAAGTTATTTAAAAAATGAGATTACAAATAGTAAATATGATATTTTAACAAATTTAAATGAGAGTATTATTTACTTAAATTAGTCAATATAATTAAATTAATTATAGGTTATAAATTATATGAAAAGTAATTATTCATAAATTTCTAAACAAATATTTATTAACAAAGGATTAATAGAAACAGCAATATTAGATAATAACTCATATTTAATTAATCAAATGTAGATTTAATATAATCTAACTGAAAAGTATATTTCGCAAAATTATACTAAAGCTTAATAATAGTTAGTTTTTTCAACTAATCTTTAAGATACTAAGATGAAAATGGTATAAAATTAGTTGGTACAAAAAATTACAAATGTTCAATAATATTTTGATCAAAATATATAAATATCACAAAATTAAATTAATGGAAGAATCGATGTTATGTTTTAATAATTTTAAGATGTATATTTGAAGAAAGTTGATTACAAATGTTGATAAAAATTAATACTGAGAAATATATATTATATTATTTATTATATATACATATATACATATATATAGCCCGTTTTGAAAGTGGAAACACTGGCGTGCGAGAGCCTATGTTTTGCTTTCGAAAGTCTCAATGAAGTCTGTTTGTGTCGTCTCGAGGAAGTGAAATGAATATATATATATATCACTTCCTCGAGACCGGCACAAACGATCGATAATGATCGACTGTGAGACTTTTGAAGTTGTTCTTGGATTTTCATTTCATTGCGTGTGTCTCTGAAGAAATTCTTAGATTTAGCCAAATTCAACTTTAGCTAGACAGAAACAACTTTAGCAACGATAATATTACAGATTTAAAGAATTCTATTAATCATATACTTTATTTACTGTATATTCTGGTAATACATAATGTAAATCTGTGTGAACAATGCCACGTACAACTCCACAGTCCTTTCTTTGAGTATTTTTCGGATGAATGATACGACACTTTCCCTTATACATATTAGGGCACAATTTGAAAATACGGCGTATTTTATTATCGCTTAACTTATTAATTTTAAGCGCTGTAGCTGGTTTGATCCATTCTTTCAATGATTCTTCTAATTTAATTAATTCCTAAATCTGTTTCAGTTACAATTTAGTTCAATGAAGTACCCTAACTAGACAAAATTAGAATTTTATCTATAGTTTGAGATGAAATCCCTTAGTAAGAAAACTTTTGTTAATAGTGAATATAACTCATTTTACCAAAAGAAATAGAAGTGGTTCAGTCAAAATTATTTGTTGAATTGCATATAAAGATTAAAATAGATATTTAAAATAGGGTGACATTGTTAATACCATACGATACAAAACTTTTAAAATAGACAAAAGGTTCAATACTTTAGAAGAAATTATTGAGGTTGATAAACTAAAATAAAATAAATAATCGTCTAACATGTTCATTATCTAAAAATTATAGTAATCAGATAACAAAACACTAATTCTGATTTAATTGATATTAACGAATTACTTAATATATGGGAAAGATTATGACTTGTTGTGATTAAGTGTGTTAATAATATATTATATTTTTCACTCGCTACATATTCCAAGTTTTCAATTATCAACAGTTTCTCAAGCCCATCCGATTCAGTATTGCCTTCTAGCCTTGCCCCCACATCCTCGAGGTCGCTCGCGGTGCCCTTCTTATATGCTGCAAAACAACAGTGTTTGCATAGGAAGGATTCCGTGGCAGGAATGTTGTTAGCATAATTATAATTTTGATACTCCTATACTACTGTTTTTATTTATACTTATGTAAAAGAGTGAGCCGATATATATATTTAATTCGCTTGATATGGTGACTAAAATTCGTGAAAATTAAATGAGAACATAAATATATACGTATTTGCAATACATTTCCACTCCTCAATATGCCATAGATCTTGGCGCCCAACCTTTTCACCGATTTATTGTAAGTGAAGTCCGAGCAGCTTCCAACTCGCTCTACAACGCGTTCAACTGCTTCCAGGCTCACTTGGAGCGAGCATGTGTAATTAACAGACGAGATAATCAGCAATCGTTTGATGCCGTCCCCTCAGCACACATCTAGCTGCAAATTCCGCCCGATCTCCCACTCCCGCAAAGTTCCGGAGCTCTTCCGCTCCACAACTACCACTCCAGCTACGAAGCCGAGGAAAACGTTCTCTTCTATTAAACAATTAGAAAACAAAGCTCTGTTAATGAAAACGTACAAGGAACCTAAAACGGTTATTGAAAACACCTTCGAGCAAAAGCAAACGGCCGCCAGAAAGAACCTCTTCAAATTAACGAGCACCAAAGAATATAATTTGTTCATCGCACAAAAGAAATACTTTTACCAACAATCCCAAATTCAATAACAACTAATCGGCGAATTTGAAAGAGGAAACAAAATCAGAAACAGCAAATCAAAAATTAACCTCGACGCGGTCTCACAAGAACAAAGAGCAAAACTCAGAGACATGTTCAACATCTACGACCAAATCATTTGATGCAAACATATTTGATATAAAAGCATAAATTGTTTTGATAACTAATACCAGAGTGATGAATTTTTATTAAACACCTAAAAATAATTTAGATTTATATTTAGACAGATTTAGACATTCAATACACAGTATAGTCTATGAATTCATCTTATTTTCAGTTTACGATATATTTCTTCCACTTCAACTATTAAATGAAAAGACCTGCATATAAAACCATACTAAATTCAAACGGTTTGTTGAAAATAAATAAAAATATTTAAAGAAGTAGCTAAATTGATAATTTTACATTGATGCACTCATAAGACATATTTAATGAATGCATCGACGAAATAATACCTAGCTCGAGACGTAATACGTAATGTTAGAACCAATCCATTGCAAACAGCTCATTCTCTGAAAGTAACGAAGATTTATTAAACAATATTAATAGTAGTGATTTCGATGTTTAAGAACTAATTACTATCCTAGATGAGTTGTGAGTAAATATTAACAAATATATGTCTAATTAGTTAAAATATTAATTTACTATAATTAAACCAAATTGTAACTGTTGACTAAATATTTACTAAATAATTTTTACCCATATTTAATAAAATTTATTTCACTCATTGATACATTGACATATTACATATTTAATTGATTTAATGGATTATTTCCCACTTCAATGAAAAGAAGATATAGAAGGTGTAAAACAATATTGACGAATCCTCTTCCTAAAAAATGTTCTAGTTTAGGAATTGTGTGTTATACTAACAGAGAATAACCAGAATACTCGTTAAATACATATAATTTATAATTTATTGATATTTAACTTGATATATAACCAGAAATCGATACTTGTCATAAGTTAAATCTATCAGATAACTACTTGATAGATATTAATATAATGCAAGAAGCATTCGAGATGTTTTATAAATTGTGAGTAAATTCAATCATCTTCATTAATTATTTAAAATACAAAAATAATAATCAATATATAATCACTCACGTATCGTAAATATATAGTATCGTCAAATTCTTATAGTCATAACAGTCTGTCATAACTTATCCAGTAAGTCAAACAAGTCTTAGATACTGAAAAGATCATCATCGTAATATTTATTAGAAACGTTATTAATTTGAGACTAAGAACAATTAAATGTTTGAATATGATATCACTCATATTACTTGAATCGAAAGTTTTTAGTTTATTTATTAAAGGTAACTGATTAAGTTGTGAGTGAGTAAACTACATTAAAGTTTTTGATTTGTAGTTTTACATTATAGTTTTGTATGATTTCATTATGAAGTGGAAGGTTTAAAAACATTTTATTTAGATAATTTTTAAAAAATGAGCGTATTATTAGAATATTAATCTGATCATATCTAAGTTTATTTCTTATATTTTATTTTTACTGAATTATGAATGAAATGACAAGTGATCAAAAGTAATTTGTTTTATTTTTAAAATTAAGTAAACATTGTACATTGTATAAAATAGTTAAAATACAGAGCATAAATTAAAATTGAAATGTAAATACAAAAAACTACTACGGCTGAAGCTATCATAACCATAAATCTTTCTTTGATACTGCGGGTTCCAATAATAATTCTATTTTGTTCAAGTACTGGGGTGTTCAAATACAGAATTATCATCATCAACCATTTATTTCCACTCAAATGCGGCAAAACTTTAAAACTATTCTGACGAATTTAAAAAATGTTCAAATAATGAAAAATGTTATATTTAACTGTATTGAGTTTCGAACAAAATATTGAAATCAAAGTAATTAACCATTAAATTAATGAAACATAAAATGAAGTTGTAAATGTAAATGACGAATATAACCGAATCTAAAACGGAAGACAACGAACCCAGAGTGTAATTATAGCAACCGGATTTTTAGTAACATCTCGTAACTGACTACTAAGTTCAACTTTAGCTACACAGAAATAACTTTAGCAACCTTAATAATACAGATTTAGAGAATTCTATTAAAACATATAATGTAACACTTTGATAAAAAATGAATTAGACAATCGAATGATGATTAATCTATTACTTTAACATATTGGCTTTATTATATAATGTTTTAAATAATAAATTTAGTTGATTTATATTTTAAGACATGTTTAGACAATTCGATACATAATATTCATAATTAATTGTATTTTTAAGCTAATTTTACTTTAAAATGTATTTCAACCACTTCATAGCGCAATGAAAAGGCATGTTGCTTATAAAACCATACTAAATTCTAACAGATAATTAAAACTCAACAAAGATTCACATAGAAAAAGCTATATTGACAATTTTACAGTGATACATTCAAAAGACATATTTACTGAATGTATTGACGAAATTTAATTTGGTAAGCAAAATACATTATGTTAGAATTAATCTATAGCAAACAGTTCATTTTCTGAAAGTAATATAGATTTACTAAATAATAAAACTAAAGATTCTAAAGATTTTGATGTTTAACAGTTAATAACAATTTTAGATGAGTTGTGAGAACGACGTTTATAAATTTAATTAATTATTACCAGCACTCTCATTAGCACTCTTCTGTGGTATTAAATTATAACATGAATGTAGCTTATTAGTGAGAATTCTGAAATTGAAGTTAGCGAATCAGGGAAACTTGTTCGCTAACGATTCAATGAGGGCCCTACTGGATTTGTTTTGAAAGTTCTATAATTACCAAGACCCCGTTATATTACAAAATTTAATAAAATTTAAAGTGTAATTACTGAAATACAGTATCAACATCATATCCACCACTTATTTCCACTCCAATGCGACGAAACTTTAAAACGATTCTGACGAATTAAAAGGAACGCAGTTCAAGAAAATAAAAAACATTTTATTTAACTGAATTGAGTTTCGAGCAAACAGATTCGGAGCCTGAACAAAATACTGAAATCAAAGTAATAAACCATTAAATTAATGAAACATAAAATGAAGTTGTAAATGTAAATGACGAATAAACCGAATCTAAAACGGAAGACAACGAACCCAGAGTGTAATTATAGCAACCGGATTTTTAGTATATAGAGGAAGATAATTACAATATCTTCGATTAGTTGTTCTCGTTATTTTGAGTCAAAATGTAAAAAATGGTATATTGATGAGTGAGGTTTTGATGCATATGTTACAAAACGACTCATATTAACGATAACCTTGATAAGGCTCAATTTAATTCTTCCATCATATCTAAAATTATTATTCATTTATCTTAATTTGATTAAATCAACAACCACAAACTATTCTCAGACACAAATCTAAATAAGTATTAGATTTAGCGAATTATATCGGCTCACTCTTTTGGTACATCTCAAAAACATCCACTCAATAATCAATTACTTCAATCACAAGAAACATTAAAAAATGATGTATTCATTTTAACGCGTTCTTTACTCCTGTACATAAAGGACTCTATATTTTCAGTGTTAATTATTTGAGATGTCATCAAATTATATCAATTCAGAAATGATAGTATTGTTTTATACTTTATCGTGTTATTACTGTGTTATTAATATTTATATAACATTAATGTTAGGTTATTAAATTTTCAGAGATGATGGGTGTGGATAAGATAGTTATAAGATATTACATCTACTGTGTATTTATACTTATTAAGGATATATTCATTGATGAATAGTATTTAATGTATTCTCTGAAACTGTATGTTATATTTACAACTAAATATTAAGTTGTCATTAAAGGTTAAACATTTTAATTAGAAATTATTTCTGGTGAAGTTATAGTGTTTATATATGTTTATATTTCACTATTTATTTCTTTCTATTTATTTCAAATTATAAAACAATTTTTTTAATTGATATTTTCTATTATCTATTTCTGAAATTATCTTAATGTATGAGACTAAACTATTTAAAACGTGTTGTTCTCATGTATTTTATTGAGTTGTTCACTTTTTGTGTTCTCTCTTATGCATGATAGTTTTGATTTTCAGGTTACTACGAATTAATATTTAGGTAAATTTACGCATGTGTATTACACTTTATATATCTTTTTGACATATAATTTAACTAATGGAAATAATTGGTTAGTTAATTAATAGCATTAACTTTACAAATTATTAATAAAATTAGACAATTGATATGATGTGTAAATGTAAATACAATAATATTATAGTAATAATATTATAGAATATCTATAAATATAATTGATTTAGATTTTAAAATTAATTTAAACAATTCAATACATCACTATATTCATTACATTTATTCATTATATTATTTTCAAATGTATTTCGTCCACTTCTTAATTGATGAAAAGGCATGTTGCTTATAAAACCATACTAAATTCTAACAGATAATTAAAACTCAACAAAGATTCACATAGAAAAAGCTATATTGACAATTTTACAGTGATACATTCAAAAGACATATTTACTGAATGTATTGACGAAATTTAATTTGGTAAGCAAAATACATTATGTTAGAATTAATCTATAGCAAACAGTTCATTTTCTGAAAGTAATATAGATTTACTAAATAATAAAACTAAAGATTCTAAAGATTTTGATGTTTAACAGTTAATAACAATTTTAGATGAGTTGTGAGAACGACGTTTATAAATTTAATTAATCATTACCAGCACTCTCATTAGCACTCTTATGTGGTATTAAATTATAACATGAATGTAGCTTATTAGTGAGAATTCTGAAATTGAAGTTAGCGAATCAGGGAAACTTGTTCGCTAACGATTCAATGAGGGCCCTGCTGGATTTGTTTTAAAAGTTCTATAATTACCAAAGACCCGTTATATTACAAAATTTAATAAAATTTAAAGTGTAATTACTGAAATACAGTATCAACATCATATCCACCACTTATTTCCACTCCAATGCAACGAAACTTTAAAACGATTCTGACGAATTAAAAGGAACGCAGTTCAAGAAAATAAAAAACATTTTATTTAACTGAATTGAGTTTCGAGCAAACAGATTCGGAGCCTGAACAAAATACTGAAATCAAAGTAATAAACCATTAAATTAATGAAACATAAAATGAAGTTGTAAATGTAAATGACGAATAAACCGAATCTAAAACGGAAGACAACGAACCCAGAGTGTAATTATAGCAACCGGATTTTTAGTATATAGAGGAAGATAATTACAATATCTTCGATTAGTTGTTCTCGTTATTTTGAGTCAAAATGTAAAAAATGGTATATTGATGAGTGAGGTTTTGATGCATATGTTACAAAACGACTCATATTAACGATAACCTTGATAAGGCTCAATTTAATTCTTCCATCATATCTAAAATTATTATTCATTTATCTTAATTTGATTAAATCAACAACCACAAACTATTCTCAGACACAAATCTAAATAAGTATTAGATTTAGCGAATTATATCGGCTCACTCTTTTGGTACATCTCAAAAACATCCACTCAATAATCAATTACTCAATCACAAGAAACATTAAAAAATGATGTATTCATTTTAACGCGTTCTTTACTCCTGTACATAAAGGACTCTATATTTTCAGTGTTAATTATTTGAGATGTCATCAAATTATATCAATTCAGAAATGATAGTATTGTTTTATACTTTATCGTGTTATTACTGTGTTATTAATATTTATATAACATTAATGTTAGGTTATTAAATTTTCAGAGATGATGGGTGTGGATAAGATAGTTATAAGATATTACATCTACTGTGTATTTATACTTATTAAGGATATATTCATTGATGAATAGTATTTAATGTATTCTCTGAAACTGTATGTTATATTTACAACTAAATATTAAGTTGTCATTAAAGGTTAAACATTTTAATTAGAAATTATTTCTGGTGAAGTTATAGTGTTTATATATGTTTATATTTCACTATTTATTTCTTTCTATTTATTTCAAATTATAAAACAATTTTTTTAATTGATATTTTCTATTATCTATTTCTGAAATTATCTTAATGTATGAGACTAAACTATTTAAAACGTGTTGTTCTCATGTATTTTATTGAGTTGTTCACTTTTTGTGTTCTCTCTTATGCATGATAGTTTTGATTTTCAGGTTACTACGAATTAATATTTAGGTAAATTTACGCATGTGTATTACACTTTATATATCTTTTTGACATATAATTTAACTAATGGAAATAATTGGTTAGTTAATTAATAGCATTAACTTTACAAATTATTAATAAAATTAGACAATTGATATGATGTGTAAATGTAAATACAATAATATTATAGTAATAATATTATAGAATATCTATAAATATAATTGATTTAGATTTTAAAATTAATTTAAACAATTCAATACATCACTATATTCATTACATTTATTCATTATATTATTTTCAAATGTATTTCGTCCACTTCTTAATTGATGAAAAGGCATGTTGCTTATAAAACCATACTAAATTCTAACAGATAATTAAAACTCAACAAAGATTCACATAGAAAAAGCTATATTGACAATTTTACAGTGATACATTCAAAAGACATATTTACTGAATGTATTGACGAAATTTAATTTGGTAAGCAAAATACATTATGTTAGAATTAATCTATAGCAAACAGTTCATTTTCTGAAAGTAATATAGATTTATTAAACAATATAAATAATAATGATTTTGACGTTTAGTAACTTATATCAATTTTAGATGAGTTGTGAACAACGATTACATATTCTATTTATATAACATTAATTAAACAAATTTTAATATTATTTCATTACTCATTACTAACACTCTTCCGCATAAAATTTAAACAATGATGCTGCTTATTGTGCAATTATTAATTAATTACTACGTTATTTAAGTATATTTTGTTAAATATTTAACTTAATAGTCAACATAACAGACATTAATCTATTATCAGATTCATACATCTTTCTTAAAAGTGTAATCGGTCTATCAACGCATTATATTTTGTTAGATAATTTTGTTTCGTCAACTGTATAATCTAACTGATTACTTATATTGAACTGACTGAAATTTGGACGACTTGAAATTTGTGAGAAGTCTTTAATTCTATTTAATTGTAAATCTACAACTTTAAGCTGATTTAGGTGCTCTAGAGGCCATATTTCAGTGATTAGATTATCGTACATAACCAATTCTTCTAAGCATGTAAGTGTGCATAGCGTAGCAATGCTGTGTACTCCACAATACCCTATATTTAGTTTTCTAAGACTTTTAACGTATTACAGTGGTGTTATATCCAGTCCTTGGTTTCCGGATAAGTGTAGCTCCTCTAGACGAAGTGTTTTTATATATTTTTATATCGCTTATATTTGTAAGTTTGCACTGTCCGAGCTCCAATATGGTTAGATTATTTAGTTGTGCGATTTAGCTCAGATTTACTCCTTCATTCAGCGTTAGATTCAGTTTTTTGAGTTTTTGGAACTTTAAAAACTGTTGAATGTCTTTTACTTTGTTAAAGTGCAAATGCAAAACCTCTAAGTTCTCGAATTGCAAATTGTCTATTATTTAAGGTTCGCACCCGCTAATATTAAGTTCCTTCACCGTTTTATTAATTATGAGCGGAGACATTTAATTGCATTAGTTGATAAATAAAGATTTTACGTTTAATTCCTAAACTGCTTCGAATTCGATTAATTCTTAATAGTTTTTAATGTTCAAATGACCGTTTTTCGTTTTGCTCATGAACTTCAGCTTCAACTTCTGGATTTGGTCGTTTTGGAGCATTTTAGTGGAGTGGGAGAAATAAAGCAAATATGTTAATCGGTATTTAAATTAAACGCGATATATCAAAATTATTTTGTGAGGGCAAGAAAGGAACAGAAATCCTTCTTGTTACAAAAATCCGCATATAAGAGGTGTTCCTGAAACTAATAAAACCACTACACAAATACGTAATATTATTAATATTACGTATATATGTTACATTCCATACCATAAGATATAATAAAATAAAATGACTCACTTAACTGTAACCTAATCATCAGTACTAAGGCTCAATTTAATCATTCCTTCTTCATCTCGTAAATCATGGCAATCTACAAATCCAAACTTAGTTACACAATAACGTTACCTCAAACTAATCTCAATTAAGATATAGTAAAATATATATCGGCTCACTCTTTTGGTACATCTCAAAAACATCCACTCAATAATCAATTACTTCAATCACAAGAAAACATTTAAAAATGATATTTTCATTTTAATGCGTTATTTACTCCTGTACATAAAGGACTCTATATTTTTAGTGTTAATTTTTTGAGATGTCATCAAATTATATCAATTCATAAATGATAAATTGTTTTATACTTTATCATGTTATTACTGTCCTATTAATATTTATATAACGTTTATAATATTTATAATATTTACGTTTATAATATTTATATAATGTTTATAGATTTTTACGTTCTATAATAGATTGACGAAAGTAATAATTACAATTAATATTGATGTATTTAATACTATTTACTATCAAACTTTCTAGCATTGTCTAAACGATAAAGAGATGAATGTTATAATGATTATTTAATGGCGTGAAAATTTAATGCATAGTTTTTCATGTTCAATTGTTATTACAAATACCACTTCAAATATGTGTGATTTATGTGGAAGAATTTCTAAACCATAAAATCAATTTTGTTCGCATTCACTTTGTATGAATTGCTACAATCTAATATACAATACTACTAAATAATGTCCGCTTTGTAATGAAAAGATAACTAATAATCTATTATAAGATAAATTTGTTGAATTGGATTCCATATACGTTAATCCTCAACAGTTTGAATTCGACCACATATTTTGCTCAGTTCATTGCGATATGAAAGCTTAATATTATGATCTTAAATCAAATAGGTTTTGTTGTTAGTTGTGTCGAGTTAAGTCAAAAACTTTTGTAACTGTATAAACCCCAAAAATTGTGCTGGTAAAAGAACAATTTAACGACGCGATTAATTAATAAATTGATTTTATTAAGGAGGAGTTTAAGTAATTCTATATGATTCGCTCTACTTTGATGAACAATGTTGAAAATGATTAAGAATAAGACGTATTTGTATAAAATATGGCCAAACGTACAGTAGAAATTTTACTATAATTATAAAACTTGTATACTGTATGTTCCTTAACAAATAGTTTAAATATTTTACATCATTTATATCACAAAGACAACAATTCAAGTTCTTCATAATAAATTCATCATACGTTTAATAGTAATGGTTTTAAGATAAGTTCAACACTGAATAATAATTAGCAAATGTTTATATCATACTTAAATTAATATATTTAGGCAGATAAGAGCAAATTAAATGATATACCTCCTAAAATATGGGAAGAAATAATAAGCGTGTTAGAATCAGCACTTGGATTGGACTAATTAAAAAAGTAAAATGAGGAAGGGTCAGAATCTTACGATTCCGTTAAATATTATCTTAAATCTCATCATATAGAAGACAGCGACTCGCCGTTTAAAATTTAAGTGACTGAAGGGGAATTCGTAGGTTCACATAAAATTTAAATGATAAACTAAAGCTGGTGTTTCACTTTGGATGGTTACGTTCAGAAGTACAAATCATAATAGAGTTTAATTAATTTTGTTTCACTATACATTGACTAAAAGAAAAATATATATGTTTAATTCAATGAATATTGCTATAAAATAGAATATATAAATGGAAATATTTGCATAGATCTCTCACGTAAGTATATAACTGATAAATTAATTCTATATGAGTCGTGTGAAATAGACAAAATAAAATTTGCACAAATTACAAGATAATTTAAATTAAACCACAATAAACAATATATCAGTGTAGATACAGTTTAGTTAATTTCAGAAGCGGGACTATGCCTCGCAAATAGACCGGTTCAAATACGAATAGTACTTAGCATTCAAAATGGACATTATTAAAACACAGCAAATTGTTAAAGAATACTCTGAAAATCAACTCAAACAATATCTAAGAAGCGATACCGCTCAAATAATCGCAGAATCAGGATTATGCCTAGCAAACAAAGTACACGGATCAAAACTAGAATAAACACTTGTTGAGCTGTACAAATAATACCAAACGAAAATAACTAGAAACGAGAATAATTTTGACAAACTGACAGTTGACAACTGGACTAGCGGCCAATTAGTTGTTAGAAACCCAGAATGCTGGACCTACAAGAAACAAGACGTGTCAGAATACGCATTTCAATCCGGAAACACGAAATACTACCTCGGAGTACTGGAAAGCATAAATGCAGAAAACAAAACGGCAACCGTAATTTGGATGAACAAAGACAGAAATATCTACTCCATCGGAAAGAAGAACAAATTCGACCTGCTGATATTCAACGACACCGCTATCATCGAAAAAGTACTATACAATGTCGGACAACCAAATTTATCAGAATCTCATACACCTGGATGTAAGTGCTCGGTAGGTGTGTAAAACCAAATTTTATGGTTATTCAATATCTTTCATGCCGCTTCTGATTTGTAGAGTAAATAGGATCCAAACTTACTCTGTAAATCAGGAATATTCTTGTTTTAGGAGTCAAAATGCTACACCACAATTACTAAGCTAAAGCATCAAGAAACTTCGCAATAGTTGTTTTAAAGTTAAAAAATGATAAAAGCGGAGAATGCAATAATAAAACGTGGTCAGTAAAAAGTAGTAAAGTACGACCACCGTAGCGAATCTTACCAAATAGCCCCGTTTATGAAGCCGCACTTAAATTTCATCAAATCCAGTTTCACACCAAGTTTCGCAGGACCAGTTGTAGCATCCTTTGATAAACCGGTTGTTATCTGTATCGGCTAAGAATGGATTTATGAAATCACAAATAAAATTGGAATTTTGCACAAGTATAATTCTTCTTCCATGGATATATAGTGGAAGATCGAAGTAAATACACTAGAAAAACGTAAATAGAAGGGTTATGTTCAAGCCGTTGTGACGACTTATAATATTCACGAAAACACTTTCCCGATCCACTATTACGAGCATTTCGTAACTCCAAATAACTTTTAGCACCATCGACTCGTCGGTCCAACTAGGTTCAGTAAAATGAAACAACTTTTTGGTATTCTAGTAGCAAGATATGAAGATACTGCTTTAGTTAGTTGGATAGGTGGAGACCAAACGATCTGTCACATTGGAATTAACGGATATCTCACTTATCTTGGTGGGTGGTGAAAATTATGTTTTTAATAAGTAGTTTTAATTAAGGAAACATGCAATGACAGATATCTTGTGTGTTAAATTCGATTCTTCCTTTTCTATTTTATATTTATTTTCAATTTAAATTAAAAATAATATTACATTTCCACTCCCACTCATATAATGAAACATAATCATGTAATCGAAAGTAAAGAAGACCTGCTGAATCACTTTGGCTCTTACAAAAAACTAGAAATACTTGATTTAAAACAAATAGAGAATCTTTTGGAAATGAATGTTCCACCTGAAGTGTGGGAAGATGCTTCAAATAGAAATTTGCTTTCCTTTAGTTTAGAATTAATATAGGGAACTACAGAATTTAGATTTAAAAAAAGATGGATACAATATTTCCATCTCATTTCTTTCTTCATTAACTTAACCGAGCTGGACCTCTCAGAAAATAATATATCTGATATTTCAAGCATTTACAAGCTCAAAAACCTGAAAAAGATCAATTTAAGTATTAACCGTATCGCAGATATTTCAGCACTTAAATATCTTCTTTATTTAACTCACTTAAATTTATAAGTCAATTAGTTAACTTCCTACACTTTAGCTTTGCCGAATTTAATAGAATTAAGACTCCGCGATAACAAGCTACAAGATATATATGGGTTATAATATTCTCCTAAATTAGAGAGTTTAAATTTGTTTAATACAGAAGCCACAGATCTACGTACTATCCCTCATCAGCTATTCAGTTTGAAATTATTATATTTATCATCGAACAGTATTACTGAAATATCATACCTTTCTAACTTTGTAGATTTGAAAATTTTATATTTAAGTTATAATTATTACCTTTCAAATATTGGACCTCTTAAATTCTGCACTTAACTAACAGAATTATATATTTTTGAAACAAGAGTTGCTGACATATGGCCTCTACAATATTTGGAAAATCTAAAAATATTAGACATGAATATAATTTATTCTAGTACTAGTATTAATTCAGAAAATTGAATGTCATTAATTAAAGTGGTTTTCTCATTAAACATCGTTGCATGTCGGTGTATTGATAAATTAACCACTCCAATGTTAACTTAACTGAATTTGCATTTGTCTGAGCTAAAGCCACCCAATAAGCGTTAGAAAACTGAGAAAAACGCCATAACGCGTTAGAAATAGAAAAGTCGTTAGAAAAATCTCTAACGTCATGTACGTTAGAAATTTAATCATTATTTACACTATATTTTAATAATCAATATAAATCGACTTTAAAGTTATATTATACCGTATTATAGTAATTATACTAATTTAAGTGGATAATTTCAGTTCATGTCAAAACAATTTAATATTATTATTATCATCCTGGAACTCCAGGATGCCCTGCATGTACAATTCAATGGACAACGCCGATTTAAATTGTAAGCACTGTTCCATAATCATTTTTTAATAAGCAGGATGGTGTCCAATATACACCTGAGAACCGCCGGTCGAAAGCGAATAATGGGCGCTAAAACTACCCCTTCAAGCGCTTGAACGGAACCAGCGGGACGTTCTTCGGCCCAAATTTCACTCAGACGACGAAGTAACCGCCCCAAATTGAGAACTGGTCCGTTTTGGACAGAATTTGGCTGGTTCGGTGATATTGGCCGGCTTAATAATTATTACTATATTATTAAATTAACCGACTCCTAACAAATATGGTATAGAGGTTAGTAACTTCAGGGATATGCTTCAAAGGTTACAGGTGCTTTCTGCACTTTTCTTAAATAAAAAATATTATAATATATTTACTTACTACACATACTTACCTACTAGATTTAGCATGTTAACATCTTAATTTGGAATTAAATCAATTGAATAACTTTAAATGAATTTCTATAATATTCATCACATTCAATATAGAAGTGGATATAATATAATTATTAATATATAGCTAATATAATACGAATTTATTAATTTATATAGATAATATATGATAGTATATCACACCAAACACCGGCCAATCTCACCGGAGCGGCGCTTATCTTTTGGACAAGGGGAAGTTCATGCCGAGACAGGTTTAAATGGGGGACACCGCGGAGGGCAATCGCTTACTTTTACACCAGGTACCCAACCGAAGCCGGAAATATTACCAAAGTGATAAACGTGGACGAGATGATTGAGTGGGACCAGGAATTCGAGCCGATTTGCAATACCAACAATACTTATGAGCTGTTGAAGTGCAGAAAAACAGAAACCCATATTATGAAGAAAAAGGACTGGTCGCAAGAGCGTACTGCGATATCTCCACAAAGTTTCCGTGCTCGCAATACCAGTGATTATCATGTACTCATTTAAAATTTTATCATTTAACTTTCAAATATATGAAATGGCATGTAAAATGAAATATTTTTAAATTGTAAGTCGTATTAGTTTATAATATAAACTTTATATTTTTCAATTTTTTACTTGTTAAGTAAACGTACGTATGGTAAAATCTCACGAAAATGTGAGATTAAGGAAACATGTGTAGTATATTATTTATTTATGTTGTTGATATGTATGTTTAATAAATAACAAAACCACAAATTAATTTCAATATACCACTTGTAAGTACCACCGTACTCTATTTACTCTATTTACCGCTATGTATAAATTATTATTAATGGTTTTCAAATAAGTAGAAACATGACCCAAATTAAATTAAAAATTATTATGTTTTCAATTGTAACGGTGAAATATTGTTTAAATCTATATTATATCCATACAAACTGTATACATAATAACAAGTTTATATGTACAATATAAATTGTATTAAAAATACAATAGTTCAACTATTATATTTATTTGTTTATTCCACTTTCAAATCAATGTTAAATGTCGGCCGTGAAATTCGCTTGGTGATGCTGGGTGAGTCATACGTGGGTAAAACATCTTTACTGTATCGTTACATGTCAAATTGCTTCTACGAGAACCCGGCATCTACTATTACCGCTTCTTTCTACAAAAAGAAAATGTATGATTAAACTATCCCAACCAACATATAACTTTGGGACACTGCCGGTCAGGAAAAGTATTAATCAATAACTCCACTGTATTATAGAAACGCAGATATTATATTTATCGTTTTTTCCGTTGATTCCTTCAAAAGCTTCGAGAAAGCAGTCAACACAATCGATTAAGTGCGCTCATAAAAGAACAAACCTAATATCATTTTGCTTGGAAATAAATCTGATTTGGAAAACAAAGTAAAAGAATAAGCGGAGTCATTTTCAGCCATCACAAATTACCCGTTGTTTTGGGTCTCGGCGTTGAATGGGAACGGGGTTCAAGAAACGTTTAATCAGGCGATTAACGACGTGAACAGAAATCACGATTATTTCCATGTTTATGTATAACAAGTTAAATAATGTTAACATGATAAAATAGTATAAATTACTTCGTAAAAACACTACAATTTTACATTATTACATTATTATTCCAATTTCAAAGTTACTATGATTTTGATAATATTTAAAAATAAGAGATATGATATACAGAAAGTTCAATCGTTTCACAGGAGCAGACACAGGTTGATCAGCTTCTTGTCGATCTGCAGCTTCGAGAACAGGTACTCCCGCACGATCTCCTTCCTTGGAGCGTACTTGAACAGGGCGTTGTACAGCTGTTATACCATATAGGGCGTCACTTGGTAGAAGACGCAGTAGAACGGAACCCTGAGAACGAAGTTCGTGACCGTGAAGTACTTTATCGTCGCGTCGAATTCCACTTTGCTGAACGGCTCGAAGACTTGGAACTGGTTCTGAGCGTATTGTTAGCACTTTATCATGTCGCTTTGAGGCACGAAGCTCTCGTACTTCCTGAACTGCACGTTGTCCTGGAAGAAGGTGGTGAAGATCTTGTCCATCGTCGTGTACATCTTCTGCGAGTGGGACACGGCCTGGTCCACGCTCCTTGTGTGCACGTGGCTGGTGATCTCCTTGTGGTTCTTCCGGCCGAAGCGCTCCACGGCGTCCAGGAATTTTTCGTGCTCCTCCTTCGACCACCTGCAGCGGCTGTCTCTTGTCCCTCTTCGCACTTCGTCTTTCACACTGGAAGAGTCGTTGCTGCTGTTTGCAACCTCGATTTTGTCACCAACCAGGATCTTGAGCTGGTTTATCATTTGGTTTAAATCAATGTCTATGCTCATTCTGAAGTGGTTTTTGTTACACAATAAACGGCACACATATGCGCTTAATAAGTAAATCTAGTTCATTTTTCAAACAGTACAAATAAGTTGACCTCAAGGTTGATATTTATGATTTAGAATTACATTTTTACATAATGCATTATTAACGAATATATATGAATTATAAGAGTTGTATTTACTTTATCAAAATCAAAATGTAAATGAAATATGTGTATTCTATTTTTGCTAAATACAGCATAACGATTCTATATTTACTGTTATAAATGGTTGTTTAATACATGTTTAATAAAAACCAATTTACAAAATTAATTACATTACATTTATTTTTACTTTATTTATATATATTTATTTATACAATTGAAATAAAAGAATGAAAATATAACACTCACACATGCATTAGTGTCATAAGTATCATAGCTAATATCTTATAACTATCTTATCCACACCCATCATCTCTGAAAATATAATAACCTAACATTAATGTTAGGTATTCATAATTTTAGAATTAAGCTTAGATATGATCAGATTACCAATCTCAATTTAACATTATTGTTATATAAATATTAATAACACAGTAATAACACGATAAAGTATAAAACAATACTATCATTTCTGAATCGATATAATTTGATCTCAAAAAATTAACACTGAATATATGAATAGAGTAGCTTTGATTATTGGACAATAACATATACTTATAGAAAACTTATAGAAATGTGTGATATATTGATTATACACTCATTATTTAAACATTTTTATTAATCTTATGAATATATAAGTCTTTTAAAATAGATATCATAAATCGATCGAATAAACTCACAATTTATAAAGCATCTCGAATACTTCTTGCATTTAATTAATATCTATCAAGCAGTTCAAATCTGATAAATTTAACTAATGACAAGTATCGATTTCTGAAGTATTGGTTTCTGGTTTAATTTCTGGCAAAATATCAAAAAATTACAAACTTTCTGTATTTAACGAGTATTCTGGTCTTTCATAGTTAGTATAACAAATTTTTCCTAAACTAGAACATTTTTTAGGAAGGGGATTCTTCAATATTATTTTAAACTTTCTATATCTTTGTTTCATTGAAGTGGGAAATAATCCATAAAATCAATAAACGTGTAATATATTATTATATGTAGTAAATTTTATTAAATACACTTTACTGGCTAAATTATATTGTATTAAATATATTGAGTTAAATATATATTCCGTTTAGTTACATACCATGTGATTTAATTCATTTATATTTTTCTCAATATATTTATTAATATTTACTCACAACTCATCTAGGATAGTAATTAGTTCTTAAACATCGAAATCACTACTATTAATATTGTTTAATAAATCTTCGTTACTTTCAGAGAATGAGCTGCTTGCAATGGATTGGTTCTAACATTAAGTATTACGTCTCGAGCTAGGTATTATTTCGTCGATGCATTCATTAAATATGTCTTTTGAGTGTATCAATGTAAAATTATCAATTTAGCTACTTCTTTAAATATTTTTATTGATTTTCAATAAACAGTTTGAATTTAGTATGGTTTTATATGCAGGTCTTTTTATTTAATAGTTGAAGTGGAAGAAATATATCGTAAACTGAAAATAAGATGAATTTATAGACTATACTGTGTATTGAATGTCTAAATCTGTCTAAATATAAATCTAAATTATTTTTAGGTGTTTAATAAAAATTCATCACTCTGGTATTAGTTATCAAAACAATTTATGCTTTTATATCAAATATGTTTGCATCAAATGATTTGGTCGTAGATGTTGAACATGTCTCTGAGTTTTGATCTTTGTTCTTGTGAGACGGCGTCGAGGTTAATTTTTGATTTGTTGATTCTGATTTTGTTTCCTCTTTCAAATTCGCCGATTAGTTGTTATTGAATTTGAGATTGTTGGTAAAAGTATTTCTTTTGTGCGATGAACAAATTATATTCTTTGGTGCTTGTAATTGTAATTATTACTTTCGTCAATCTATTATAGAACGAACAAAAATCTATAAACATTATATAAATATTATAAACGTAAATATTATAAATATTATAAACGTTATATAAATATTAATAGGACAGTAATAACATGATAAAGTATAAAACAATCTATCATGTGAAAAGTGCGTCAAAGAAAATTATTTTATAAATAAAATGAAGTGAAATATAATTTACTACTTTATAGTTGTGTTCTGTCTTCTATAGAGTTTATTATAAATGAAAGTTAATTTGATTTTACATATATACAGATGGAACGACCCAAGTTGATTCCCTTATTGATCGGCGCGCGTAGAGTTCCTATACAGAAGACTGAACTAGTATAAACGAAAGTTAAGTGATATATAAATTTAATAAGTCTAATTCACCAGAGTTGATTAATACTAATATAATAGAAAGAAATAACAATTCACAGCTTATCGAATATATCAAATATATCCTGCATATCAATTAGATCGTTCAGCTTCCGTTTATCAATAATTAAAGAATGGGGAGTCGTAAGCAGCGCGAAGTCGAAACTGTCCTCGTCCAATAAGTTCAACTTTTCATCGAATTGCAAATCCAGATTCGATGACGAACCAAATTATTTCAACGGCTTGATATGTTTCTGTTTCTTCAAAATTGGTTTGTACTAAACTTTTTTCATTTGGAGCGGAAATAATAAGAATTTGATGTGAAAAGTGCGTCAAAGAAAATTATTTTATAAATAAAATCAATTTGCATGTGAATACTAGTGTATTATTGTAAATAAGTAAATAATCATTGAGACTATACTTTTACACGTTCCAAAGATATTAAATCAACAATTATAATTCAGCATTTTCATATATTATAATTTCATATATTATAATTCAATTATTTTCATATACAATACTATCATTTCTGAACTGATATAATTTGATGACATCTCAAAAAATTAACACTGAAAATATAGAGTCCTTTATGTACAGGAGTAAAGAACGCGTTAAAATGAAAATATCCTTTTTTAATGTTTCTTGTGATTGAAGTAATTGATTATTGAGTTGATGTTTTTAGAGATGTACCAAAAGAGTGAGCCGATATATATTTTACTATATCTTAATTGAGATTAGTTTGAGGTAACGTTATTGTGTAACTAAGTTTGGATTTGTAGATTGCCATGATTTACGAGATGAAGAAGGAATGATTAAATTGAGCCTTAGTACTGATGATTAGGTTACAGTTAAGTGAGTCATTTTATTTTATTATATCTTATGGTATGGAATGTAACATATATACGTAATATTAATAATATTACGTATTTGTGTAGTGGTTTTATTAGTTTCAGGAACACCTCTTATATGCGGATTTTTGTAACAAGAAGGATTTCTGTTCCTTTCTTGCCCTCACAAAATAATTTTGATATATCGCGTTTAATTTAAATACCGATTAACATATTTGCTTTATTTCTCCCACTCCACTAAAATGCTCCAAAACGACCAAATCCAGAAGTTGAAGCTGAAGTTCATGAGCAAAACGAAAAACGGTCATTTGAACATTAAAAACTATTAAGAATTAATCGAATTCGAAGCAGTTTAGGAATTAAACGTAAAATCTTTATTTATCAACTAATGCAATTAAATGTCTCCGCTCATAATTAATAAAACGGTGAAGGAACTTAATATTAGCGGGTGCGAACCTTAAATAATAGACAATTTGCAATTCGAGAACTTAGAGGTTTTGCATTTGCACTTTAACAAAGTAAAAGACATTCAACAGTTTTTAAAGTTCCAAAAACTCAAAAAACTGAATCTAACGCTGAATGAAGGAGTAAATCTGAGCTAAATCGCACAACTAAATAATCTAACCATATTGGAGCTCGGACAGTGCAAACTTACAAATATAAGCGATATAAAAATATATAAAAACACTTCGTCTAGAGGAGCTACACTTATCCGGAAACCAAGGACTGGATATAACACCACTGTAATACGTTAAAAGTCTTAGAAAACTAAATATAGGGTATTGTGGAGTACACAGCATTGCTACGCTATGCACACTTACATGCTTAGAAGAATTGGTTATGTACGATAATCTAATCACTGAAATATGGCCTCTAGAGCACCTAAATCAGCTTAAAGTTGTAGATTTACAATTAAATAGAATTAAAGACTTCTCACAAATTTCAAGTCGTCCAAATTTCAGTCAGTTCAATATAAGTAATCAGTTAGATTATACAGTTGACGAAACAAAATTATCTAACAAAATATAATGCGTTGATAGACCGATTACACTTTTAAGAAAGATGTATGAATCTGATAATAGATTAATGTCTGTTATGTTGACTATTAAGTTAAATATTTAACAAAATATACTTAAATAACGTAGTAATTAATTAATAATTGCACAATAAGCAGCATCATTGTTTAAATTTTATGCGGAAGAGTGTTAGTAATGAGTAATGAAATAATATTAAAATTTGTTTAATTAATGTTATATAAATAGAATATGTAATCGTTGTTCACAACTCATCTAAAATTGATATAAGTTACTAAACGTCAAAATCATTATTATTTATATTGTTTAATAAATCTATATTACTTTCAGAAAATGAACTGTTTGCTATAGATTAATTCTAACATAATGTATTTTGCTTACCAAATTAAATTTCGTCAATACATTCAGTAAATATGTCTTTTGAATGTATCACTGTAAAATTGTCAATATAGCTTTTTCTATGTGAATCTTTGTTGAGTTTTAATTATCTGTTAGAATTTAGTATGGTTTTATAAGCAACATGCCTTTTCATCAATTAAGAAGTGGACGAAATACATTTGAAAATAATATAATGAATAAATGTAATGAATATAGTGATGTATTGAATTGTTTAAATTAATTTTAAAATCTAAATCAATTATATTTATAGATATTCTATAATATTATTACTATAATATTATTGTATTTACATTTACACATCATATCAATTGTCTAATTTTATTAATAATTTGTAAAGTTAATGCTATTAATTAACTAACCAATTATTTCCATTAGTTAAATTATATGTCAAAAAGATATATAAAGTGTAATACACATGCGTAAATTTACCTAAATATTAATTCGTAGTAACCTGAAAATCAAAACTATCATGCATAAGAGAGAACACAAAAAGTGAACAACTCAATAAAATACATGAGAACAACACGTTTTAAATAGTTTAGTCTCATACATTAAGATAATTTCAGAAATAGATAATAGAAAATATCAATTAAAAAAATTGTTTTATAATTTGAAATAAATAGAAAGAAATAAATAGTGAAATATAAACATATATAAACACTATAACTTCACCAGAAATAATTTCTAATTAAAATGTTTAACCTTTAATGACAACTTAATATTTAGTTGTAAATATAACATACAGTTTCAGAGAATACATTAAATACTATTCATCAATGAATATATCCTTAATAAGTATAAATACACAGTAGATGTAATATCTTATAACTATCTTATCCACACCCATCATCTCTGAAAATTTAATAACCTAACATTAATGTTATATAAATATTAATAACACAGTAATAACACGATAAAGTATAAAACAATACTATCATTTATGAATTGATATAATTTGATGACATCTCAAATAATTAACACTGAAAATATAGAGTCCTTTATGTACAGGAGTAAAGAACGCGTTAAAATGAAAATATCCTTTTTTAATGTTTCTTGTGATTGAAGTAATTGATTATTGAGTTGATGTTTTTAGAGATGTACCAAAAGAGTGAGCCGATATATAGTATCATTTTGAGAAGTACTCAGAACTACTACTCTTTTACAGTATTGTTATTATTTTTAAATTATTTGTATATGATTAAATCGTTACTTTTACTTTTTTTTTGTTATTGAAAACCTTGGTATACTTGATTGCTAATAACATGACTCACTCGATAACAGCAACAATCCAACAATACATCTAAACGCAATAAATAAATATATACTATATTATATATACTATATTATATATACTATATTATATATACTATATTATATATACTATATTATTTTACTATAGCTAAGTAAAAATAATATATATTCAAATTATCTTAGCAAGCTTCCTTGCTAGAGACTGCTGAAATATCCACAGGAATTATTAGAATATATATTATTTAGATGTAATCATAGATGTAACAAACAGAAATTACTAGATTTTTTTAGTTTAAAGAAATATTTACTAAATTTCAATATTTATATCCATATGTAAACCATATTCTGCTTCAGCTCTCACATTATATTAAGTTTAACTACATATAAATATATAATTCACACTATAATTTGTATGTGACATTTAATATCATTATAATTATCTTTCTCTTATCGTCTTCATTTTGTCTAAATATCTGATTCTATTAATGTACAAAGGTAAATCCACTCCAATGAAACGACTCAACTACAAAACCATTATGAACAAGTCTCCAAAATTAAATACATCTAGTCTCAGTAAATCGTGTTTTATAAACAACGAACCGCTCTTTTGCTGCTTGGAACCGGATAATTCGGCTCAGAACTGCGCGAAAATGGTCCGAGCAACTACTTTACCAGCTTTGGTGAAGTAAACGAAGGACGCGGATTTAATTGACATGGACGAGATATTGGACATCTTTGACAAACTGTGATTTTATTATATTGTTTATATTGATTTGATTTAGACAATGATATTGTGTAAGTAGTAAATTACAAAGTATTCACGACTATAAATAGTTGTGAGGACTAATATAGGATTAATACCAAATATTTAGATTATTTTTCAATTAGTTACACTAAATCAGTCTAAAGTCTAAATCTAGTGTCTATAAATATTACCACTATTAATATAATTATAAATTACATGCACTACTGTTTATTTTAAAATCACTTCAAATGAAATCTTACAAAACGATATTAAAATCCCACTAATTAGATTTATGCAATACACCAACAAAACCTAAAACTTTAAATACAGCTAGCAGTTTTAGTGAAATTAGTATTAATAATGACAGTTTGGAACTGCATTGCTATATTAAACCACAATCTCTAGTTTATAAATATGATAAATGTAGAGACTTAAGTTTTGATAAATAAAATTTGTTACTGATAATAAAATAATAAAATTGTTCAGTGTCACGATAAAACAGCGATATAATTAGTAGTATTTGTGAATAATCTAATGATTTAATAGACATGTAAGATATATTAGATATTTTTGATCGATTATGAATACGAAAACATTCGGTTTAACATTAATTAATGATTATTCAATTATGTATTGAATAAAAACATAACTCTGTGATGTATTACGACTATGAACAGTAATCTCATAACTATGTATAGATAATAGTTTTTCAGTTAATTTTGTGAATTAGTATGTATATATTAAATCTTAATCAAGTAAAAATACCTTTACGTACAACGAAATAAAAGTTTAAGTTAGAATTATTAGTAATTTAAAATATTTGAAATTTCATTTGATACACAAAATTACAAACTACATTAAATTACATTCAATAGTTAGTTATTTAATCATTATTTAATAAGTGTAACAATAATATTCCACTTCAATGAAGTCTCCCTAATATAAAACTATATTAAAACCACATGAATTAAAATCAGGCTTAACTAAATCAAAATTACAATAATCAGCTTCGAATTTTGTCAAATTCAACGCGCTTAATGATGCGAGTTTTGAATTGGTAACAAAAGTACCTGCAAAATCACAAATTCTTTGTAACGAATAATAATAACAAAAATAATCTATTAAACCTTTTAATCTTAATTTAGAATTGAAAAATAATTCATTATCTGCTTAAAATAGTGAAATAATGTAAAACAAAGAAGATGATTTGATTGATATGCAAGACATATTGGATATTTTTGATAAATTATGAGTGAGTATGTAAATTATAATGAGTATCACTACCATTTGAGAACGTATTCTTGGTATGTATTCTTTGTGTCTCCTTCCATGGCGAGGTCGATTGCTTTTCCGAAGTCGTATTTGATGTTTTTCTTAAGGTATGGGTATATTTACTGGATGAACAGCTCTTTATTGTTTTGGTTGATGAAGTTCAGCCAGAAGTAGTTTAGTTCTGGGTATTTTTTAACGATGCAGACCGCGAACGTGATGATCGCGAGCATATTCAGCGATATCTTCAGTTTGGGCAGCTAGTCAATTTATTGCAGCTGCAATTAAGCTTCGGACTCAGTTCTCTCATCCAAAAGCTCCTGCAGCATTTTCAGCGCGACCGCCCTCTGGTAATCAAACGCGGTCAAATACTGGTTTATTTGACTCATGTAAACACCAGACTTGACCTGGTCAACGTGCATGACCGTTTTGAAGTCGCTCAGTTCGGGAATGTTCTCTAAATTTTTTTAATTTAAATACCTCACTCGGTCTCCTTTAATTCGTTCCGGCTGTATTTAATTCCTCATGCTTGGTTAGAGCTCCCTTTTGTGCTTATTTATGCTATTGCGTGACATAGTTAAAGTCAATCATCTCTGTGACAGTACTATTGGAGTTTGATAAGGTTGGGCGACCTAGTCTTATGGTGATTTGTGGCATTCGTGGCCGATTGGTTTTTGGTTTGTGTTTGTATCTTAGTTTATGTTAGGTTGGTGTTTGTTTGGTGGTTTAGTGCTTTTGGTGGATCTTGGATGTTCAGCTTATGATCATTTGTGGGAAGTTAGGTATTCTTATATTTACTTCATTCATTACTTACCTCATTTTCGTTATTTTTGTTGTTTCGTTGTTCTTTTCATTTTAGTTTTTTATCTTTTGATTGTTTTTTGTTTTTGTCTTTTTGGTCAATTTATTTCCTATTCATTTTAAATTATATTTTATGGTTGAGAGCTAGGTTCCTCATAGGTCGTGGGAGATTACGACGTTGTCGTCATCTCTGTTCTGGAATTCTTCATAGAAGATATCGTGGTTGTCTGAGTAGGTGAACTATAACTGGAGTTCTTCGGCGTGCTGTTTGACAGCTTCATTGTAGATACGGGTTCTGTTTCCGTGAGATTTGATAATAGATCGAGCTGTTGAGCGTAAGAATTTGTCTACACGACAAAATTAGTTAATTTTCTTGAGGGATTCTGGGTGGATTGTGCATTGGTCGCTAAGGATTATTGGGTGTATTTAGTTTGTGTGGACTTCATAGTTGGTTGAGTGGGTTTCGAGTTTTTGGGTGTATTCTCTGTTCATGGTTGGGCCGCGTTGGGTTATGCTCATGTCAAAGAAGTGGGGTTTGTCGTTGTGGATAATCATCACATCGGCATTTCCCATCTGATGTAAGACTTTCCCAGGATCTTTATTCGTTTTGGGATCATCTGGAGCTTTGTTTTTGCTTGATTTAAATTGGCCGTACGTTGGGCTCAACTTCGGCTGGTGTTTGACGGGTAGTGCTGCAATGAGGTCGTACTGAGTTCTGTTATGTCTCTAAATGCTCAATCCCGAGAAGTTTTGGCAGTATATTGAGTGGTTAGAATCTTCATGAACTGTATGACAGATGCTACATTCTCTGGACGGGATGTTAACTGAGACCGTGTCGAAGAGGATATTTATCGCTCTTCTGAATTCGATGTTGTCGTAATCAAAGTCGTATGCGAGCGTGTGCGTGACAAAGCAGTCTTAGTTTGTTGATAACGCTGCGTGCTCCATTTTTTCGTTTTCAGACTTGATTGAGTGTTGGAGTTTCTTGAATCTTGGATCGATTTTATTAGAGGCGAGCAGCTTTTGGGCGGTTTGGAATGATAGTCCAGGGAGTATTAGGCCAAAACCATTAAGATTTTTGATGGATGCTGCCATTAGGGCGATGAGGGATTGTATCGTTTCCTTAGATCTGGGACCGTCAAGATCCTCTTAAGATATCGCTTTTGGCTAGGCAATGTTGTAGAAGGTGCGAGCAAGGATTTCATCCACTTTATTGTAGTCATTGATTGTGAAGTCGTTATAATCGTCAATTCTGATTGCCCATGAGCATTTTGTGCATACACATTTGAGGAAAAGGCCCATGACATTCGAGCGAGGTAAGCCTCGCTCCAGCATTTATTTGATAATTTGTTGATACTTGGCCGCCACAATCAGAATGTCAGAAGAAATATGAGTTCTTGTGTCGTAGCGATTTTACGAGTATTTAGTGCCCATGAAGGTAACGATGGCTCCGTTAGCTGTTGATTTGCATTTCCTTGTGTTAACATGCATTCCATATTTACCAAAGAGTTTATCAAGGAATTCGAGGGCCATTTTTTCTGTGTCAAGGGGTTTAAGTTCGACAATCGTGTCGTCTGCAAAATTGACACACGCGAATCGTTATTTGAGCTCCAGAATCACAGGATTCATACAGTATGAAAAAATTAAGGTCGAACAGACTGAACCTTAAAGTATACTGTGTGAGTGTGTTTCGATGCAGTTTTACGCTTATATCATGCCTATAACGAACAATTAAATTTGTTGTGGGACTCCTTGTAGTTCCATACCGTTGATGATGGCTTCAGTTGTGAGGTTGTTATACGCTGAGGCCAAGTCAACGGAGAGGATTATATTTCTATTCGATAGAGTTTTCCCAGCTATTTTGCAGCTGAGCATCGCGTCAGCATGCATGGTGTGGACTTCATCACAAAAGTTGTGTGGGAGCATGTCTTTCCTTTTAAGCATTATCTTCTGAAGGACATTGATCATAGTCTCATTGATCGCAAGTGGTCTGCTTGAACCATCGTCTTTCGGGACAAGAGTTACTCTAAATTCAAAAAGTGGGAGTATTTAAGACATTTGCTTCGGATCATTGATTAGGGTTTCAAATGCGCTTGCAAGTATCTGGATGAACCGACCGTTGTTTACTAATTTTTTAATAATTTTATTTGAGAGACCACTTGCCCCACAGGATTTTGATGCGTCAAGTTCTTTTATGGCATCCACAACTTCTGACTCTTTTATTTTAAAGTAAGCATGTTTAAATGGTCTGAAGACAGCTTTTAGTTCAACCTTTCGTGGTGTTGGAAACAGTTTTGCTAGTTGTTATTTCCTAATTTCTTCAATTTATTTAAGATCTGTTCTTGTCTGACCTAAAC
The DNA here is from genome assembly GCA_963988835.1 of Hexamita inflata. Lineage (NCBI taxonomy): Eukaryota > Fornicata > Diplomonadida > Hexamitidae > Hexamita > Hexamita inflata. The sequence continues at coordinate 69,903 of CAXDID010000660.1, read as the reverse complement.
TCTCTTTGTTTAGATTAGTTTCAATTGCTTGAAGGGCTTTCGAGAATTTATTTTCCTATATTAAGTCATGGATTTTACCCTAAAACGCACCTGTGAACATTTTTATTTTCTACTTGATTTCAGGTTGGCTGTCGTTCTCGTTTGCTTCCCTTTGTTATGGAGTTGCGTTGATCGTTTCGACAACTTCCGAGTATGTTGGATTACTTGGTCTGTTTTGTGCGTTTGGCTGAACCGAAGGAGGCTGAACCGACGGGGGAATATATATTCCCTGTTCGCGGTCGTAATTTGAGCTGTTTACTACTGTACTTTATAGTCTGCAAGAGGTCAATAATGAATTGATGGCTTCTATGGGCTTCTTAGGATCTAGCTTATTGATAAGATCTACGATTCTTTCAAAGGTAAGATCATGGACGCATTCCTCTGGTGTTATTGAACATTTCTGGCGGATCGCATGTATGCGCTCCTCACATTCGAGCTATGATTATTTCATTACAACGATTGGAGTGATGATCAAGGTCTCTTGTGGTATGAATTTGACAGTTTCCGGAGTCGGGATTAGTTTATTATCGTTGACCCACGTTTAAAATGGTTTCATGAAGTTCCTGTTGTTCTGGCTCAATGGTGAGTTGACTTTTGGCTTTAATAATCAAGATTGGTTTCTTCTTTGCTTCGAATTGACCTTCGATCACAGACCAAGGAGAACACGTAGTTTTTGGACAATTGAAGTGTTGATGAAACAGTATGTCCAGGGCGGTCATTCCGACAAAACTACACTCGCACTTAAATAAGACGCCGTGCGATATTGATGTGAGATCTGGATATGCATAGTTGATCATCATAAAGCTGAGTGACTCGATTTGATCTATTGTTTTTGTAAAGCTTTCCGCAGTTTATTTGATTCGGAGTTTGTGATCAACAGAGTCCTGGTGTCTTAAAATTCCATATGATGAGAAACATTCATCATTGCACGTACTACATTTGAATGTTAAAGCAGCTTACGCTATGACTGCTGTCGTATTGTTGTTTCGGGCAATCTATGTCATCTTAATTATATCCGAAGATAGACTTTTGCTCTTTTGGAAGTTGTTAATTTATCTTAGAGAGGCAATAATATTATAGCTTTACTTCTTCCTCTTTTCATCGAAGTTGTGAATTCTCTCGAGGTCGAAGAAGGTGGACTTGATCTCTTTAAACCGGAAGCCTAGGTTTTACAAACCTTCAGTGTCGATTTTCACAATTACAATTGGTCCATTTTCTGATGTTTTGAAGTTCATGGATATTTGTAGTTTTAAGTTCTTCGTTGGTTCGGAAACAATATTTTACACCATACATAGGTCCATAATTGCATAATCTGATGGTTCTCCAGCATAAATGAGGATGGAAGTTCCCTACAGGTTGTGTGGATCACTGCAAATTTTGATTAGAACTTTTACGCTATTGAATGAATCTGTTTGAACCGTGCCAAGGGTCCATTGAGTAGAGTTGTCTATGATGAGGGCTGCAGAACCTCTTGGGTCTATGAATTTCAGCCGATGGTTGTCCAAGATGTTGCAAATAGGATGGACATTGTGGAGTGAAGGTAGAAGTTCCACAGATTCGAAGAAGGGAGTTTCTGAGAATAAGTTACCACAACTCATTTGGCTGGTTATGTATTTACTCTGTGTTTGTAGTTTGTGAGAATATATTAACGTAGGAGAGTAAGTGTTAATGTTTTTGCTCTCCTTGTTGATAGATATCCACATCTTTTGAAGATTATCAATTGAAAAATGATTGCTGTTAAAGCAGTCTTCCAGCTCCTTAATGTGTCGACTCTGATATTATGGTAGCAATTTGCAATGATACCAGATTGGTTCGTCAAGGTTGATATTGAATTTAAATTGGAGTGAAAGCTAGTAATCTTACCAACTTGATGAAGACTTCCCATTAATGATGTTGAGAAGGTGAGCTTACTCATGTTTTCGCTGAATAATGAGAGCTTTATTGTTTCTGGCTTTACTACGTTTGTAAAAACCAAGCATTTGGAATTCTAGCTCGTGAACTATTAACGTGATATGATTTTGAGTTTATAAACTTTAGAAGGTTAAATGTTCCGAGTCAAGCGTAGACTCAACTTTGATGCACTACTATAGGTTTAGAAACGAGTAGCATTTGAGTTCGATGATAAAAATAAGTAGAGTATCTGCTTAGTCGTTGAATTTTAAGTTAAAAGTCGTTTTAATAATAATATCGTATTACTTAAGGTTAGAGCTTTGGTCGGTGTACTTGATCTAGCCTCTATACCATTATGAATTACTGTCAACTCGCACTGAATCGTTTGATAAAGGACTGTAAACTCTACTGAGATTGTCTAAGTTGTGGCGTTGGCAGAGAGTATCATATTTGCAGTAGAATTTATTACTCCATGCATTCCTGTATATTAGATGTCCAAAGTTTATCCAATCTGCTTGGATATGCTGTAATTTGTGAGGGGAGTTTACTTCGTCGATGATCAGGCAGCTCATTTAATCTATTGTTGACGATTAGTTTTCCATCACACAATCAGATGGTAAGACGATGCACGCATAGCCATCCTCATTATGATGATGCGCTTCGAGAGGGTGGTTTACCGGTTTAACAGTGTTATTACTAGAAGTTGGAGGAAGGTCTTGATAAGATACATAAACCATTGGTGTTAGCATGATGTGCGTGTCTTATTTATTGACGAAGTCAATTATATCTGGTACATGCGCGTCTGTGTCGAACCCAGTAATTAATTTTTGTTTTTACTGCAGAGTAGCATTCTAAACTAAGGGGTCGTCAGGTGGTAGTTCTAATGGTGGAGTGTCAACAATTTGCATCTACACAACATTCATTTGATCCATTTGTGTTTTATTAATCTCTTTTATAGCATAGAACAAAGATGTAATGCACAAGTGGTTTGATATTATTTAAATAGAAAGAGATTCCAAATTTATGTGCATATTTGCATGGTTTTCTGTAATAATTGTAAAATCCAAGGCCTGGAGTGGAATGAGGCATATTAAGCCTCCGAAAGAAGTTGACTATACGATAAGGTGATCAGGGTAGTCAATGATATTTTCAGTGTATTATCTACACACTCTGGCCAGTTAGATTGTGATATCGTCGAATTCTGTGCCATTGATCTTTATAAGGGCTTAATAGATAGGATAAATGTCCATTGTTTGCCAGAGAAATGATCCAGACAAGTTAGTATGTAACCTTAAGCCTTTCTTGAACCCAGAGTCGGGAAGTGGGTGAAATCTTCTAAAGAAGTCAGAGTCAGGAACAAGAATCTTTGATGAATCGTAGATCGGACGGTTATATAGTCTTGTAATAAGTGGCATACGTTCGTTTACTAATCTAAACAAGTTTGAGACTACTTTGTATCTATCTTGTTGATCAACTGTTGGACACACTTGTTCTATAACTGAAATAGGATTATCACTTGGTAATATTTAACTAGAGTAATCTTGTGGTGAAATTATCTGTGGTTTAGACATGTTTATGGTCGTTCTCCAAGGAATCTCACCATTTGTCACGTCATTGAAAGGTACGTTATCTTAGGGCTCAGGGATATGTGCCCCATTTGATAGGATATCTTCCTTAAGCTTCTGTACAATAACGAGGAGCTTGGCTTTCTCTTAAATCCATTGGTAGTTTGATTACAATTCCTGGACGTAAGTTTTATGAGAATCACAAATATGTTGGTGAGGTATTGGTAGGATTAGGTGTGTATTGCTATCTGACTTAAAGCAGAAGGTTGAGATTAACTACCCTGAAATTACAGTCTACTCTATGTCAAAAAGGTCATTGAGCGGAATGATAACGAAATCGTTGTTACCTACCCGTATAATTATCGAGTTGTACATTCTATTGAATGCGATGTGCTCCGATGCTTTATTAACTGCTCCGATGCAAAATTAAATACATCTAGTCTCAGTAAATCGTGTTTTATAAACAACGAACCGCTCTTTTGCTGCTTGGAACCGGATAATTCGGCTCAGAACTGCGCGAAAATGGTCCGAGCAACTACTTTACCAGCTTTGGTGAAGTAAACGAAGGACGCGGATTTAATTGACATGGACGAGATATTGGACATCTTTGACAAACTGTGATTTTATTATATTGTTTATATTGATTTGATTTAGACAATGATATTGTGTAAGTAGTAAATTACAAAGTATTCACGACTATAAATAGTTGTGAGGACTAATATAGGATTAATACCAAATATTTAGATTATTTTTCAATTAGTTACACTAAATCAGTCTAAAGTCTAAATCTAGTGTCTATAAATATTACCACTATTAATATAATTATAAATTACATGCACTACTGTTTATTTTAAAATCACTTCAAATGAAATCTTACAAAACGATATTAAAATCCCACTAATTAGATTTATGCAATACACCAACAAAACCTAAAACTTTAAATACAGCTAGCAGTTTTAGTGAAATTAGTATTAATAATGACAGTTTGGAACTGCATTGCTATATTAAACCACAATCTCTAGTTTATAAATATGATAAATGTAGAGACTTAAGTTTTGATAAATAAAATTTGTTACTGATAATAAAATAATAAAATTGTTCAGTGTCACGATAAAACAGCGATATAATTAGTAGTATTTGTGAATAATCTAATGATTTAATAGACATGTAAGATATATTAGATATTTTTGATCGATTATGAATACGAAAACATTCGGTTTAACATTAATTAATGATTATTCAATTATGTATTGAATAAAAACATAACTCTGTGATGTATTACGACTATGAACAGTAATCTCATAACTATGTATAGATAATAGTTTTTCAGTTAATTTTGTGAATTAGTATGTATATATTAAATCTTAATCAAGTAAAAATACCTTTACGTACAACGAAATAAAAGTTTAAGTTAGAATTATTAGTAATTTAAAATATTTGAAATTTCATTTGATACACAAAATTACAAACTACATTAAATTACATTCAATAGTTAGTTATTTAATCATTATTTAATAAGTGTAACAATAATATTCCACTTCAATGAAGTCTCCCTAATATAAAACTATATTAAAACCACATGAATTAAAATCAGGCTTAACTAAATCAAAATTACAATAATCAGCTTCGAATTTTGTCAAATTCAACGCGCTTAATGATGCGAGTTTTGAATTGGTAACAAAAGTACCTGCAAAATCACAAATTCTTTGTAACGAATAATAATAACAAAAATAATCTATTAAACCTTTTAATCTTAATTTAGAATTGAAAAATAATTCATTATCTGCTTAAAATAGTGAAATAATGTAAAACAAAGAAGATGATTTGATTGATATGCAAGACATATTGGATATTTTTGATAAATTATGAGTGAGTATGTAAATTATAATGAGTATCACTACCATTTGAGAACGTATTCTTGGTATGTATTCTTTGTGTCTCCTTCCATGGCGAGGTCGATTGCTTTTCCGAAGTCGTATTTGATGTTTTTCTTAAGGTATGGGTATATTTACTGGATGAACAGCTCTTTATTGTTTTGGTTGATGAAGTTCAGCCAGAAGTAGTTTAGTTCTGGGTATTTTTTAACGATGCAGACCGCGAACGTGATGATCGCGAGCATATTCAGCGATATCTTCAGTTTGGGCAGCTAGTCAATTTATTGCAGCTGCAATTAAGCTTCGGACTCAGTTCTCTCATCCAAAAGCTCCTGCAGCATTTTCAGCGCGACCGCCCTCTGGTAATCAAACGCGGTCAAATACTGGTTTATTTGACTCATGTAAACACCAGACTTGACCTGGTCAACGTGCATGACCGTTTTGAAGTCGCTCAGTTCGGGAATGTTCTCTAAATAGGTGAATAATTACGGGTGGTTCTCCTTTATCTACTTCAAACTCATCACACTCAGGTCGTTTTGCGTCACCATTTTAACCGTTTATTGCAATAAAAGGAGGTTCTTCTACTCGTTCTTGAACTAATTCAGTATTTCCGCTCCAAAAACGTAGTCGGCCGAATACTACAGGTCAAATGGGAGCAAGCACATCGCATTTAATTGGTCAATCTCCCGAATTATTAAAGAATTCACGATGAACTTCTACTTGAAAACCTCGTCACAGAGTGAAACGAACTCCTTCTGAGGTACTTTCTTGTAACAATTTATTATCAAATTGAGCGCGAACTTGACCTGGAAATCACGCGGCTTAAAGAGCTTCTAATAGTCGGGACGGCCACCGGCGTTCTTCTCCAACTGATTAATTACCTTCACATCATTCTGCACGAAAATGAGGTCAAAATGAAGCAACTTCTGAATATCGGGCAAAAACTCCTAAAATAACTTCTCGTTTATAAACGGAAGAAGAGGCATTAAAAGCTTGTAAATACCAAGTATTATACTAAGCAAGAAGAACTTTGATATTTTCTAACTTACATGATACTTCTGAAGAGATTCCTGCGCAACAGGAGCCTGGAATACAATCTAATAAAATAAACCGCCAGATAAAGGCCTGTAGTCGAAAACATCTATTTACTGCGTTTTTAACTGCAAGATTAACTTAGGAATCTCCTGTAATAAAACCTTTAGAGAAACCCTCGAGACTTAAACGTTTTCACATGGCTTTCCACTTATATTTTTAATTTGCAATAATTCATTGGTAGATTGTATTAAAGCAAGTATTAAGATAGTTTGCTGGGTGAACTCTGGATTTGGAACAAATAAACGCTGTGAAATCAGCATATTCGCTATATATTTAATTATTATAATATGTTTTTGTACTCTTTCAGAATTTAGATACAAATTGTAAACCTGTATTTAATCAAATGTTTCCTCTGATGATAATAAAGAACTAAGTAATAGTTCAGTTTGCGATATAATCACACCTAAATGATATTGTGCAGCTTTATAGAAGAATTCTAAAAATGAATGATTCTTTAATAAACAAGCTTTCTTGTAAAGATTTTTCAATAAATAGTAGCATCCATCAAGTTTTATTGGATCATTTGATACCTCAATTTATTCAGTCAAATATTAAAATATTACTGGAATAAATTAAGACACGTAATCGTCAGGAGTTTATTCATAATTTTATAATAAAAGTTGTTCAACACGTAAACGCTCAATATCTGCGTTGTAGTAATCTATAAGATCAAAATTTTCTTTTTATTTAAGCATTTCTGTTCTATATTAATTAATGTCTGATATTACTTATATTGTTGACTAACTAAACTATTCTGCATTGACAACGCAGCTAGAAGCTCCAAAGAACATTACTGTTGTTGGAAGAGAGACGCCAAGAGGTTTCAGTTCGAGTGATTTGTACCATGATACTAACTAGTCAGCAGTAATGTGTTATTTATTGAAATTAGGATATGATTGAACCATATCAATATAGTCCTTTTCGTAAATAAAGTTTTATAGTACTTTTCCGTTTCTTTTACAAATATTTTAAGTATTTAACATTAACATGGATCCAATAGTGATTGAAACCGATTTATAATCAAATTAAAGTAAAGCAGAAACCGTTCGAGCAATTGATTAAATAGCACGTTCAACTGATTGACCCTCTCCTGCTAACAGGTAATTTTTCAAGCAGTGTCTCACATTTTCCAGTAAATCATTAGTTTAAATTTATTCACAGCGTGTTTTAAAGTAATCGTCAAGCATATGTATATTATCGGCGGCACTTAAAAGTTCCCATTTTGCATTAAATGACAGTACTGTGTCTAACTATTAAAATATTTATTAGTCAGTAAGATTAAGAGGTCTACGTTCTTCAATCTAGGTCAAGTAGTTTTTGGGTTTTATTTTCTCAAGATCCTTTTTGATTTGTAAAATATTCATTTGAGTTTCAATTTATTTTGGGTATGTTAGAGGTTAATCATTTTTCAAACAGAAATTTGTAAATATTTCAAATATTTAACTTGTTTAGATTGGATTAGTTTTAGAGTGGATGTTAAATGCCCTAAACAAGGTGTTCATACATAAAAAGCTTCCTGGCATTGTATTATATTTGAAAATACTTTGCATAACCTGGGAAGTTTAAATGATAACAACAGTTTAATCTAACAATTCATCTAAATTAACATTATTATTTCCATACTTATTCAAATGAACATTAACTTGCGTTTGGTCAGCAAGTTTCACTATTTGAGCAGCATAACAAAATGCAAAAACGGCAGCTAACTCTTCAAATTTGAGTTTTGAACAAAAAACTGTTATGAAACGTGTGAGCAGATATTAGTTTTGAAACCCGTTTATGGACAAAGAAACCAAATTGTTTAATATATTAGAAAGTTCTTATTCTTAAAGAGGTGATTATATTAAGAATTAAAATATTTAAGGTATATTTTCTTACTTAAAATTGCTTAAATTACTTAATACTTTAATTGGCACGCAAATCCACAATTATAATTGTACAAATAAATTTAATAAATCATCTGAATATTCTAAATTTTTAACATGTTCTAAAAATATTGAGTTATAACACATTTTAGATATAAATTATGTATCATTAGCTAGTTAGACATAATCAGTTGCACTGAGATTGTGTAATAACAAATCCAGTTCATCTTAAATAAAATCTAGATGCAAAATACGTTATAAATTTGATGAAATTTGTTATGACGAAGCTGATGTTTGCGAAACTAATTGGAAATCGTTAAATTTAATTTCTAAGGTATTATTTAAATCATAAAGGCTTTTAATTTCGCTATTTTCCAATAAGTTTCCGGATAAATCTAAATATTTCAATTTCAATTATTATAGTGACTTGACTGAATATATTTTATTATTTGATAAAATTAGAGTTTATAGATTTTTCATACGTGAAAATAATTGGCAATCTGAGATTTTATTGTCAGTTAAGTCAAGTGAAGCTATGTTGGTTTAGAAAAGTTAAGATATTTACAGTAAATTTTCAATACTGGCTTACACAATTGTTAAACTACGTAGGTTTTAATATAAATTAAATTATGATAAATTAGGGACGAAATTTTGAAATATCATTGATTAAATTTATTCTGAAATAATTTTGTGAGTCAGTGGCAGAGTTGTTAGAATGTCAGTATTAGAATATTATTTAAACGAAATATTTATAACTGAATTGCTTTCTTTGAGTTATTCTTGGATATTTATCAGGCTTAGTTCACGATCAATTTAATTTAAGCCAACAGCGGATGATGTTTCATTATCATCGTTGATCATTTCTTTTGGGGTTGATAAATCTCGTAACATTAGAGAAGTGAGATTAAATTTCTATATTATTTTATTGATCTATATGAATATTATCACACTCCATTAATGAATTATGAAGATTTTTACTATACGTGCTGCACTGAGGTGTCCAGGCAGCCTTTGCCTCAAGTTGTTTAGTTTATAAAGAGTGGTGCGAATTCTTTGTCTCTGGCTGATATAAGCAAGCTGGATTTTTATCCGATCTCGAAAACGCTGCCTAGAATTCAGAGGTTAGCCGCGTTAACTTTGGCGAAAGTGTAGATTTAGCCCGAGCATTTGATTTATTTGTTGGAGAATGCTAAATAGTTAAAGCAGCTTATTTTTTAGTCGATTGATCTCACTCTTGCTCCTGGAATTCTGGATCACATTGTGAAGGCTCTTCCGTAATCATTACAAGAGTTAACTTGTAACGCGTGCCGTGTGGGTGACAATTTCCTCAAGTCCGTTTCTCAGATTCTTCCCAGTTCTCATTTAAACGTTTTAAATCTGCAAAACAATTCGTTTAAGAACATAAAACCACTCCTAATTGCAATTTAATCACTAAATACCCCGTTCAGCCTGAACTTATCGTTTTGCAACCTCCAAGCCGTTCACTTCAATTAGTTGCAACAGTTAACGGCCAATTGCAAAAACCTGAACCTAATTTCTGAAGGGAACAAAGTAAATATGAGCTTCTCAAGAGTTAAAACGGAACACACAGTTGTGAAAGAGAAGAAGATAGTGAGATAGGAACTTAAAAACGAATCAGTTTAAGGTTAATTATTAAATTTAGATTTGATGGACATACAAGAGTACTCAAACGACTTTTTAGAACTCATTCAAATGGTCAAAGAAGAATAACGGCCGTTTAACGCAGAAGACCTCGAAATATTACAATAACTGATCTAAGCACTCATCATGTACGTAAACAAATTCAACGAGCACACAACTGACAAATTACAGCAAAATCAGTTAGTTTACGAACAAAACATACAAACGGTGCAAAACTACAACCAGAAAGTACAAACACTACTCGAACAACACCACACACAAAACTAAGTCATGAAATACAACATTAACAACATCAACGAATACATCACACAAAATATCAACGCAACCGTATCACTAGAAGAAGCACAAAGCACTATGCAAGAAATCATTCTAATTCAAAGCCAAATTCAAGAACTCAACGTATCAAACCAAAAAGACAAACTCGAAATCGACATGCTACAGCAACAAATAAATAATATAGACATGCAAATAAGCCAATAAACAAGCAACGATAAACCACTAGACGAATGGAAAATAAAATGCGTGAGCGCAACACAGTAAAAGGTATAAATGCTCATCCAATAAGTGGCTGAAAGAAGAAAAATGATTTCTGAAATGGTAGAATTATATGAGAATGAATGAGCTTGTTATGTTAAAAGAATAGTAACATTAATTTTAAAGTTTAATCAATAAATTAATTGCTATTATTTTGGCTCTAATTTTTACATTTTGATATTTGAGAATGGCGGCTCGAAAAGTAAACTTACGATAAAATGATGTGGTTATGTATTTATTTTTTAATCATAAACGATTTGAATTGTACGTAATAATATATTAAAAAATGGTTCTTGTATTTTGCCTCTAAGTGAAGTTTGTAATTTCTACCTTATCATTAATTGGTGAATAATTAATTTTCATTTTGAAGTGTCTTTATTATATAATATAAAGGTTGTTAAATTATAGAAAATGGAAATCCAAAAATTGAAAATTGATCACAACAAATCAATTACAAATTAACATTATTATACTAATTACACCATAATATATTCAATATTTGTAAATTAAAATTACCACTTCTAATATAAAATGGCGCCACATTGATATCTCAATATAAAACTCTAATAATCTCGACTTACTTAGAAATAATGATTTATATACAGTTAATGATACAAATTTTGTGTCTTATAACAAAATTAAAATTATTTAAGTAACAAAATATGAAACTAAAAAATAGAAATATATAAGGAAACTACAGAGTGAAATGATCTGATAGCTCAGTAATCACTGTGCCAAGCTTTCATATTAATACAGTACAAAAACTACTAATGTAACTCCGTTAAGTCTCTCAATTAATATATTTAATATAAATATGAAGCCTCGAAGTTAAAGGCAATAATTGCATGTGTATTAAGTCAAGTTCAAAACAATAACAACTTTCGAGTTCCTTCACTTTTGTTTTGTCTTCTTTCCATTTTCTAGATCAAAATAATAAAAGTTGTTTCTATACGTCATTGATTGCCATTTTAGTATTTACTGTATTAGGATATAACTAATACAAATGAAGTTTTTTGTACATATTGTATTTTTAAAGATAACTAATCATAAATATTTTCTAAGCTTGTATGATATTTTAAATTACATTTATAGTATCATAATATACTAATAATATAAGTTGAAAACTATTCATTGTTTAAAATTTTCAAAAATATAATGAATATAAATACTAAAAATTTTCACGACTACTTTAATGTGGTATTGTATTAAATGAATACATCCAAGTATATACGTCGTTTAGTTGTATTGTTTTGGAATATATTCTTTTGTTTCCTCAATATGGAAATGTATGTAATTGAGAATATGAAATATATATTAAAGTCCGATATTGTAAAATTATTAATATATTAACATAATTAACATCATATCAATTTATTATTGTGAAATGATTTGGTCTTGTTTAATTTTTTGAATATTATAATTTTTTGATTTTTGATAAAATACAAAACTAATTGATCAATCACTATATTATTATATAAACAAGTATAATATTGAGATTTATATAAATTACTTAGTGTAATTTTACAGAGTTTGAAAATTGTACAATATTTTGAGTATTACTTTATACCATTATAATATGTTGTTAATCATTAAATAATATAGTAAATCATCATAATATAAATTAATTTTATGTTTAATAAAGTTAAATTATAGATAATATAATAATTTAGGATTTTGATATTGAAGTGGGAGTTAAAACTTCGAAACTTGAATTCAAAATTCATAAATACATTAGTCATTAACAATAGAGTAATACCTAGTTCTGGGTAGGTATCGCGGTTGGTAGTACAGAAACTGAATGATGCTTAAATCGTATTAAATTTACAAAATATTAAAATCACGATAGCTTGGCTGTTAATTATCACGATATTAAAAATAAATAATACCTAATTACGGAGTACGCTATATATACAATATATACTTTTCAGGTCCAACAGGTGCCTACAAATTTAAATAGCTTCCACTTCACTTAGCTATATTTTACATCAAAAATCGAACAGAAATACACATACGACAAAAAGAAAAAATCATTTTAATATAGATATAATAAATAAACTCTTATTAATTTATTAGACCTATATTATTTTTATCATATTTATTTCGAGCCGCCATATTTGAGATATTTTAGATTAATATAATATTTTGTAATTTTCAAAGAAAATAATAAATAACTATAACTTTAAAAATGATAACACAAAAAATGTTCTAAGATTTTAGGTGTTTTCAAATTTTATTATTATTTATTATTATTTCAAATGTTGTTGTAAACGTTATATGATATTTTATAGACTTATATGCAATACAAGAAATTGATTTGTTTTGGAAAACTTTATCATATCACTAAAACTAATCTAGCGTTAAAATGCACAGAAATGCTGTTGGTATAATATTTTAACATAATGGAAATACATATGTTGTACCACCTCACAATGATTCAGAACATCAACATAAAATCAATGATAGAACAATTAAAACTTCTCTGTGGTGAATAGAGTACAATAATTAATAGTAGTAATGAATCCAATGTTTTATAAGAAGAAACACGAAGAGGAACACGTGATAGTAGATGTAGATGGTCAAAAGAAGAACACGAAAGATTTTTAGATGGGGTTGACTAATTTGGAAGGAAATAACATAGAGATATTACTAATCTAGTTAGAACAAGAAGTAATGATTAAACTGTTTCACACTCGCAAAAAATGTATACTGTTATGGACAAAATATTCAATTCTTTTATAGATGGGGACGATTTTCATCATAAGTACAGTAGCTCATATGCTGAATCGAATATTAAAGCGTGTAATCAACTAGCAAACTAAACATATAATATCACAGAACCATTCAACTCTATCTGCTTTGATGGCACATTATAATAATGTGTGGTTGCTAACAATTAACTCAGAATCCCTTTCGTTTCATACTAATATTGCAAAATAACACCAAAGTTGGTTTAAAAGATGTTTGGAGCTTTATACAAATATGCTCCTAGAAAGTCTATTATCACTGCCTATATATCAGAAAAACTGTTAATGGATAAGAGTGTTATTGAATTGTGTTTGTTAATCTGATTGTGAGGTGCTATTAATATTCTATAATTATTATATAATATTAAATATCACAATCTTTTAACTTAATCCACATACTGTAAAACCTCGTATATACACTTACATAGAAATTGCGTAGAAACGGTGTCACGCACTCAATACATCATTTATTTACCATACAATATGATTACCATACAACGCTTGAACTGTTATGACCTTTATTGAATTGTGATAACAACATTATATTAATATTTTATAATTGTTTTGAAAAAATAATTTGGTTAAAATTTGCATATTTAACTATTTATGGGCATATTTGAAACCACTTCAGAATGAGCATAGACATTGATTTAAACCAAATGATCAACCAGCTCAAGATCCTGGTTGGTGATAAAATCGAGGTTGCAAACAGCAGCAACGACTCTTCTAGTGTGAAAGACGAAGTGCGAAGAGGGACACGCGACAGCCGCTGCAAGTGGTCGAAGGAGGAGCACGAAAAATTCCTGGACGCCGTGGAGCGCTTCGGCCGGAAGAACCACCAGGAGATCACAAATCATGTGCACACGAGGAGCGTGGACCAGGCCGTGTCTCACTCGCAGAAGATGTACACGACGATGGACAAGATCTTCACCACCTTCTTCCAGGACAACGTGCAGTTCAGGAAGTACGAGAGCTTCGTGCCTCAAAGCGACATGATAAAGTGCTAACAATACGCTTAAAGTTAGTTCTAAGTCTTCGAACCGTTCAGCAAAGTGGAATTTGATGCGACGATAAAGTACTTCACGGTTACGAACTACGTTCTCAGGGTTCCCTTCTACTGCGTCTTCTACCAAGTTACGCCATATATGGTATAGCAGCTGTACAACGCCCTATTCAAGTACGCCCCGCGAAAGGAGATCGTGCGGGAGTACCTGTTCTCGAAGCTGCAGATCTACAAGAAGCTGATCAACCTGTGTCTGCTCCTGTGACATGATTGAACTTTCTGTATATCATATCTCTTATTTTAAAATATTATCAAAGTCATATTAACATTGAAAAATAAGTGAAGTTTAATCAAACACGTGTAATCGATCAACTTTTGGTACAAAATAAATGAAAAATAAATGTAAATTATATTATAGACTTATTAAATATATAACAAAAATTCAATCAGCAGCACCTCTTTTTGTTAACTTCCTTTTCAAATTCATTCACAAATTATTTATTACTCTAGATTGTTGTATGTTTGTTGTTATATTCTTGTACAGCTTGTTAAAACACCTCTTAAACGCAATATCCACTTTGAGCAGAGACCCAAAATAGTGGATAACAAGTTATGGAAGAGAACAACTCAGCTTGTTCTCTTACCTTATTCTCCAAATCACACTTATTCCCAAGAAGGACTATTTCGGGAACTTTCTTTTATGTGCGCACCGTTTCGATTATATGCACGGCTCTTTCAAAACTATTTATAGAATCAACAGAGAAAACGATAAATATTATATCTGCATTTCTATAATACAATGGAGTAATAGACTAAAACTTTTCCTGACCGGCGGTGTCCCAAAGCTATAAGTTTGTTGGGATGTTTTAATCTAAGATTTTCTTTTTGTAGAATGAAGCTGTAATAGTAGATGTTGGCTTGTCACAAAAGCAATTTTACATATATCGATATAGCAAAGACGTTTTTCCAACACTTGACTCGCCTAACATAACCAATCGCACGTCATGTGCATAATTTGACATTGGTTTAAAAGTGGAATAAAATGAACATAATATATTTCAAAATAGATTTTTTCAACGTTAAGCTGTTTTTGTTTACAAAGATTTATTTTTGAAGATACAAGGATTTATTGATCGCTCATGTACTGGTCAATAGCTAAATTCAGAACTATTTCACGACCTGATATCTCCGCTAATCATACAAGTATAGAAATTAAGTCAAATCATACTGAATCAGCAACACCATTTTTTGCTCATCTTTTCATCAATTTCTTTCACAAGTTTCTTTTATCTTTTGATGTCTACGTGCTTTCTGTTGGCGTCTTAAATCGCTTGTTAAAACGCCTCTTGAACCCCACTCCCGCTCAGAGCCGAAACCCAGAACAACGGATAACAAGTAATGGCTTAAAACGATTCAGCTTATTCTTTTACTTCGTTCTCCAAATCTAATTTATTACCAAGGAGGATAATATTCGGTTAGTTTTTGTGTGAACGAACCTCCTCAATTGTATGCATTGCCTTTTCAAAACTTATTGTAGAATCAACAGAGAAAACGATAAATATTATATCTGCATTTCTATAATATAGTGGAGTAATAGACTAAAACTTTTCCTGACCGGCGGTGTCCCAAAGCTATAAGTTTGTTGGGATGTTCTAATCAATTATTTTCTTTTTGTAGAATGAAGCGGTTATAGTTGACGCCGGATTCTCGTAGAAGCAATCTGACATGTAACGATATAGCAAAGACGTTTTACCAACACTCGACTCACCTAACATAACTAATCGCATTTCTTTCCCAATATTTGACATTGATTAAAAAGTGGAATAAACAAAATAATTGAATAATTTTAAAATAGTGTAATTTATATTAATATTCATTTGTCATATTTAAACTTTTAAATTTGTGTGTAGATTATTAAACATACATAAGAAGATACATCAGCAATATAAATAAATAATAAACTACCCATATGTTTCCTTAATTAAAACTTATAAAAACATAATTTTCACCATCCGCCAAGATAAGTGAGATCTCCGTTAATTCCAATGTGGCAGATCGTTTGGTCACCGCCAGACCACTTGACTAACGCTGTATCTACGTACTTTGCTTCTAGAACACCAAAAAGTTGTTTCATTTTGCTGAACCTAGTTGGACCGACGAGTCGATGGTGCTAAAAGTTATTTGGAGTTACGAAATGCTCATAATAGTGGATCGGGAAAGTGTTTTCGTGAATATTATAAGTCGTCACAACGGCTTGAACATAACCCTTCTATTTACGTTTTTCTAGTGTATTTACTTCGATCTTCCACTATATGTCCATGGATGAAGAATTATACTTGTGCAAAATTCCAATTTTATTTGTAATGTCGAAAATCCATTCTTAGCCGATACAAATAACAACAGGTTTATCAAAGGATGTTACAACCGGTCCTGCGAAACTTGGTGTGAAACTGGATTTGATGAAATTTAAGTGCGGCTTCATAAACGGGGCTATTTGGTAAGATTCGCTACGGTGGTCGTACTTTACTACTTTTTACTGACCACGTTTTATTATTGCATTCTCAGCTTTTATCATTTTTTAACTCTAAAACAACTATTGCGAAGTTTCTTAATGCTTTAGCTTAGTAATTGTGGTGTAGCATTTTGATTCCTAAAACAAGAACATTCCTGATTTACAGAGTAAGTTTGGATCCTATTTACTCTACAAATCAGAAGCGGCATGAAAGATATTGAATAACCATAAAATTTGGTTTTACACACCTACCGAGCACTTACACCCAGGTGTATGAGATTCTGATAAATTTGGTTGTCCAACATTGTATAGTACTTTTTCGATGATAGCGGTGTCGTTGAATATCAGCAGGTCGAATTTGTTCTTCTTTCCGACGGAGTAGATATTTCTGTCTTTGTTCATCCAAATTACGGTCGCCGTTTTGTTTTCTGCATTTACGCTTTCCAAAACCCCGAGGTAGTATTTTGTGTTTCCGGATTAAAATGCGTATTCTGACACGTCTTGTTTCTTGTATGTCCAGAATTCTGTGTTTCTAACAACGAATTGGCCGCTAGCCCAGTTGTCAACAGTCAGCTTCTCAAAATTATTTTCGTTTCTAGTTATTTTCGTTTGGTATTATTTGTACAGCTCAACAAGTATTAATTCTAGTTTTGATCCGTATACTTTGTTTGCGAGGCATAATCCTGATTCTGCGATTATTTGAGCGGTATCGCTTCTTAGATATTGTTTGAGTTGATTTTCGGAGTATTCTTTAACAATCTGCTGTGTTTTAATAATGTCCATTTTGAATGCTAAGTACTATTCATATTTGAACCGGTCTATTTGGTTTTGTAAATCTACGAATACGTTCCCGTCGAATTCGATTGGAGTGCAGCTCCCGTTAAAAAAGGTCGCGAATTCTCGCCCGTTCCTGAACTGCGAAATCTCTCCGATGAGACTCTTCCGCTTTAAATATTAAATCACCGACCCGTTCAAAGAGAAGCAAAAATTCGCGTTTATTTTCATCACCAAATGAGACCCAAGGAACTCAGCGTCCTCCAATTACACCTTGAACACTCTGACAGATTCCTCACAAATGATTTAAGGTTTTTCAGTTGAATCCGAATTTTATGTTTATTCAGATGAATAAACAGAGTAATCAGAACCAATTTCAGATTCAATCACAGAACGGACTTGAGAAACGTCTGAAGAGGAGTCGTCAATTACGAAGTCCCTGGGCTGCTGAGGAACGGAAGTTTGCTGTCTGAGAACCATCGTAACGTCCTCGTGATCAATTCGAGGAGTGGTGAAGTCACTGTGAGAAATGCTGTGAGAACTGCTGGTTCTTTCCATAGGTCTAATATGATCACTAAAGCGAATTTCTACGTCTACCGAATCCCTGAAATCACTTATTGATTCCGAAAAAGAAGACACAAAATCCCTGTTACGGTTTGAATTTGTAATTCTATTCTATGTAATGCTATTAAATGAGGCAGGTTACATAGAATTCGTGTGCTTGAGTAATTTTTCCTGGAAATAATGGTATCTGTTGGTAAAGTTGTGATTTTCAAGAAATACATTCAAGACATTGATGTACTCGCAATCTTAAACTTCACCGAGCTGTTCTTGAAATTTAAGTAAAGACTCAATTGTATCTTTGGCCAGCTATTGCGCGTTTCCCTTGTCAATATCATTACTTCTCATCAACTAACTTGAGACATCAGCATATTAGTTCAACTTTCGTTTAAATTAACCCATTAAATAACGAATTTCTTCATTAATTTACTCCTTTGCTACATCTATCGTCGGAGCCAATACATTAACAAATGTTTTAGACTTAACACAACATAACTCACAACAAAATAAATTAGATTAAGGATCAAAATATGATGCTTTCATATCACAATGAACTGAACAAAATACTTGATCGAATTCAAATTGCTGAGGATTAACGTACATGGAATCCAATTAAACTTATTTATCATAATTTAAATTATAAGTTATCTTTCTGTTGCAAAGCGGACACTATTTAGTGGTGTTGCATATTAGATTATAGCAATACGAGCAAAGAGAATGCTAACAAAATTATTTGTGCGGCTCACATATACATCCACAAAGATCACACATATTAGAAGTGTTTATTAAAAATTTATGTATTAATATATAATATTAACATATTTCACATCATTCTGAAAGTAAAATATATACAGATTAAAAGAGTTATTAACCAGTTATTACAAAAATTTGCTTTATTCCAGAAAGCATTCGATGATATTTTTAACTATGAAATAGAAGCATTTTTCAATTTATATCAGTATTATAATCAATAGTATTATAATCAATAGTATGTACTATTTGAGTTCATTTGCCTAAATAAATTAAAACGACAATGTGTATCAAACAATTAATTAAACAATCATTTCTACATATAACCAGCACTATTTCAGCAGCATTTCTTCTTCGTCTTTTCGCTGTCCACAGCAAGTATATTCTAGTTATTATTTCCCTTAATACAATACGCCTCCTCAATTATTTTACCAAATACTTCTTCCACACGGTCTCCATTAGCAGCCGACAAATAATAAATACTGTACCCACTATCCCTAGCGAACTCTTCGGCCACGTTTTGAACCACATTAACCTGATCGCTTTTATTCCCGATTAAAACTATGAACGGTTTATTCAGTTTTGAGCGGACCTCGTTGACTTAATTTACAGCTCTTTCAAAACTTTTAGGGCAGTCAACGGCGAAAACGATTAATATAATATCTGCGTTTCTGTAGTACATTGGCGTGATCGCATTGAATTTCTCCTATCCGGCTGTGTCCCAGAGCTGGATGTTCAGGTGTTTGCTGTTAATAGTGAGTTTTTTTTTGAAGAAGGATGCGTTTATGGTTGATACAGGACACTAGTATTCGTTTCCGGTCACATAACGATGCAAAATGGACGTCTTGCCCACGGAGGCCTCGCCCAGGACCACTATTTTCAACTCGTGCTCAACTTGCAACATTTTGAGTGGAAAATATATATTTGATGAAAAATAATGTAAACAGGGTAGTAAATAGATTTTTATGCAATCGTTCATAATAATAGATATTTATACAATTAATTAAAGTATACAGAAACTAGATTTTACGGTTTACTTCTTCTATGGTTTAGAAGTATCACATATTATTACATTCTCAGGGCAATTTATTCACTTTGCTACCAGTATTGTGATTTGATTATTTATGCTTACTTCCTACTGCCAATAATAATGACAAAAAGAAATATGAGAAAGACCTGAATGCAAAAACGGCATGCGAATATGAAGTTAGTATTTTTGTCAACTTAATATCGCGATATACATGTTAATATCACGAAATTCACACACCACTTTATAATTGAAATGACTTAAACCAGCGAAAATAAAGTAAAGCTGGTGACGCTGGGCGAGGCCTATGTTGGCAAGACCTCAATTCTCTACAGATTTATGTCTGATCAGTACAGCGAGAATTTGGGCTCTACGATTACTGCTTCTTTTTACAAGAAGAAGGTAACTGTTTAGAACTCCGTTGTTTAGCTGCAACTTTGGGATACTGCGGGTCCCGAAAAGTTCAAGTCGATTACGCCGCTGTATTACAGAACAGCCGATGTGATACTCGTTGTGTTCGCTGTTGATTCAATTAAAAGTTTTGAGAAGGCCGTGCGCACGATTGAGGAGGTCCGCATTTAAAGGCCAAAGCCGAATATAATCCTGCTCGGAAACAAATCCGACTTAAACAACTAAACAAAAGAACAGGCGGAATCGTTCTCCGAAATCAGCGGCTACAAACTCTTCTGGGTGTCGGCGCTGAACGGAAACGGAATTCAAGAGGCGTTTTAAGAAGCAGTTCTGAGCGCGCGAAAAAGTGAGTGCGATAATGGAAAGAAGAGGAAATAGTTCAAAATGGTGAAAGAAAATGAGGAGCGGAAGGGGTGCTGCTGAATTAGGTGATTAAGGTGTAGTTTAATTTACCGCAAAAGTTTGAAATTATTTATAGAGAGTCAAAGTAAAATTATAAACAAATAAAGAATGATTAAATGGCTGGTTACAGTTAACTGGAATACACTCGATATATAACACAAACTTCATTTATACAATGAGGGAGTAGTTATATAGGATAATAGTTTACGTAATTCAGCAATTCCAAAACATCCAACATGAACTGTACTTTCTTGATACTAACCGAACACAAGTCGCAAATAATTATTTTAAGATTTTGACGAGACTCATCGTAGCTTAAGTTACAGAATTAATAAGAACTAACTGCCTCGAATGTAAACGTTGTATTGATGATGGTCACTATCTAATAATTTAGTATTAAATTTATTATATAATTACTTATTTTGAAACAGTAGGTTATCTATCTCAGCATGATTTCAACTCTTTAATATTCTTCACTGAATGAAAAAATGATGAAGATAACATAAAGATTTCAATAAAATTGTAAAATGACTCAGCTAAAAGGTTCTATTCGCTGTAACATAATAAAATTATAGGAATGATTGATACACCAATTTTGTATTTTACTATATTAAAACATACTTGCATTTAATATAGTATTACTACTATTTTACCATTTTACTAAATGAATTTATAATTTTACACTACAATTTTGCATTAGTTGAGAAGAGTAATATTACTATCTTAACATTTACAGCGACATTTCCTTGACCATTTTCCACTTTATATGACTGAAGCCTCGCTTAAAAATAGCGAAAGCACAGTAATCACAACAGCGTAGTTAGTTCCAGCCGTAATTTAAACAAAGGACTGTGAGAATACTATTTCCACTAATAGTTGTACGTAAAATAAGTCTGAACCAAATAGTAAAGCTAAAAGATACAATGTGATCAGCCCTAGACTTTCTTACTGGATAAATATTCATAGATGTTTGATGTGCGTAATCGTTATCTCTTGCCATATCAGCCCTATGACCTATATTGAAAAAAGCGTGGCAACTGCTCTTATTCCTCATCCCTTTGTGGCCAACGGACGTTCTTGTGTTCGAGTGTTTTTTGCGTTTGCAGCTATGTTCAGTATGCATTCGATGCTTGGTCTATACGAAAAACATAAAAATTCAGCCAAAGATTTCACAAAAGCTATTATGTTCCAGTATATAAAGAGATATTTTTAGACTCACGCCATCCTATTAGTATTTGGATTGGGATATGCCCCCTTTTTGTATTATGTATTTGGAGAAAATGGAAGAGACTTCTACTACAACTGGAGGTATTCTAAAAGATATTGGTTGGTGTGGTATCTTCCTGTTTACTTGCCATGGAGACCAACGGAAACCGAATATATCACCAGATCTGGATGGTTCAACCAGCAACTAGTAAATGTTGAGTTCTTCTATTACTGCTTTTTCTTCTTAGGATACTTTTACAAAAAATTATTTGTACATTAAGGCAAGTGGGGAGCTAGCTATCTGTTTTTACTGGCCATTGCAACAGCGTTACTTTAATTATTTGCGCCTGGATGCAACAACATGCCTGACTACTGGTTAGGAATCGCGTGCTACTTATTACGCTTGACATTTTGTAAAACAGAACGAGGACATAAAATTATTGACTTTGCATACTCCAAAGACAAAAAGATTCTGGTGGTTAGATGGATTCTAACTATATTTTTTGTATATCTGTGGCTCTTCATGTGTAGAATAATCACTAAAAATTTTGCCCACATACCATTTTGTGTGTTTTTGATGTTTGATATAGTTCCGTTTCCAAAATTCAACCAATTTTGGCAAAAGGTTATTGATGAAATTACAAGGTTGGCTATGCCCATTTACATAATTCATCATCCATTCCTAAAAGAAGCAGCCCCCAGATATTTTCCTTATGTGACTGCCCTCGCACATAGTATAGAAACAAATCACAGCTGGATCAATGCTTTCTCTTCGTGGATGTATCTCCTTCTTTTTGGAATGCTAGCCTATCCAGTGTGGTTTATGCAAAGACCACTTGAGGTGCTTCCTGTGTGGTTGAAGACAGTTAAAGATAAAACTTACACAAAAAACCTTAAACAATTTAGACTTGACTTACTGTTGTCTCTTATTGGCATTACAGCAGCAGTAATACTCATAGTTTTAGCACAAAGTGACGTTTTTGGACATGATCACGTTGATAAACCGCCTTTGTGGAAGTGATATAGATAAATAGCTTTAATAATTATGTAATATTGATCAATTTTCATAATCTGTAACACTACGATTTTTAGTAATTGAATAATAACTGCTAAGATTGTATTAACTCTAATATTTCTTCACAAACAACTATTCCAAGTTTATATTAAACAATTTATTAAATAGATAAGAAGCAAGCTAATGCAATATAAAGCAACCAAAGAATAAACATAATTAGACGGACATTCGTCGAAAACTAGATTTGATGTCACTTTTAAGACGGAGCATGTCCATGTTATTCGCGGTGATAGGAGCTAGAAATTTTAGACTATTCGCGTTTAAATGATGTTAAATGTGTGGGATATAAATATTGATAAGTATTTTCTAAATATTATAATTTCAAAAGATTGTAAGTTAGATTAAGTTTTAATAAAACTGTTATTTTGTTCAAAACTTTTTAAATGTAGTTGTGACATAGTAACATTTATAATAAGAATAAATTGTATATTGTTTTACATGTCAATTCTGTGTATTACATAAATTGCTGATTAATTCATAAAATAATTATAATTCTATTTTATAATTATATATCACAGTTGAGACTTTTTATTTTGATATTTATATTTTCGTCAAATACCAATTTTAATAGAGTTCTCCAGAGCCTTATTGTATATGTGTGTTTACCGATGTTTCCATCAACTATAATAGAGGGCTACACAACGTAATGTGTTTACACAGTTAACTACGCTGTGGTAATCAACTTAAAGTTGCAAAAGTCATCATCAAGTTGGAGCGATATAAATATACCAAAGTACAAATTAGATAAAATGAAATATTGTGTAAAGTATGAATATATTTCACTTCAAACATGATATTTCAGTTGACTACAATATTATAAATTGAATATAAACATTACTAAGTTTATAGTTGACTTATTTCACCTTAATGTATTTATGGAGAGCTGTTTTACTTGTCATGCGTCATATTTTGAGAGTTAATAGCATATAATAAACTATAACATTATTTGAATTACATTAAATTGTCTATTTGAGGTGATATATCAAAAAACCATACAATATATATCGAGACGGCACAAACAGACTTCATTGAGACTTTCGAAAGAATAACATGGCTTTCGCACGCCAGTGTTTCCACTTACAAAACAGGCTCAGCCCGTTATTTATGCCATATATATATTCATACTTTATATTTATCCAATTAGCTAAAACTAGCTATTTGATAGACTAATGCAGTTAAGAGTCATATAAATAGTAAATATTTAAGAAGCTGAATAACATATATTTTATTGTTGTTAAGACCATTTCTTATCATCATTTACACACATTAATATAATAAAATAATTTTGATAATGTACACTCTACCGGAAGTATAATTACAGCTGGACTTGCTTTGATAGGTGGTAATATACAGAAAGAATAAAATAAATATTGAATGATATATTTCTATTATTGATACCATTTTATACATTCTAATGTAATATCAATAAATATGCTATTTAGGTTAAATTAAAAAGTTAAATGAATGAGATATATTACTGAAATAGTAATTCGGTAAATTTAAATGTGTATGCACCCGTTTTGAGCACTTTGGAGCTTGCCACATATATGAATATAATTATTGATATATAATATACTGTTTTTTGAAATTAATTTCTATGTTCCACTCCAGAACTAAAATATGGGTAATTACCATATAAGTGATCTATGATATGAATTTTAGTATAAAGTGCACTCGTTACAATTTTAAACCGAAACTACGAAGGAAACTGAGGTGAAATAATCTAGGCTACGAGTAAACATATGGAAACTGCTAAATGGCAATGTGGAATCGAAGAGATAGATTGAAGAAAATTATACGTTTCACTGCACTCGATATAAGCCACCAAATTTTTTGATAAACAAGATGTTAAAAATTACACTTCTGTATTTGACCAATTCGAAGAGAGCAAACTATAAAGACTGAATTCTTTCTTAGTACATTTGTTATAACTAGTAGGGATAGCGCTTAATAAAGACTGGACGATATGAGTTTTTTGGTTTATTAATAGTCAAAATAGTCCATAATTTATTTTGTCAGATTGTAGTATTTATTATAATCTTCTGTCTCTGTATAAATTAGGTCATGAAGTTAAGTTATAGCTAAATAATGCTCCTTGAAAGAATCCTCAGAAAGAGATATCAAGCCAGAAAAGTCTGCAAAGACAACGACAACAGGCTAGAAGACCGGACTAAACCGGACATCAGCATTGTGGTCAACGAGTTCAGATTTATTTGGATATTGGAATCACTTGAGATCTTGATAAGTATCGGGACAAAAAGGATCAAAATGGTAACTCGCTCAAAATTATTCCGATTATAATCGGTTAGAACTCTCACTATTCATTAAAAGTCAAGAGAATTCTTGGAAGAATTCCGAGTTAATTTCGAGACGATTTATGAAGAGATAGGCTACATGATAAGTACCTCTCAAACACATCGAGCCGAGCTTATGTATAGAAAGAAAGTAGTCCAACGGGGCAAAAACATAGCGAAATCGATGTCGAGAAACCCAGTACCGACCGCTTTGCCTCCATAGCAGACAGTGATTCACGAAAAAGGAATGATGATGTTCTATTGGATTAAAATTAACTAGAAAACATAATTATATTAGCAAATGTATCTATTATGTTCTATATTCCAAGCAAAATAACTGACAACAAAATAATATGGCATATGTTCAAAGATGTTGTTGGTGGATACAAAGTAATATGAATACTGTTTGAAATCTAAATAACTTAATCGAATCAATATTAACAAAGAAATATAATTATCTACATTTACTAACACTGTATTTATATATAATGATATTGTTACTAAATCCAATATTTTACTAAATGTGAACACTATGAATACTTTTGCTGTTTTTGGTCTGAACGATAATAATTAATAAATCAGCGATTCATTAATAAATGTTACTGTTATGTATGATATTATTTATGGGTCATTAATTTGTATAAAATGTGATATTACGTTGAAAAACTCTAATTTACTATACGAAGCAGGAGGCTCTTAAATATCAACATTGATGTAGGAATCATTACATTATATAATAGTTGTAAATTCATCAATATAATTTAGATTTGATGCAATAACTTGTGGTGGGTTAGTTTATAAATTGTCAGAAGCTAACTTATTATTTTCAATTTTGAATACAGCCCTGATAGGTTTCAACTTTTAAGATAATATTAACAATGGAAACATTATTTCATATTTATCAATCACATAAATAGTTGATGTTTAACAATTATATTTATGTTCCAATATAGTTAACCATATAGGAGTTCATAGTAGTATTTCTATAATATTCTTATCGCAACCAATAATTACTTGTAATTTGTGTAACGCATCATAAATTCCAGTGTATGGAAAGTGTGCTAACGGTTTAATTAATGGAAAAATAAATAGCGATGGTGTATATGTCTGCTTTTATCCATTCTTTTTTAATAATTCTCAATGTAGTTGCTCTTTTGGATATTTGCTAAATAACTCCCAATGCATTAATTTATTTGAAGAATTAACAAATATAAATGTATAACTACAATAATTACAGTAATACTAACTTGATATCAGTTTACAAATAGAACACAATTTTATAGATATATCAAATGATATAAAAGATAGCAAATACTTATTTATGACAAAAATTTCGGAGATAAATTCTTCTATGATGTTGTAGTAATATACGAGCAACTAAAAATTGGATAATATAAATCAAACATTACTTTAATAAACCAATATAACTAACTTCAATATATAAGCAATAAATTCTTCGTTATATAACGAAATATAATATCTTTAAATGTAAGTTTCACGTTAATAGAATAATATCACGTCTTAATAATAACAAATACAAGAGTTAACTTAAATAATAAATTAAATATAAAAAACAACATTTAGTGTCACAGAAATTTAGTGGGAACATTCCCATTGTTCACCGTAATACAAATTATGCTTTAATGGTGTTTGCGTGAATGTAATTGGTACTGGAGTATGTAATTTTCCTTGACTGAGATAAATTTATTCTTTTTAATATATTGTCTTTTGACCCATTATTTAGCTATAACTTAGTTAACTTCATGACCTAATTTATACAGAGGCAGAGGATTATAATATATACTACAATCTGACATAATAAATTATGGACTATTTTGACTATTAATAAACCAAAAAACTCATATCGTCCAGTCTTTATTAAGCGCTATCCCTACTAGTTATAACAAATGTACTAAGAAAGAATTCAGTCTTTATAGTTTGCTCTCTTCGAATTGGTCAAATACAGAAGTGTAATTTTTAACATCTTGTTTATCAAAAAATTTGGTGGCTTATATCGAGTGCAGTGAAACGTATAATTTTCTTCAATCTATCTCTTCGATTCCACATTGCCATTTAGCAGTTTCCATATGTTTACTCGTAGCCTAGATTATTTCACCTCAGTTTCCTTCGTAGTTTCGGTTTAAAATTGTAACGAGTGCACTTTATACTAAAATTCATATCATAGATCACTTATATGGTAATTACCCATATTTTAGTTCTGGAGTGGAACATAGAAATTAATTTCAAAAAACAGTATATTATATATCAATAATTATATTCATATATGTGGCAAGCTCCAAAGTGCTCAAAACGGGTGCATACACATTTAAATTTACCGAATTACTATTTCAGTAATATATCTCATTCATTTAACTTTTTAATTTAACCTAAATAGCATATTTATTGATATTACATTAGAATGTATAAAATGGTATCAATAATAGAAATATATCATTCAATATTTATTTTATTCTTTCTGTATATTACCACCTATCAAAGCAAGTCCAGCTGTAATTATACTTCCGGTAGAGTGTACATTATCAAAATTATTATATTATATTAAATTATGTTATTCGCGGTGATAGGAGCTAGAAATTTTAGACTATTCGCGTTTAAATGATGTTAAATGTGTGGGATATAAATATTGATAAGTATTTTCTAAATATTATAATTTCAAAAGATTGTAAGTTAGATTAAGTTTTAATAAAACTGTTATTTTGTTCAAAACTTTTTAAATGTAGTTGTGACATAGTAACATTTATAATAAGAATAAATTGTATATTGTTTTACAGTTATGGGAGGTGGAATTGCTTTTTCTTGTTTACTATGTGAGTAATTATATATTAAAATATTTTGCCACTTCTAATGCGGATGACAAATTCCAATAAATAATCTCAAGTTGGAGATTATTCATGAACTACTCATTAACACAAGAGGGCCAAAAATATGATTTCGATCGTATTAGACCATAATCGACTATTCAAAGTCGGTATTTAATATTCCAAAAAGGAAAAATAGAAATTACCACATGCAATAAAAGGACAGCAATGACAAAAATAAACGCGGTAGAAGATGTTTAGGGAAGGTCAACTAATTCACTTAACAAACTTAGGCAGTTCTGAAGCGTTTGTATTCTCTTCATTTCTGGGTCCAACGGATGAATTCATAAAATATTGTACCAATCTGAACTAGTTATATCACTTGTTTAAGATGTCCCTGTGTAATTTCTACGTTTTAGTCAACAAAACTAATTTATGAAAGATTTTATCTCGAAACTATATGGTAGTTAAGCCTGATTGGAGAAAAGAATAAGAGGATCCAATGATTGGTATACGGACGCAATATGTAATTTATAACTAGCAGCGCAAGCACTGGACCTGCAGAGGACCTCGGTGTTCATCTTCAACTGGGTCAATCTGAACGATTTTAGGTATTTCTTAATCACGAAAAACAATGGAGGACTTTTTCTTTCAATCTCAACCGGGAGCTCAAGATGAAGTATTGGTACTTCGCTTAATTAGAATTATAATTCAGGTAGTTACAGTCGCTTTCATTCTCAATATTCAAATAATGAATGCATTTTTGTTTCTTGAAGAATGGAATCAAGTGGGTTAGTCGGGGCCAGCATTAAATAATATATTGATGCTACTCTAAAACAACAGTTATTTTACTTATGATCTTCCACTTCCATTTCATAATGAGAAATCAATTTTCTTGATTGTTAAATTATACAACGTTAGGTAAAGTTGAAACTTATTATTGAAGTATATACAGAGTTATATACGTTAATTATTGTAGCACAGCTATCCAAGGCTCAACCAGGCCTTGATGTGATTGAAGCACTTTACAAATCAATAGTAAATAGAGTTAATGAGTGTATTGATGAGGAGGGAGAACACACTCATTATTGAGCCGGGCAGTGATATAAGTAAGATTCAAATAATAAACTTCATTCTTCTTCCTAATTCAAAAAAGCATTTCGAGGGCCCACCACTGTACATGTCAATTCTGTGTATTACATAAATTGCTGATTAATTCATAAAATAATTATAATTCTATTTTATAATTATATATCACAGTTGAGACTTTTTATTTTGATATTTATATTTTCGTCAAATACCAATTTTAATAGAGTTCTCCAGAGCCTTATTGTATATGTGTGTTTACCGATGTTTCCATCAACTATAATAGAGGGCTACACAACGTAATGTGTTTACACAGTTAACTACGCTGTGGTAATCAACTTAAAGTTGCAAAAGTCATCATCAAGTTGGAGCGATATAAATATACCAAAGTACAAATTAGATAAAATGAAATATTGTGTAAAGTATGAATATATTTCACTTCAAACATGATATTTCAGTTGACTACAATATTATAAATTGAATATAAACATTACTAAGTTTATAGTTGACTTATTTCACCTTAATGTATTTATGGAGAGCTGTTTTACTTGTCATGCGTCATATTTTGAGAGTTAATAGCATATAATAAACTATAACATTATTTGAATTACATTAAATTGTCTATTTGAGGTGATATATCAAAAAACCATACAATATATATCGAGACGGCACAAACAGACTTCATTGAGACTTTCGAAAGAATAACATGGCTTTCGCACGCCAGTGTTTCCACTTACAAAACAGGCTCAGCCCGTTATTTATGCCATATATATATTCATACTTTATATTTATCCAATTAGCTAAAACTAGCTATTTGATAGACTAATGCAGTTAAGAGTCATATAAATAGTAAATATTTAAGAAGCTGAATAACATATATTTTATTGTTGTTAAGACCATTTCTTATCATCATTTACACACATTAATATAATAAAATAATTTTGATAATGTACACTCTACCGGAAGTATAATTACAGCTGGACTTGCTTTGATAGGTGGTAATATACAGAAAGAATAAAATAAATATTGAATGATATATTTCTATTATTGATACCATTTTATACATTCTAATGTAATATCAATAAATATGCTATTTAGGTTAAATTAAAAAGTTAAATGAATGAGATATATTACTGAAATAGTAATTCGGTAAATTTAAATGTGTATGCACCCGTTTTGAGCACTTTGGAGCTTGCCACATATATGAATATAATTATTGATATATAATATACTGTTTTTTGAAATTAATTTCTATGTTCCACTCCAGAACTAAAATATGGGTAATTACCATATAAGTGATCTATGATATGAATTTTAGTATAAAGTGCACTCGTTACAATTTTAAACCGAAACTACGAAGGAAACTGAGGTGAAATAATCTAGGCTACGAGTAAACATATGGAAACTGCTAAATGGCAATGTGGAATCGAAGAGATAGATTGAAGAAAATTATACGTTTCACTGCACTCGATATAAGCCACCAAATTTTTTGATAAACAAGATGTTAAAAATTACACTTCTGTATTTGACCAATTCGAAGAGAGCAAACTATAAAGACTGAATTCTTTCTTAGTACATTTGTTATAACTAGTAGGGATAGCGCTTAATAAAGACTGGACGATATGAGTTTTTTGGTTTATTAATAGTCAAAATAGTCCATAATTTATTTTGTCAGATTGTAGTATTTATTATAATCTTCTGTCTCTGTATAAATTAGGTCATGAAGTTAAGTTATAGCTAAATAATGCTCCTTGAAAGAATCCTCAGAAAGAGATATCAAGCCAGAAAAGTCTGCAAAGACAACGACAGCAGGCTAGAAGACCGGACTAAACCAGACATCAGCATTGTGGTCAACGAGTTCAGATTTATTTGGATATTGGAATCACTTGAGATCTTGATAAGTATCGGGACAAAAAGGATCAAAATGGTAACTCGCTCAAAATTATTCCGATTATAATCGGTTAGAACTCTTACTATTCATTAAAAGTCAAGAGAATTCTTGGAAGAATTCCGAGTTAATTTCGAGACGATTTATGAAGAGATAGGCTACATGATAAGTACCTCTCAAACACATCGAGCCGAGCTTATGTATAGAAAGAAAGTAGTCCAACGGGGCGAAAAACATAGCGAAATCGATGTCGAGAAACCCAGTACCGACCGCTTTGCCTCCATAGCAGACAGTGATTCACGAAAAAGGAATGATGATGTTCTGTTGGATTAAAATTAACTAGAAAACATAATTATATTAGCAAATGTATCTATTATGTTCTATATTCCAAGCAAAATAACTGACAACAAAATAATATGGCATATGTTCAAAGATGTTGTTGGTGGATACAAAGTAATATGAATACTGTTTGAAATCTAAATAACTTAATCGAATCAATATTAACAAAGAAATATAATTATCTACATTTACTAACACTGTATTTATATATAATGATATTGTTACTAAATCCAATATTTTACTAAATGTGAACACTATGAATACTTTTGCTGTTTTTGGTCTGAACGATAATAATTAATAAATCAGCGATTCATTAATAAATGTTACTGTTATGTATGATATTATTTATGGGTCATTAATTTGTATAAAATGTGATATTACGTTGAAAAACTCTAATTTACTTTACGAAGCAGGAGGCTCTTAAATATCAACATTGATGTAGGAATCATTACATTATATAATAGTTGTAAATTCATCAATATAATTTAGATTTGATGCAATAACTTGTGGTGGGTTAGTTTATAAATTGTCAGAAGCTAACTTATTATTTTCAATTTTGAATACAGCCCTGATAGGTTTCAACTTTTAAGATAATATTAACAATGGAAACATTATTTCATATTTATCAATCACATAAATAGTTGATGTTTAACAATTATATTTATGTTCCAATATAGTTAACCATATAGGAGTTCATAGTAGTATTTCTATAATATTCTTATCGCAACCAATAATTACTTGTAATTTGTGTAACGCATCATAAATTCCAGTGTATGGAAAGTGTGCTAACGGTTTAATTAATGGAAAAATAAATAGCGATGGTGTATATGTCTGCTTTTATCCATTCTTTTTTAATAATTCTCAATGTAGTTGCTCTTTTGGATATTTGCTAAATAACTCCCAATGCATTAATTTATTTGAAGAATTAACAAATATAAATGTATAACTACAATAATTACAGTAATACTAACTTGATATCAGTTTACAAATAGAACACAATTTTATAGATATATCAAATGATATAAAAGATAGCAAATACTTATTTATGACAAAAATTTCGGAGATAAATTCTTCTATGATGTTGTAGTAATATACGAGCAACTAAAAATTGGATAATATAAATCAAACATTACTTTAATAAACCAATATAACTAACTTCAATATATAAGCAATAAATTCTTCGTTATATAACGAAATATAATATCTTTAAATGTAAGTTTCACGTTAATAAAATAATATCACGTCTTAATAATAACAAATACAAGAGTTAACTTAAATAATAAATTAAATATAAAAAACAACATTTAGTGTCACAGAAATTTAGTGGGAACATTCCCATTGTTCACCTTAATACAAATTATGCTTTAATGGTGTTTGCGTGAATGTAATTGGTACTGGAGTATGTAATTTTCCTTGACTGAGATAAATTTATTCTTTTTAATATATTGTCTTTTGACCCATTATTTAGCTATAACTTAGTTAACTTCATGACCTAATTTATACAGAGGCAGAGGATTATAATAAATACTACAATCTGACATAATAAATTATGGACTATTTTGACTATTAATAAACCAAAAAACTCATATCGTCCAGTCTTTATTAAGCGCTATCCCTACTAGTTATAACAAATGTACTAAGAAAGAATTCAGTCTTTATAGTTTGCTCTCTTCGAATTGGTCAAATACAGAAGTGTAATTTTTAACATCTTGTTTATCAAAAAATTTGGTGGCTTATATCGAGTGCAGTGAAACGTATAATTTTCTTCAATCTATCTCTTCGATTCCACATTGCCATTTAGCAGTTTCCATATGTTTACTCGTAGCCTAGATTATTTCACCTCAGTTTCCTTCGTATGGGTCATTAATTTGTATAAAATGTGATATTACGTTGAAAAACTCTAATTTACTATACGAAGCAGGAGGCTCTTAAATATCAACATTGATGTAGGAATCATTACATTATATAATAGTTGTAAATTCATCAATATAATTTAGATTTGATGCAATAACTTGTGGTGGGTTAGTTTATAAATTGTCAGAAGCTAACTTATTATTTTCAATTTTGAATACAGCCCTGATAGGTTTCAACTTTTAAGATAATATTAACAATGGAAACATTATTTCATATTTATCAATCACATAAATAGTTGATGTTTAACAATTATATTTATGTTCCAATATAGTTAACCATATAGGAGTTCATAGTAGTATTTCTATAATATTCTTATCGCAACCAATAATTACTTGTAATTTGTGTAACGCATCATAAATTCCAGTGTATGGAAAGTGTGCTAACGGTTTAATTAATGGAAAAATAAATAGCGATGGTGTATATGTCTGCTTTTATCCATTCTTTTTTAATAATTCTCAATGTAGTTGCTCTTTTGGATATTTGCTAAATAACTCCCAATGCATTAATTTATTTGAAGAATTAACAAATATAAATGTATAACTACAATAATTACAGTAATACTAACTTGATATCAGTTTACAAATAGAACACAATTTTATAGATATATCAAATGATATAAAAGATAGCAAATACTTATTTATGACAAAAATTTCGGAGATAAATTCTTCTATGATGTTGTAGTAATATACGAGCAACTAAAAATTGGATAATATAAATCAAACATTACTTTAATAAACCAATATAACTAACTTCAATATATAAGCAATAAATTCTTCGTTATATAACGAAATATAATATCTTTAAATGTAAGTTTCACGTTAATAGAATAATATCACGTCTTAATAATAACAAATACAAGAGTTAACTTAAATAATAAATTAAATATAAAAAACAACATTTAGTGTCACAGAAATTTAGTGGGAACATTCCCATTGTTCACCTTAATACAAATTATGCTTTAATGGTGTTTGCGTGAATGTAATTGGTACTGGAGTATGTAATTTTCCTTGACTGAGATAAATTTATTCTTTTTAATATATTGTCTTTTGACCCATTATTTAGCTATAACTTAGTTAACTTCATGACCTAATTTATACAGAGGCAGAGGATTATAATATATACTACAATCTGACATAATAAATTATGGACTATTTTGACTATTAATAAACCAAAAAACTCATATCGTCCAGTCTTTATTAAGCGCTATCCCTACTAGTTATAACAAATGTACTAAGAAAGAATTCAGTCTTTATAGTTTGCTCTCTTCGAATTGGTCAAATACAGAAGTGTAATTTTTAACATCTTGTTTATCAAAAAATTTGGTGGCTTATATCGAGTGCAGTGAAACGTATAATTTTCTTCAATCTATCTCTTCGATTCCACATTGCCATTTAGCAGTTTCCATATGTTTACTCGTAGCCTAGATTATTTCACCTCAGTTTCCTTCGTAGTTTCGGTTTAAAATTGTAACGAGTGCACTTTATACTAAAATTCATATCATAGATCACTTATATGGTAATTACCCATATTTTAGTTCTGGAGTGGAACATAGAAATTAATTTCAAAAAACAGTATATTATATATCAATAATTATATTCATATATGTGGCAAGCTCCAAAGTGCTCAAAACGGGTGCATACACATTTAAATTTACCGAATTACTATTTCAGTAATATATCTAATTAATTTAACTTTTTAATTTAACCTAAATAGCATATTTATTGATATTACATTAGAATGTATAAAATGGTATCAATAATAGAAATATATCATTCAATATTTATTTTATTCTTTCTGTATATTACCACCTATCAAAGCAAGTCCAGCTGTAATTATACTTCCGGTAGAGTGTACATTATCAAAATTATTATATTATATTAATGTGTGTAAATGATGATAAGAAATGGTCTTAACAACAATAAAATATATGTTATTCAGCTTCTTAAATATTTACTATTTATATGACCCTTAACTGCATTAGTCTATCAAATAGCTAGTTTTAGCTAATTGGATAAATATAAAGTATGAATATATATATGGCATAAATAACGGGCTGAGCCTGTTTTGTAAGTGGAAACACTGGCGTGCGAAAGCCATGTTATTCTTTCGAAAGTCTCAATGAAGTCTGTTTGTGCCGTCTCGATATATATTGTATGGTTTTTTTGATATATCACCTCAAATAGACAATTTAATGTAATTCAAATAATGTTATAGTTTATTATATGCTATTAACTCTCAAAATATGACGCATGACAAGTAAAACAGCTCTCCATAAATACATTAAGGTGAAATAAGTCAACTATAAACTTAGTAATGTTTATATTCAATTTATAATATTGTAGTCAACTGAAATATCATGTTTGAAGTGAAATATATTCATACTTTACACAATATTTCATTTTATCTAATTTGTACTTTGGTATATTTATATCGCTCCAACTTGATGATGACTTTTGCAACTTTAAGTTGATTACCACAGCGTAGTTAACTGTGTAAACACATTACGTTGTGTAGCCCTCTATTATAGTTGATGGAAACATCGGTAAACACACATATACAATAAGGCTCTGGAGAACTCTATTAAAATTGGTATTTGACGAAAATATAAATATCAAA
The DNA here is from genome assembly GCA_963988835.1 of Hexamita inflata. NCBI lineage: Eukaryota > Fornicata > Diplomonadida > Hexamitidae > Hexamita > Hexamita inflata. The sequence continues at coordinate 33,958 of CAXDID010000660.1, read as the reverse complement.
ATAAAAAGTCTCAACTGTGATATATAATTATAAAATAGAATTATAATTATTTTATGAATTAATCAGCAATTTATGTAATACACAGAATTGACATGTAAAACAATATACAATTTATTCTTATTATAAATGTTACTATGTCACAACTACATTTAGAAAGTCTTGAACAAAATAACAGTTTTATTAAAACTTAATCTAACTTACAATCTTTTGAAATTATAATATTTAGAAAATACTTATCAATATTTATATCCCACACATTTAACATCATTTAAACGCGAATAGTCTAAAATTTCTAGCTCCTATCACCGCGAATAACATGGACATGCTCCGTCTTAAAAGTGACATCAAATCTAGTTTTCGACGAATGTCCGTCTAATTATGTTTATTCTTTGGTTGCTTTATATTGCATTAGCTTGCTTCTTATCTATTTAATAAATTATTTAATATAAACTTGGAATAGTTGTTTGTGAAGAAATATTAGAGTTAATATAATCTTAGCAGTTATTATTCAATTACTGAAAATCGTAGTGTTACAGATTATGAAAATTGATCAATATTACATAATTATTAAAGCTATTTATCTATATCACTTCCACAAAGGCGGTTTATCAACGTGATCATGTCCAAAAACGTCACTTTGTGCTAAAACTATGAGTATTACTGCTGCTGTAATGCCAATAAGAGACAACAGTAAGTCAAGTCTAAATTGTTTAAGGTTTTTTGTGTAAGTTTTATCTTTAACTGTCTTCAACCACACAGGAAGCACCTCAAGTGGTCTTTGCATAAACCACACTGGATAGGCTAGCATTCCAAAAAGAAGGAGATACATCCACGAAGAGAAAGCATTGATCCAGCTGTGATTTGTTTCTATACTATGTGCGAGGGCAGTCACATAAGGAAAATATCTGGGGGCTGCTTCTTTTAGGAATGGATGATGAATTATGTAAATGGGCATAGCCAACCTTGTAATTTCATCAATAACCTTTTGCCAAAATTGGTTGAATTTTGGAAACGGAACTATATCAAACATCAAAAACACACAAAATGGTATGTGGGCAAAATTTTTAGTGATTATTCTACACATGAAGAGCCACAGATATACAAAAAATATAGTTAGAATCCATCTAACCACCAGAATCTTTTTGTCTTTGGAGTATGCAAAGTCAATAATTTTATGACCTCGTTCTGTTTTACAAAATGTCAAGCGTAATAAGTAGCACGCGATTCCTAACCAGTAGTCAGGCATGTTGTTGCATCCAGGCGCAAATAATTAAAGTGACGCTGTTGCAATGGCCAGTAAAAACAGATAGCTAGCTCCCCACTTGCCTTAATGTACAAATAATTTTTTGTAAAAGTACCCTAAGAAGAAAAAGCAGTAATAGAAGAACTCAACATTTACTAGTTGCTGGTTGAACCATCCAGATCTGGTGATATATTCGGTTTCCGTTGGTCTCCATGGCAAGTAAACAGGAAGATACCACACCAACCAATATCTTTTAGAATACCTCCAGTTGTAGTAGAAGTCTCTTCCATTTTCTCCAAATACATAATACAAAAAGGGGGCATATCCCAATCCAAATACTAATAGGATGGCGTGAGTCTAAAAATATCTCTTTATATACTGGAACATAATAGCTTTTGTGAAATCTTTGGCTGAATTTTTATGTTTTTCGTATAGACCAAGCATCGAATGCATACTGAACATAGCTGCAAACGCAAAAAACACTCGAACACAAGAACGTCCGTTGGCCACAAAGGGATGAGGAATAAGAGCAGTTGCCACGCTTTTTTCAATATAGGTCATAGGGCTGATATGGCAAGAGATAACGATTACGCACATCAAACATCTATGAATATTTATCCAGTAAGAAAGTCTAGGGCTGATCACATTGTATCTTTTAGCTTTACTATTTGGTTCAGACTTATTTTACGTACAACTATTAGTGGAAATAGTATTCTCACAGTCCTTTGTTTAAATTACGGCTGGAACTAACTACGCTGTTGTGATTACTGTGCTTTCGCTATTTTTAAGCGAGGCTTCAGTCATATAAAGTGGAAAATTGTCAAGGAAACGTCGCTGTAAATGTTAAGATAGTAATATTACTCTTCTCAACTAATGCAAAATTGTAGTGTAAAATTATAAATTCATTTAGTAAAATGGTAAAATAGTAGTAATACTATATTAAATGCAAGTATGTTTTAATATAGTAAAATACAAAATTGGTGTATCAATCATTCCTATAATTTTATTATGTTACAGCGAATAGAACCTTTTAGCTGAGTCATTTTACAATTTTATTGAAATCTTTATGTTATCTTCATCATTTTTTCATTCAGTGAAGAATATTAAAGAGTTGAAATCATGCTGAGATAGATAACCTACTGTTTCAAAATAAGTAATTATATAATAAATTTAATACTAAATTATTAGATAGTGACCATCATCAATACAACGTTTACATTCGAGGCAGTTAGTTCTTATTAATTCTGTAACTTAAGCTACGATGAGTCTCGTCAAAATCTTAAAATAATTATTTGCGACTTGTGTTCGGTTAGTATCAAGAAAGTACAGTTCATGTTGGATGTTTTGGAATTGCTGAATTACGTAAACTATTATCCTATATAACTACTCCCTCATTGTATAAATGAAGTTTGTGTTATATATCGAGTGTATTCCAGTTAACTGTAACCAGCCATTTAATCATTCTTTATCTGTTTATAATTTTACTTTGACTCTCTATAAATAATTTCAAACTTTTGCGGTAAATTAAACTACACCTTAATCACCTAATTCAGCAGCACCCCTTCCGCTCCTCATTTTCTTTCACCATTTTGAACTATTTCCTCTTCTTTCCATTATCGCACTCACTTTTTCGCGCGCTCAGAACTGCTTCTTAAAACGCCTCTTGAATTCCGTTTCCGTTCAGCGCCGACACCCAGAAGAGTTTGTAGCCGCTGATTTCGGAGAACGATTCCGCCTGTTCTTTTGTTTAGTTGTTTAAGTCGGATTTGTTTCCGAGCAGGATTATATTCGGCTTTGGCCTTTAAATGCGGACCTCCTCAATCGTGCGCACGGCCTTCTCAAAACTTTTAATTGAATCAACAGCGAACACAACGAGTATCACATCGGCTGTTCTGTAATACAGCGGCGTAATCGACTTGAACTTTTCGAGACCCGCAGTATCCCAAAGTTGCAGCTAAACAGCGGAGTTCTAAACAGTTACCTTCTTCTTGTAAAAAGAAGCAGTAATCGTAGAGCCCAAATTCTCACTGTACTGATCAGACATAAATCTGTAGAGAATTGAGGTCTTGCCAACATAGGCCTCGCCCAGCATCACCAGCTTTACTTCATTTTCGCTGGTTTAAGTCATTTCAATTATAAAGTGGTGTGTGAATTTCGTGATATTAACATGTATATCGCGATATTAAGTTAAATGTGCATAAACATACATACTTCAATACTATTTAATATTTAAACAATATTAACGAGAAAACGAAGGACTCTAAACTTAGAAGCACTACGAGTTGCCGCTGATACGCTAGTTCCAAGATTCATACCAGCCATCGCAAAGATAGTTACAAAGATAACTTCCGAGGTCAATAATGTTAGTTCAAGTGCCGAACTAACTTAGGTTGTATGAGGAGGCTATTCAGAGTGACAATCCTAGAAGATGAGGTATGATGTGGAGATTAGTTTGAGGTAACGTTATTGTTTAACTAAGTTTGGATTTGTGGATTGTCATGATTTATGAGATGAAGACGGAATGATTAAACTGAGCCTTTGTACTGATGACTAAAGTTACAAGTGAGTCATTAAGTGAGTCATTTTATTCTCTTTTACATAAATAAAATAAAATAATCCCGTAATCACATTCTCTTCTTCATTCCAAACTCAAACCATTCAGCAGCACCCTTTCCCGTCTTCGGCTTCTTTAACGAGTTTGAACGTTTTCTTGCCCTCGTTTTTGTTCGCAATGACGTTCGCGACCTCTTGTGCGAACGCTTCTTTGACCCCGTTCCCGTTCAAAGCTGACACGAAGTAGAGCTTGAAATTGTTGCTTGAGGCGAAACCAAGTGCTTAATCTTGAACGGTGTTAACTAGATCCGATTTATTTCCAAGAAGGACTATGTTGGGCGAGGGCTTGTTCTCGCGCACTTCTTGGATTTGATGGAGGGCGCGCTCGAGGCTCTTCACCGAGTCGACTGCGAAGACCACGAAGATTATATCAGCCGTCCTGTAATATAAGGGAGTAATGGACTAAAATTTCTCCTAACCGGCAGTGTCCCAGAGCTATAAATTCACCGGCGCGTTCTGGATGTAAATCTTCTTTCTGTAGAAAGAAGCAGTTATCGTTGACGCAGGCTGCTCGTAAAACGAATCGGACACGTATCTGTACAAAATGGACGTTTTACCAGCAAAGGTCTCGCCCAGGATGACAATCTTCACCTCACGCTCAGAAGAATTATTTACATACATCAACCACAATGGAGTGGAATATAAACTAAGACACAGATTCGTGCACAATACAAAGAAATATAAATAAAATAAAGGGATATACACATGAAACATGAAAATTACATGAAATTAAAATTTATGAAAATTAATCAACCTATACAAACTATAATGACAACTACCAAGTTTACAGTTTATTAATATATCAACACTTTTCACAAGTATATTTTCATCAATATAAAATAAGACATCACACCGTAAATTACGTCTATACTGGTCACCCTTTTTCTCTGATCATCATATTTCCTTTCTAAACCAATGATCACTAAGAAACCAACAACATTACTTTCTAACCAAATGTCTCGCACGGCGTTATCACACGTAAAACCTCCTCACAGACTCTCCGTTAGCTCTTTCGGGCCAATGGAGTTTGTTTTGGAGATCTTTTTGTTGATAACAGCTTTTGGTTGAGTAAGGGAGTTGCGTGTTATTATGTTATTATTACGTTATTTTATGCGTTATTATCATCAATATATAACAATCAAAACTCAAAGTACAACCTGTCTTTAGGAAACCAAAACAGAAAAAGACGAAATCTGGAGAAACACAACGCGCCAAAAAAGAAGATATTTCAGCAATCTGAGAAGGAAACTTGCTAAGATAATTTGAACACTGAAGAAATCTCTAATGATGTACTCATATTAACTTTATATGTACGCAATATTGAAGACAACAAAAAATTCTATTAAAAAATAAATATAAAAGATCTTCAAATCATCTTTTCAGCTACTCTAACAGCTCTTCCGGATCTTGCAGAACCACCATGTCCTGGATAAATTACATACTCATTTTCAAGAATATTTTTCAGCTTAGTTATACTATCTCTCATTTATTATGCATTTCCACCTGGAAAATCTGTTCTCCCAATCCCTTGTCCACATAAAGTATCACCAGTAACAGCTATTTTTTCTTCTTTATCTAAAAAACATACAGATCCCGGTGTATGTCCAGGAGTGAGTACAACCTCTAAATTTGATTAGCCAATTTATATAATTTCTCCATCGATAAACGTACCATCAGGTTGAGTAATATAGTCTTCTGGCGTTTTGACCCCGAACTTCAAAGCAAATTCGTTGTTCGCAGTCCAAATTGGAATTTCATTAGGGTGAACGAGGAGCTTCGCAGAGGGAAACAGTGATTTGAAGAAACCACAGCCGAATATGTGATCAAAGTGGGCATGCGTGAGCAAAATGTGAGTAACCTTGAAATCATACGTTGAAATAAAGTTCTGAATCTTTTCGGAACGGTCTCCCGGATCAACGAGAACGGCAGAGTTAGTAGATAAATCAACAAGTAAAAAGCAGTTAGCCTACATCTCGCCAGTTGGAAATTTATGAATTTCTAAAGGCATTGAAATAGAATGAAAAAGAGGTGAATTACAATTATATGAAATGACTTAGATACTATTATATATTCAACAATCATTAGATTTAAGGTAGATAAAGAATTAGACTTAAAAATTGTTCTAAATAATAATTTCAAAAAATATAACAAAACCATAAATATCAGATTCAGTAAAATTCTAACTTGAATTAATGAGAAAATTAATGGGAAAAGATTTGATGAGTACATGATAATGTATGCACATAGAAAATATGTAATGCTTTGTTAGTAAAATTAAAAATAAATGACTTACTTATATTATAATCTATATTATAATTACAAGTATATATTATTATTTTTACTCATTTTTTCTATTCACTTGTTTTTGGTAAAGATTCCATTTCTTCAAATGTAAGTTCTTAGTTTTATAAAAATAAATATTCTCGCATTTTTAAATTTTCAATGCTTGGTAGTTCAAATAACTGTTTTTTATTTTACTGTTTTAAGTTTTCTACTATTTTCTAATCATTTATTAACTAATCATATGCCTATCTATATTCTGATAGCTAACATATATTTTCTATAATGCAATCATTCCTAGAAGATAGTTCAACTACTTATTAACTTAAATTATCACTATTTATCTACTTTTTATTTGCACAATTGAAAAATTCAAGCTGTTACGCTATAATTCCCAGTTAATTCAAATCATTGTATTTTGATGAAATATTTCGATCTCTATTTAATAATTCTTAATTATTATTGTCACTAATGTTTGATATATTGTATTCTTAACCTTCCTTACAGCAATATTTGAAATTTGTAACTCGGATTTCAATAGTATTGTTTTTATCTTTTAGCAATCCACTCTATTATACCTTTGAAATTGATTATAAACTAAGATTATTGAATGCGAGATTTCTAGAATGTAAAGTCTATAAAAACATAATTAGTTGCACTAAAATACTTTATCTTTCCTTTAGTTGCAATATAAGCTAATTATTTTTCATTTTGCTTAACATAGATTACACTTGAATATCTTTCTAAAACTTATAAAAAATGAACAATAAATTTTAATCTATATGTGCTCTTAGTGTTTTTCGAACTTGATAAATATCTTAAATATTTAATTATTGTTGTAATAATTATAATTTAGTGCTTGTTACTTAATGAACATCAAGAAAATATCTTCTTTTACGTGTTTTATTAAACTTTTCTCGTTCCATAAGTAAACAAGAAAAACAATCACTGGCGGAAGCAGATTTTGGTTATGTTAATAATTCATAATATCTTTCTAAAAATGGAAATGTTGGCCTTAATTGTGCATATTATTATTTATCAATTGTAAATTAGAGTTGATTTTAATATTCGTTTTACACTTCAATATCATCTTTACAGTTACCCAAAAAACCTAATAATAGTTCATTTATTTAAATAATATTATATCTATGTTTCGGATTGGGTTAAAGCATTGAATTTATTACATTGATTAAGGAATTTCGTTGCTCTTCAATTTATTATATTTGAGATGTACTTTAAAATATATCGTGGTAGGTTACTGAGAATTTGTTATTACTATTAGGATGATTTCCCACCCATAACTAATATAATACAATTCCAAGTTGATAAATATCTGATTCATATGTCCACTACTATCCTTTCATTATTTCAGGAGGTTTATTTATATTAGTTGTAAGAGGCTATTGATAATTATTTAATTTATTATCTATTGCGGATCCAAAATCGCACAAAAGTATGTTGAATTTCTTATTTTTAATATGTAATAAAATGTTTTCTAGTTTGATGTCACAATGCATTACTTAATCGCTATGAAGTTTCATAACTGATTAAATTAATTAAAAGGTAAATTATTTGGCGTTAGCCCTGATACTGCTTTACTATTTTTAATTACGTTGTAAAAATTAACTTAGATCTTATGCATTCGCATACTACATTTCAAACATATAATATATGCTAATTTTTTGAAACTGTCCACATTGTATCACATGCTATGATTGTTACTCCTTTAATAATTAATATTCTTTCTATAATTAATCTTAGTTGGTAGAAAATTTAAGAACTGCTATTTTTGAAGCTTAACATACTATGTATACATTTTTTAATTAGTAAAGTATAAATATTTCTTTTTTAGCTAGCAAATCAGGTAATCTAACAATCATATGTGAAGTGTTCCAATTTAGTGTTACATATCATTATTCACATATAATTCTCAAAATATAAAGAATTAAAGTATTTTCACTCCAAGCATGTCAAAAACTAGAGAAGTATTTGGAATCACTGTTAGTACTGAAACATTTTCCGTGTTAAAATCGCTGTCTTAAATTGTGAGTCGTAATTAAGTCGTTGATTTAGAAGTAGCTGTATCATATATAAGTCAGTCTGTTTAAAACTTTGTAACATCTGATACTGTATTGAATGAGTTAACAGTAGTTCTGGAGAAAATAACTTAAAGCACTAGAAAATAGATTTCTGAGTCAATAATGGCTTATTACAAATAGGCCTTACCAGAAAGGTACGATCTTGTGCGCGAAGGTTTTCAAGCTCTTTTATCTCAGTCGTCTGTTCATCATCCACCTCCATAAGTAAGTGCTGTTGCCAAGTAAACTGTTTCTGAAACTCCAAAGCGTTAGGTTCGTAAAATGTCTGAGTAGCTTGTATTGAATCCGCTGTTGCGTTAGTTGTAGAAGTCTAAAATAAGTGCAACAGTGGAGGGTCGCGCTGTGTATGAAAACCAGTTGCAGGAATCTCCCGAGTGTTTTTCAAAGCCGTTGCAGGCGTAAGTTGAGAAAACAGCTTTGTTTAGGTAGTTGCAGATTCCGTACGAGGAGGTAAATTTGTGTTAGTATCATCCGAGTTTGTTTCTTCTGGCTGCTCCCCCGCAATACAGTTTTCCGAAGTTGAAGTCTTTGCCTTCGATGCAGTCGTATTCGTCGATGCAGCTTGAGATAAATTATTCTAACGAGTCGCACGACGATCCGGACATAATATTCGATGCGCCGGTGTATTACAAGTGGTTGTCTAACTTTCCTTAACAACAGTTGATTAGGAATCCGATTTTATCGGTTAAAACCAAGAAGCCGGTTCCCCAGCACCATTCTTTGCTTGACATCACTGGTGTGTACACGAATTACGATTCTTTCTTGATTTCAATTTTAACTTAAATCAAGCTCATGTGCGCTCAGTCCAAGTCGAAAAAGATATCATACTTGGAGATCCTCTCACTGTTGTCCAAGGTCAAGTACTTCCCACCGTTTAAGATGTTCGTGGACCAGATTCACTACGGGAACGATGCGCGGTACATCCGCTTCTGCAACTCCTACCCCTCTGCCTATCTTAAAGCTGTTGGTATCGGTGGCTCAGTCCGTTTGCAGGTCCACTGCTCAAAGGACATCGCGAAAGACACCGAAATCTCTCTTTTGATGGACTATTTCTGCTGTGGCCCAGGTGTTTTATTCGATAAAATGACCGTTTTCAACACCATTATTTAACAACTGGACGCCGTAACCATTGAGCACCCCTGGGTAACGGCCGTTAACGAGAAGATCAAAACGGACCACCCGAACTATCAATTCACGCTGGAGAACGCACGGGCAGCGTTCATGCTTTCCTTCATCAACTCTCAAATGAATGAGCTTTTGGAAGAGGTTAGCGCTGAACAAATTGAGTAAATGATCGTAAGCAGCCTAAGAGGAGGGAGCAAAAAATTCGAATTTTAAGAAGTAATTTAACTTAAAAAGAAGAAATAACTCATGCTGAGCCACTTATTTAACAACGACAGCGAGCAAGCGGAAGAAATTATTGACGTGAAAGACATGACCATACTCGGAGCAATATCGGACATCTCACAAAGCGATAAAGAACTCACATACCCGCTGATTCAAAGCCTACAATTAGCAGGATATCTGTAATCGGGGAACACATTCCAAGCACTCATGGAACAAGTGCAAAACATACAAAATAAAACAGAACTCAAAATAAATCAACACTTCCTTGCACTACTCAACAACTTCTGCTTGCAAAGAGCTGTATAGTATTTCTCCAACAACAAAAGCATTGAATCAGAAAAATTCCTCACACAAATACAAGACCTCACGTTCATGAACTGCAATTTATACATTCAGAAATACCCAGGATTCTACCCGAATTTCCTCCCATTCGGACAGTTCGACCTCGTTAACTATCAACTATTTGATAAATTCCAATCAGAGCACATTTACCTAAAAGTTAACTCAATACTCAATCAATACCTGAAAGAAGCAGCCCAATTCGAACTCAAAGATATTTTAAAAGAAGAAAATATTCAAAAAATCTGCTACAGATTCTTACACCAAAGCTACTGTTTTTACAAGCTTTCACTTGGCATGGACGTAGATCTAGAATAATATGTTCTTGAGGTCCAGACCATATTGAACCAAAGTACGTATTATAATCTTTAATAATCACTTTCAGAATGTATTCCAGTAAATATCGATCACTTGAAGCAATTCCTAACTCAAACTATTCAAACCTAAAAACAACCATTTTTAGAAATTATCAAATCGTTAAATGTAGCCAACAAACCTATTCTTAACAAAGAACTCAATTAGTTGGAAAGAGAACTATTCAACGAAGAAACTACACGATATATTTGTGAGTTCATTATCAATTTATTGCAGGCACTTCCTCCACTTTCGAAAAAATAAAAGATCGAAAGAAAATTTGAAGCATAATCCTCAAAAATAGATTTCGCTTAACCAGGATATGATGGAGGATACGGATGGAAGTTAGAACACATGCCTGCAATAAAAGTTAAAGGAAACTGGATAGGGTTGACTGAAAAAAGCAATAGTACACTATTTCAAGGCGATCATTGGAATTATTTCAGATGGGAAAGCAGTTAAAATGCAGATTAAGAATTAGAAGAGATGCTAAGGAAAAAGGCTAAATGGAATAAACCTGAGTGATAAATAATTCATTAAATTCTTTCTTTATTTCTTTTAAATTAAAAACACTTACCTTATAACATACTAACTTTATTACTTCTCAATATCATATTATAAATATCTCACTGTAAATGCTATTAAGTTTTAAAATCAAACCTTGTTCGGGGCACGCCAGTACTTTTCTTCTTTTTCGCTGCTTAAAACGCTGATTTCGACTTTTTGTCCGCCGATGATGATTCTTTCTTCGATGAGAGCATTTTAGACTGCAGCTGGTGAGGATTCTTTGAATCTGATATGAGCGCTGTTGTTTCCTATTTGGAAGTTGATGAATTAGATTTCGCCGAACTTTTGAAATATTTACTAGAGTACTTACCTGGTGACGACTTGGTCGGCGAGGTTTTCGCTGGCTGGCTTGAATCTATCGTCAACTTCTCCGTTTTTGACGCCGACAACGCCAATGTTTTGAATGTTGATGATGAGGCCCTCTACGTATGTTTTGATGAGCTTTCGATTTTATTCTTCCTCTAGCTTGACATGGTACTCGATTTTGATGACGACCAGGTTTTTAACTAAGAAGTCTTTGTGTTCATCCAGAACTTTGGGGTTTAAAGGGTCAATGCTAGCTAATTTGAAGTGCTCAAAGCATGCTTCGCACTTTTTCTCGTCTTCAGCTCCTTAAGAGCCGAAAACAGCGAGCATTTGTTCGGCTTCTTCAACTGATTTGAAGATAGCCTCAAAACTACCCAATGAAACGTTCTTAAGGTTCTTGTGGAAGGAAACGAGTTCAGGTTTCGGACCTAGCTGAGTGAAGAAATTCATAATCTGGTCAACGCGAATGCCCTTTGGGATACCCTTGCAATAGAGTGTCTGGGCCTTGAAATCACGCGGCACAAATGGAGTTTTGCGGGATAAATTCATTTATTCGTCAACGAGGAGAACCTCAGAATCAGCTAGAGCGGCCTTGATCTGCTCCATGGAGACTTGCATGACCTAGAGTTTAGGGAATGTGTTTTTGATTTACTGTAATGGGACTTTGTTGTTGTTCATCTACAATATCTAACGGGTGAACTGATCACGTGAAAGATTCACGTCATCAAAGTAAAATTCCAAAAGCGAATTAATTGAATAATGCGGTTGGAGTGGTATGATATGCGATAAACAATAGTGCAATAAATTGTTAAATTGCAGTTATAGATAAAACTAAGAATAACTAATGAGAATAATAATATTGAATAGTAAAAACTCACTAATACCTACCTAATGCATATTACTAACTTATACTGTAATTTGTCCATAATAACAAGGCTTGACCTACAATAATTATTCCATCTTCATTAAATTAATCATGAGTTCAAATTCACTAAACTATCCACAAAACCAAACTTATAGTCACTTATAGTCTAACGCTAAATCCAAACTTAACTACCGTCACAACTAAATAATACAGCAAATAATACAGCAAAATTCATATTATCACTAATTTAATCTATATTATTTAGTTTATTGTATATTTGTTGAGATTCACAACTCATAAATTCGAAATAAATTAAACAAGTTTATGATAAACATTGATAAACTGAAATTATAAGTCAAAATAGATTCTATTTAATAGAATAAGAAGTGGGCTTATTATAAATTTGTTAATACTAGATACGAAAGAGTATAATCATATAATTATAATTTTTACTATGTTGTATTTCAGTTTTGCAATTCCCACGTCAAATTACACATCTCTAGTATAAATATCATGAAAAGGAGTGGAAATAAGCTGTGCAGCTGAAAATATATTCATTTCACACAGGTAGATTTAGACTTAAGCAAAATGAAAAATTAGTAAAATTAAAGTCAAAAGATTTCAGACAGACGCTTATAATTCAACATATACTCTCACAGTTCAATAATTGTATGCAGTGAAATACAAAATGTTAGCAATTATTTGTTTAGATATTATATTCTTAGTTAAAATTGCCTAAATTATTTATTAGCCAATAAGCTGAATATCTAAGTGTAATTCCCCATTCATTAATATGGTGTTTACATATTATCAAATAAATCCATTTGTAATTATTAAATTGTGTATCTGTGCTTTATTATTATTATTTTTCGATTGGCTAGTGTTCAAGATTTTATAATCTACCAAATTGGAAAACATAATTGTCAATTCGTAATACCATATGCTGGGCTAGGGGACCTGCAATATTAATCGCACCGACTTCAACAACTAAATAACAAGTATTTTTTGCATTATTCAAGATTATTTACCTAATCTCTTCGGATGAACGATTTTGTCGTATTTCTTACTAGTTATTGTACTATTCTTTAAACCATTTCTATAAAAAGCCATACTGTTACATGATATGGAGTGAAAACTATATAATAGATAATACATTTATAGTTATTTAATAACATATCACAGAAGGCAACTAACTTCTTTTTCGTTTCATTTTCGTGCTAAACACGTGGCACAGTTACCGGAATCACTCATTCAAAGACTCATTCATAGACATAGATTACGGTCCATTAGCCATCATAAATGGGAATTAAACGCAGATTCATTGGTTCACAAACAATAAATCAAGCTCAATGATAATGTGTTTAAGTAATGTAAAGTACAGGATTTGCAACACATGAATTCGATAACAATACATTGATAACACAAACTTTAACAAGGAAAATTACTTTAATAAAACGTTGGTTTCAAGTTTAGTGTTCGATGATATTACTTTAACCAATCTAAAGTCAAATCCGATCAAAATTTAATAATTGTATATTGTGTATACGTAATATAATTAGAGTGATCTGTAAAGTTTGAAACCACTTCGAGAATGAATCTAGACATTGATGTAACTTAAATGATCAACCAGCTCCAGATCCTGGTTGGTGACAGAATCGAGGTTGCAAATACTAGCAACGACTCTTCCAGCGTGAAAGACGAAGTGCGAAGAGGGACAAGAGACAGCCGCTGCAGGTGGTCGAAGGAGGAGCACGAAAAATTCCTGGACGCCGTGGAGCGCTTCGGCCGGAAGAACCACAAGGAGATCACCAGCCACGTGCACACGAGGAGCGTGGACCAGGCCGTGTCCCACTCGTAGAAGATGTACACGACAATGGACAAGATCTTCACCACCTTCTTCCAGGACAACGTATAATTCAGGAAGTACGAGAGCTTCGTGCCTCAAAGCGACATGATAAAGTGCTAACAATACGCTTAAAGTTAGTTCCAAGTCTTCGAGCCGTTCAGCAAAGTTGAATTCGACGGAACGATAAAGTACTTCACGGTTTCGAACTACATTCTCAGGGTTCCGTTCTACTGTGTCTTCTACCAAGTCACGCCCTATATGGTATAGCAGCTGTACAACGCCCTGTTCAAGTACGCACCGCGAAAGGAGATCGTGCGGGAGTACCTGTTCTCGAAGCTGCAGATCGATCAAAAGTTAATTTAATTGTGTTTATTTTTGTGAAATGAATGAAATAGTAAATAATATGAATAAATATTGTGAATTTCAGTCAGCAACACAACTTTTTGCTCACCTTTTCATCAACTTCTTTAACTAGTATGTTTTATCTTTTTACCTCTTTGTGCTTTCTGTTGACGTCTTAAATCGCTTGTTAAAACGCCTCTTGAACGCCACTCCCGCTCAGAGCCGAAACCCAGAACAACGGATAACAAGTAATGGCTGAAAACGATTCAGCTTATTCTTTTACTTTGTTCTCCAAATCTAATTTATTACCAAGGAGGATAATATTCGGTTAGTTTTTGTGTGAACGAACCTCCTCAATTGTATGCATTGCCTTTTCAAAACTTATTGTAGAATCAACAGAGAAAACGATAAATATTATATCTGCATTTCTATAATACAATGGAGTAATAGACTAAAACTTTTCCTGACCGGCGGTGTCCCAAAGCTGCAGATTAGTTGGGATGTTCTAATCAATAATTCTCTTTTTGTAGAATGAAGCGGTTATAGTTGACGCCGGATTCTCGTAGAAGCAATCTGACATGTAACGATATAGCAAAGACGTTTTACCAACACTCGACTCACCTAACATAACTAATCGCACTTCTCTCCCAATATTTGACATTGATTAAAAAGTGGAATAAACAAACATTATTTTTTTTCAGAATATAGCCAATATATTAAATATTATTTAAATATTTTTAATGCTGTTTAAGCACATTGTTTAAATTAATATGTGTAAATTAATAAATAACTTAAAAATAATATTCCATCATAAAAGTGCAATATTAGTCTAAGTCTTAGCTTAGTCTTTAGCAATTATAAATAGTGTTACATGTATTTTAATTATAAATATCACTAATTCATTTACAGCATCCTGTCTTTAATTCTTTCTTCGCAACATTTAGTTGCTTGTGTTCAATAACTTGACTTTAGGCAGTCTTCATTTTGAATTCCTATTTATTTAGTACATCTTCAACTGCTTCGGTAAATGCTTGTTTTACACCTTGACCATTTAAAGCGGAAACCCAATGTAATTTATATCCTGCTTCTAGAGCATAATCTTCGGCTTCATTTTTTATAGAATTGTGTAAGTCACATTTATTACCTAATAGGATTATGTTTGGTTTTTCTTATTTTTATCGCACTTCCTCAACCTATATTTTTGCTTAGTTAAAGCTTGATATTGAATCAACTGAAAATACTATAATTATGATGTCAGCATTTCTGTAATACATTGGAATAATTGATTTAAACTTCTCTTAACTAGCTGTGTCCCAAAGTTAAAGATTAGTTGGAATCTTTGAAACCAATAGTTTTCTGTAAAATGATGCGTTTATAGTTGAGGCTGGAAATTAGTTAAATGAATCTGAAACGTATCTATATAAAATGGAAGATTTCCCGACTGATGCGTCTCCTAATACTACTATTTTCATTTCTTACTATGCCATCTAAAGTGGAATTATAGTAAACGATATTAGTGTTTAAAGTGATTTTATTAAAATATAACCGTCAAATATATAGAATTGTTTAAACTTAAACAAACATGTTTAAAGTTTCAAACAATTGTGTAAATATGTGTAAATCGAAATGAATTGTTTAGTTTATCTTATTAAAATGAAGTATATATGCGATTAAATATTTTAAAAGTCACTCCCAGCTGCAGTTTGTGCAGAATTGGCATTGGTTGCAGCACCACCAGTGGAATGTCTTTCCGCACTGGCATTTTCGTCCGAATGCTACTTTTTCTTCGCATATTCCGCATCGTGGTGCGTTGTTTTCGATTTCGCTTAGCAGGCGTGTGTTCAGGCACAGTGCTTCTTTCCCGTAGTTCAGCAGGTTTTGTATGTGTGCTGGGAATTTCGTCTTGTCAGTGACTAAATCTGCCGTGTACGCATATTTAAGTTGTATTAAATACGAATAGAACTCTGGCTCAGCCTCTCTAGTAAGAATAATCGCGTATGGGCTGTCATTCACTAAAACCTATAAAAATTTGTACTAGTTATTACTTAATATGAGTTTTGAGAGCTTCTTTTGGTCAGTTGAGAGTTCCGAAACCGTTTTCTCTTTTATTTCAACGCTGGAAGTTGTTGACATGAGGCAGTACATCTCCTCGTTCACGGGCGTTTGAGGGAGGTAAACGATGCTGAACCCGAACTGAGAGAGAAGATCTCTGAGGGACGCGATCTGAGACGTCTCAATCGCCGAGGACGGGATGAAGGAGTCGTAAATCATCTGACGGGCGAGCTGAGTAACTGACATTTGGAGTGGGTAAGTTGTAAATTTATTGTTTATGTTTAAACTGTGCTTTAATGAAGACGACTATTGAGAAATATTGATGTTTACAAGGCTGTACGCTACCAAACATGAATCCGCCATAAACAGCAACGAGGAATGATAATAAGATTAATTTTATTTTATATACCTATAATATTTTCTATAGTTCACACAATAATCATAATCTATCAAATATGTCTAACAGGTCTTAAATGTTAATAAGATCTGTTTCAGTTAATACTTCATTCGATAGTTCTGACTATGAACAATTGAATGTATGGTTTGAATACTATGATATAATTTCAATACTGTTGCCAGATTAACTTTATTCTTTATTGCTAATTATTTTATTGGCATGTACATAATTTATCTATGGTAATTGTTTGTATTGGCTGTATTAGGAAGTTCTTTAAGAGAATTCTTTTGAGGTTTTAAGTATTGTTTTATATGGTTTCGTTAAAAAAGAAGTGTTTATATATTACATTTTATTATATTATTGGAACCAATGTAATTTAAGATTTGTATATAGATTTAAAATACTTTATTGTATACACACTTATCCCACATTATTATCCTAACAATGATTATTAAATAATTAAATGAAAACAACGGAACAAAAATAGATTTGAATTGAGATTTAAAATACTTGGTTTTATATACATAGTTATTGTATACCTTATATACAATTACTTTTCATTGTATAGAGTAATAAGTGCATTTTTAAAACTACTACAGAAATCCGCATATAAGAGGGGTCCTTTTTCATTTATAAGGGGGTTTTAAAAAGATATTCAAGTGTAATCTATGTTAAGCAAAATGAAAAATAATTAGCTTACATTGCAACTAAAGGAAAGATAAAGTATTTTAGTGCAACTAATTATGTTTTTATAGACTTTACATTCTAGAAATCTCGCATTCAATAATCTTAGTTTATAATCAATTTCAAAGGTATAATAGAGTGGATTGCTAAAAGATAAAAACAATACTATAGAAATCCGAGTTACAAATTTCAAATATTGCTGTAAGGAAGGTTAAGAATACAATATATCAAACATTAGTGACAAAAATGATTAAGAATTATTAAATAGAGATCGAAATATTTCATCAAAATACAATGATTTGAATTAACTGGGAATTATAGCGTGACAGCTTGAATTTTTCAATTGTACAAATAAAAAGTAGATAAATAGTGATAATTTAAGTTAATAAGTAGTTGAACTATCTTCTAGGAATGATTGCACTATAGAAAATATATGTTAGCTATCAGAATATAGATAGGCATATGATTAATTAATAAATCATTAGAAAATAGTAGAAAACTTACAACAGTAAAATAAAAAACAGCTATTTGAACTACCAAGCATTGAAAATTTAAAAATGCGAGAATATTTATTTTTATAAAACTAAGAATTTACATTTGAAGAAATGGAATCTTTACCAAAAGCAAGTATTAAAAATGAGTGAATGAATTTGAAAATAATAATAATATATACTTATAATATAAACAACAACATAATAAACAACGACAACATAATATAAACAACAAGTCAATCAGTTGTTTTTAGTTTTTCTAATAAAGTATTACATTTTTTCTATAGTTCACTTAGGTTGCTTGCTTTACTGCGCAGCGCGGGATAATTTTTTAAAAAGCATATTTCGTTTTTGGGCTATGTCATGTACTCATCAAAAGTATTCAGGAAATCTTTCATTAAATCAAGTTATAATTTTACTGCATCTGATATTTATGGTTTTGTTTTTATATCTTGATCTTTTTGAATTATGGTTGATTCTTTTAGATCGTTATATTTTAAAAAGGTGTAAAAACACTTGTTGAATGTAATGAACTACTCGTAAAAATCCTAGAAAGTACTGAACTACTCCCTTAAACGGTCATCATCAGACTTGATCGAGTAATTAATACAAATATCGTGTTTGAAATCATTCAATTGTTTTTCATCAAAGACTTAGATGAAATTTGTTTTATCGATTTTGTTTGCTTTCACTCTCTCCTAAATTGTTTAGACTTTAAAATCTTTAAAAGACTTTTTCTGTAAAGTCTCAGCATTTAGAAAAGGCTCCATATTCATGTTGAAATCTCTTGCTGAAATTTGAGTTGACACGTTCATATTATATACTGGGGTTTAATCAGGAATTACGTTGTTGCTCAGCGGCTTAAGCACATTCATGCTAAAAGAATTAATCTGACGGATTAAATGGAACTACTCGTCATTGGTGTAAAATTAAGACTCATCTGGAGCTTTACCATAAAATTAAGTTGGAACTATTGGCTGCACTTCATTCACAAAAGATATCTCTGGAATCGAAACACCATTCGCTAAGTATTGCCTCTGCATTAAATTTGGTTTATCATCATTAATTTTAATAGACTTATCCTTGTTATTCTTTGTTATATCATAAGAACAATTGTGCCCGTAAGAAAGAAGTAAATCTCTGTGTTTTTCGCCATCTCTGAGACAATCTGATAGTAATTTTTGCAATGGCGAGAATTTATACGCAATTTGTTGATATAAATCTTTTATTAAGTTTCTAGCGTCTTTGTGTTCATCTTTCGCTGAAAAACCAAGCTTTTCTTAACGTAAACGCTGTTCTTCGTTGGCAGCACATACTACATGCGCCCAAAAATCAGTTTAATGGTGTTTTTAATAAGCAATATAGCACCTTTCAAGAGATGGAGAGATTCTGAAAAGATGTTCTTGATATTCAGGTGATATTTCCACAATAATTTCTTATGCTTTACCTTTTCCTACATTTTCTTGTACAATTGGTCTTTTAAAGATTCTTAAAGAAGCATCTTCTTTTGTTGATGGAAATAGCGTCAAAACACATTCTTTTAATGGTTTTCTTTAGCAATCTGGATTAAAAATCGATAAGTTCTAGTTTTGTATTTCAATATCATATATTTATCCAAAAATGTTTCTCATTTAATCATATAGTAAATCAGTAGCTTTCATATAAGTGGAGTGAAATATTTTTAAATATTCAAAATGATTTCTTTCAATACTTGATGCATTGGATTAAATTGTAATAATTTTTAAATAATATTAAATATGAAACAAAAAGAACAAAAGAACATTGAAAACATTGAAATCACAAATAAATTAGTTTCCTCTACTTGTGTTTACTATTTACTACCCGGCCCCATTTATAAGAGGGTTGACCAATGATTTTCGGACCCCCTATATAAATGAACCCAGTCTTACAAAATACCCTCATAAATAGCTTTTATTTTCAACAATATTATGTAACAAAAAGATAACTCAGAAGTGAGGTTCGTCATTTATAAGAGGGTTAGGAGCTTTTTTGAAGGGGTACCCCTCTTATAAATGAAAAATGACCCCTCTTATATGCGGATTTCTGTAGTAGTATATATTTTTTATTGCGTTTGGCTTTATTGTTGGATTGTTGCTGTTGAGTGAGTCATGTTATTATAAAACCAGTGAGAATAACAACACGATTAAAAATATATTTATCGCATTTCTGTACTAGTTTTACAACAATAACAGCTTTACTAAAGTACTCTTACTAATTGTTAGTAGGAATTGTTAAATTGTTAGTTGATAAAAATCGAATAGATAGTCTAATTCATTCGAAGACATTGCTAATAACATGATATTATTGACAGCAGTGTAATAATATAAAATATCACTCAATGCTCGTTTCCCTAACTCGCGCAAAAAATTGTCGGCAATGGGGTCGTTTTAGGTCCGGAGTGGAAACTACCTACTCACCTACCTACCCGTAGTAGTGTAAGTTACCTACCTACCCTAGATTAATCAAATATATATTAATATATTGATATATAGTAACTATTATTCATATTTAATCTATTAAACCCACTTCAATTTGTATGTTACTAATGTTGTTACAGTGGTGGGCCCTCGAAATGCTTTTTTGAATTAGGAAGAAGAATGAAGTTTATTATTTGAATCTTACTTATATCACTGCCCGGCTCAATAATGAGTGTGTTCTCCCTCCTCATCAATACTCTCATTAACTCTATTTACTATTGATTTGTAAAGTGCTTCAATCACATCAAGGCCTGGTTGAGCCTTGGATAGCTGTGCTACAATAATTAACGTATATAACTCTGTATATACTTCAATAATAAGTTTCAACTTTACCTAACGTTGTATAATTTAACAATCAAGAAAATTGATTTCTCATTATGAAATGGAAGTGGAAGATCATAAGTAAAATAACTGTTGTTTTAGAGTAGCATCAATATATTATTTAATGCTGGGCCCGACTAACCCACTTGATTCCATTCTTCAAGAAACAAAAATGCATTCATTATTTGAATATTGAGAATGAAAGCGACTGTAACTACCTGAATTATAATTCTAATTAAGCGAAGTACCAATACTTCATCTTGAGCTCCCGGTTGAGATTGAAAGAAAAAGTCCTCCATTGTTTTTCGTAATTAAGAAATACCTAAAATCGTTCAGATTGACCCAGTTGAAGATGAACACCGAGGTCCTCTGCAGGTCCAGTGCTTGCGCTACTAGTTATAAATTACATATTGCGTCCGTATACCAATCATTGGATCCTCTTATTCTTTTCTCAATCAGGCTTAACTACCATATATTTTCGAGATAAAATCTTTCATAAATTAGTTTTGTTGACTAAAACGTAGAAATTACACAGGGACATCTTAAACAAGTGATATAACTAGTTCAGATTGGTACAATATTTTATGAATTCATCCGTTGGACCCAGAAATGAAGAGAATACAAACGCTTCAGAACTGCCTAAGTTTGTTAAGTGAATTAGTTGACCTTCCCTAAACATCTTCTACCGCGTTTATTTTTGTCATTGCCGTCCTTTTATTGCATGTGGTAATTTCTATTTTTCCTTTTTGGAATATTAAATACCGACTTTGAATAGTCGATTATGGTCTAATACGATCGAAATCATATTTTTGGCCCTCTTGTGTTAATGAGTAGTTCATGAATAATCTCCAACTTGAGATTATTTATTGGAATTTGTCATCCGCATTAGAAGTGGCAAAATATTTTAATATATAATTACTCACATAGTAAACAAGAAAAAGCAATTCCACCTCCCATAACTGTATTATTCTAAATTAACTGTAAATAACAAAAGAGTCTCTGTAATATCTCATTTAATAGAAGAATAAACACCATTATATAAAATTATTTGAACTTATATGACCAAATGATTGAATATCAACAAAGTAGCTAGAGAAATTCAATATTTTATAACAATATTATAGTTTTCCAGCGGAGATATATAATTTAGTGAAGAATGATCACAAGAAATTGTTCTTATAAATCATTATCTAATACATAGCACAACATACATGACATTAACAAAAATGAAGTGGTTATATATAATATTTAATGTATTTATGTCTATAATTAGTATTAGGTAGGTAGAAATGTTTGACTTAATTCAGGGTAGGTAGGAGGGTAGGTAGGTTTCCACTCCGGACCTAAAACAACCCCATTGCTCATTGTTTTATTTACATTTTATATAATTAATTATTTTTCATTATATGGAGTAATAAATGCATTTTTATAACTAAATTTACATTACATGTAAGTGTTGAATAAAGTGTTTTCAATTGTTTTCATTTGATTAGTAATATTTAAGTTGATTTTGAATTGAGTGTTAAGCCGTTATTAAACTGATTAAATCCAAATTTCATACTAAATCGCTATTGCTCAATTAGATAATAATATAATAATATGTAAAATAATCTTGTATCAGTATCATATTCAATATATGTAATTTAATTAATATCTTTCTATTAATATATGAGTGAAGATATGATTCTTAGTTAAGTTTATTTTATGATTGTTTATTCAGGATGATAGGAATAATTTAGAAGTGGAATCAACATATTACTATTATTATCAAAATTATTAGCATATTTAGATTCACTTCAAATTAATGAACTCTATAAATAGTACACCGCAGAAAATGTACAGATTGAATACATCGCGTATAATAGAGTCGAAGAATTCGTTTGATGATTTGGTCTAGAGTTCGTGTATGAAATCGGTAACTCCGATTATATACGACGAGATAGTGTTGAAGCCGAAGCAGTAGCAGGCAACTTACAGTTAAAAGCTGCTTCGTGCTCCGATTCGTGATGGAGAGGCTGTTAAGAACAAGTCTGCGTTTACATTTTAGCTTCGGCGTCAGGCTTGTGGCGAAGGTATTTTGGACGTTGGTTTATCTTCTAACAATTTCAGCTTTGAGGCCTCCAAGCGTCCTTAATCAGCAACTAAGCCATTAGTAAGTCAATTAATCAACGACTCATCATCTGTGTTTCTCACTGCTCCAAACGCTTCAAGCACTAACGCCTCATTCGCTCGTGAGTCAATATTATCCGCGCACGTGAATAACATGCTCCAAAACCAAAACGCACCAAAACAGCGCCCACATTCAGCAATTCTCTCAAGACAAGAGCGCGAGCTCGAACAACTTGCCAAACAGTTCAAACAATCAGCTAACAAATCAGAAGTGAAGCAAATATCCCAATCACTCGAGCAGCAGGCGAAAATGAACTGCTACTTCGCGAACGTGACCAAGAAAGTGCAACTAATCGAATTCAGAAGAGAATAAGACCTGAACGCGAAATTCGCTGAGCAGAAAACGAAAACGGATAAACTGGGGAACAAAAACTTGAAATTCATGTTCAAATTCGAGAAGGAAATCTGAACGGGATTCATTTTGGATAAGGAATAATATTTGAGGTGTAGATAGGGATGGTACTACTTTTGAAGAAGTATACGAAACGTCAATTTGAATGTAGTGAGATTATAATATTAATAGTTAATACTTTTTCGTATAAAAACCATCCCGTGTTAGGTGTAGATAATTTAGAAAAGTAAGAGCTGAAGATGGATACCAGCTTTGTTTAGTGTGGTCGATGATGGACTCATTAGATCGCTTCTTGTTCCTCGCCACATCTTATTCCTGAGTTCTTGACTAAAATCGGCCCTGTATTGTAAAAAATATAGACTATTAAGAAGTCATTTTAGAATTGGTCGTTTAAATGTGAAACAGTTAGATAATATTTTCAAAGTTTTTTCAAAAAAGAATTTATAATGATATAGCCCATAAACACAAATCTTAAATAGCAATATTCCACTTCAAATGCAACCTGCTTCATATTATTTACAACATGCAAAGAAATTAAATGAACGAATCGTTGTTAAAACATACAATATGGATCATGAACCTCAAATAAAACGCTAAGCCTAACAAAGCGCTGCCACATTTATACCGAAAATTACTACACGACCATAAACTGGAACCAAACCAGCTTCTTTCTATAAAGATCATTAAATTGTTCACGATGTATCAAATCTATTACCATTTGATGCTTTCGATAAAACTATCTTACATAAACGTTCAATATAGTCAGCGCCACGACAAAAACAGGAAATAAAAATACCGCCATATTAAGCACCTAAAAAATTTGTGGCACCTCCTCGTGTGCCTTTTAAAAAAGTAGAAAAAGAAGTTGATTTAGTTGAATAATGGAATAAATAAACCAAAGAAGCTGAAAGACAATTCAAAATTTAACATGATTTGGGAAGAATCTAAAATTTTGTTTAAAAAGCGATTGACAATATAGAAGCTGCTAGTTTAGAACCAGAGTATGTAAAAAGTAAGCGATACCAGTTGTACAAAGATTTATTTTGAAATCCAAAAATAAAATAGAAGAATACTAAATAAATAGTAACTTAAACAAAATAAATATACTATTCAAATGCTCCAATCAAGTATAACTGGTCTTATAATCACCATCTTCCTAAATATGTTAGCTCTCCACCTATTCCGATTTAACAAATCGACGTATCTCCTCCCCACCACTTAACTAAAGCAGTTTCTTCATAGGACGCTTCAAGAATTCCAATAATCTAATTTTAAATGCAAAATCTTGTTGGACCCACAAGTCGTTCATGTTAAAAATTATCTTTGGTAACAAAATGTTCATAATAATTTACAGGTTGTAAACCAGCTTCGAATTAATACTGCTCTAATTGAACTTAAACAATCCCATTATCTTTTGATTGTTTTAAACTTGATTAATTACACTCATCAACCCACTAAATTTAAAGTTATCTGTCTGTAATTTAGTGAAGTATTCCAATTTTATTTTTTGACTCAAAAACCCATTCAGGTCCAGTGCAAACTACAACTGGTTTTTTGATACTGGTTACAAAACAACTGGTAAATAATGGAGATGAAGTACATGATATGAAATGATTCTAAATTTTTTACATGAAATTAGTTTTTAATTAGTTTTTACATAATTTTAAAAATTTAAACGAATTCATAGTACTTAAAGTTGATTATTAAAGAAATAGTTATAAATAACAAGTGTAATGTGTGAATAATTTACATTGAGACGATATTAGAGTAGTATCTTAATATTTTTATATTCCACTTATCAAATCTGTGTTACCAAATAACAATAATGCTACATTTATAATTGAAACAGAACAGCAACAGTTTTTGTTTGTGAGAAACTCATTTATTGACTGAAATTATTTAGGATTAGTTCCATAAAGTAATTTTTCAATTAAATTTTAATCTTTAACGAGTAATAAATTAAATTAATTATTTTTTCCAATTGAATAAGTATTATAAGTTGAATTCATCCAGAACACTTCACAAGTTAAGTCATCTGGATTAATCGATTATATAATACCAAGATAATATGTTAGTTGCCTTTATACAAAATTAAATTTAGAATGATCTTATCGGCCGAATGACCATTCACTGTGGTTTCTCACAACGTATTAACCAACTTAACAATTATATTTGTCTACAATTTATAAATTAACTGTTGAAAATTAAATTTGTTTTTGTTTTTTGTTAGTGAATTGATACAATTCAAACAGTTTTGAAAAAATGCCGTAGTTATTTTTAAAGTAAGTGTTTGCAACAGAATTTGAAAAGCATAACGTGGAGTTGCTTATTAACTAAATTGTATCAGTTTTTGTGTATTAATTACGTAATTATATATAGTACTGTTTTACAAACGTACTTATTTTGTCTTCGTCGAAAGTTTTATATTTCCGGTCAGTTTACGTAGTTTTTCCTTCGAATTTCGAGTCAAGATCAACAAATATGTTTCCGTTTGCGTTTTGAATGAGGAATTTCTTTTTATTAAACAATGCAAAGTAATTTTCTTTGTCTGTTAATACGTTTACACATTTTAAAACGTCAACTTCCGTTTTATAATTTTTAATAACTAATCCGTTTGATTTGACACAAATATTCTTTACTTTGTGAACGACTTCGAACCCATTGAACTCTAATTTGTACTTGTACTCTGGTCTTTCACGCTTTTCAATATTTTATTCGTAAAATAGTTCTTTTTGTGGGGAATTTTTGCTTTGAATATAGGGATAATAACTTTCAATTTATATTTATGGCCCTTTCTCACCAAATATAGGCAAAATAACGCGAACTTTGTTTGTTTAAGAAAGCTTTATATTCTTCTTGTTTAAACATAAATCGCACATAAATATGTTGGACACGGAATCGAACGATACGGCTAAAGTATCACTGTGCACATCACAATAAACTTCGTCAAACTATAATGTATTTTTATTGCAATCAAAATGAAGAATTTACTGTTTAGTCTTACTACCGCCGTAATTCTAACGATTATTAATTATCGTATTGCAACATGGACATTTCCTAGAGCAAGAAGCTATCATTGAAGCACATTTAACGCAAAATGTATGATTGCAAAACTAAATTATGCTATCAGAATCTTCGGTGCATATATCACACATTTGATAAAGTGGTGTAAACACTTATAATTATGTATTTATGTAGAATAAGCAATTATATAAATTAAATCCTGTAATGACAAAGATTGATATTTTAAATCACTTTTAACTTAACTTCCAATTATTATACAACTTATTGATGTCGCCTTCAACCGACTGTGATAACTTGTGAAGTAATAGCATGTCAGATTCATCTAAAAGTTGTACTTACTTTTTGAGGTCATTTATCTTTATTTCTGCATTTGGGTTGTTTCTTTTTGCTATAATGGACGAAAATATTTTAATCATTTGTTTTTCTGTTAATTTCTGTTCGTGTATTTCATTGTGATTAACTTCAGCTTTTACAGCGTTACCATTGCTGATGATCTTGTTGTCTTTAATATTTTAGTTATTCATCTGTATGAACTATTGATTAGCTTTATATTGTTATTCTATTCCTGTATTCAATTGATTATTTTGATTGAGGAAAACTTGAAACTGTGTTTGTGACATTGTGGTGTGGGGTGTCAAAAATTACGTTGAATGTGGTCTTTTATTGGTCCCACTTCAAGCGCAAAATAAATGGATAAGTTGAAATGTTATTATGTTTCGAGTGTAAATTCTGCGGTGTATCCGTATTACGAGCCTGAGTTTGCGTCTCGTTCTTCTTTGTAGAATATAACGTTGCCGCAGGACGACATTGCCGGTTGTGTGTATTTGGTGAAGTAGTTGTTGACTCCTGGTGTGTCTGATCCCGCTCATTATTTGTCCTTATTGTAGTTGTTGAAGCAGTAGTTGATGCGTTCGCAGTCCCACCGTGGTATTCTTCTCCGTTTCCTGGCTCAGTTCTGCATCCTGGAGCTGTATAAGCTCGGCAATTTGCATTTATTTGAATAAACAGCTCTCCCAAGTTAAATGCTCTCCCTTACCGCTCCACAACGCAAACTATTATTGGAGATACTGCAAACTCTCTCAGTGGACCCCTCCTTTTTAACCAAGGCCCTTAATTTTCAACCACTAAATTTTAACGGGTCAGAACTTCTTTAAATTGAATACAAATCCGATTTCATCCGTTTGTTCAAAGTTCACACCCCAGAATTAATTTAACTCGTTGATGAAGGGCTCTACTTGTACTTGAATTAGAACACCCATAACTACCTTGGGGTGAACGATTTCGCGGTTGATCATTTATTCAACTAAAAGCACTTCACTGAGATAATGGAGTAAATGCTCTTCGACAACGCAGAAAACGCGCTACTGGCAGCTCAAATATTGTTGAACACAAATTGCCAAACATTTTTGTTCCAAACAAACTTAGCATCCTCACTGTCAAACATACTAAAGCAAATGCCAGAGAACTTCGAGAAAGTACAGGCGAAAATATGCCAAGTGCTATAAAATGGAGTCAGAGCCAATAGCCTAGCGGCAATGCTGAACTCAGAACTGATCAAACCACTGGTGAAACTGGTGAGAAACTAATAAACAGTCAAAATGGCCGCAAGCCTCATGATTGACATCCTAAACATAGATATGGGCATCTGCTTCAAAATATTCGAACTAGACCCAGACGTAGTGTTTTACCTCATCACAGACTAACAATTCATCGACGTTGAAGAAGAACCGCTCAGACTTGCTGCTCTGTTGTTGAAATACTACTAATTCAATAAGAAACTATCCGAAAAGATTAACGAAATACTCCTGTTTTTAGATCAATCTATCATTCCAGTACAACTGCAAATACAAATACTCAACACAGCAGCCGCTAATCCATACAGCCAATAAAGAATCAGAGAACACTTCAACGCAAAAACTGGAGATAACCTACTCAAAGAAATGTTCCAACCTGAGACAAATGACCTTTTAGTTGAAAAAGAATGGATGAGAGAGTGATGTTGAATATTTAGTTTTATACACAAAATTTTAGATGTTAAATATTTAAATTTAACATCTTATACACAAAGCATTTGGTCATTCATTAATGTATTACATATTTAATTTACTTAATTTACTTAATAATACATATCCCACTCACTTAACTTTCATTTATACTTGCATGGTCTACGTTTTAAGCACATAACAAAATGATGCGAATATTGAGATATTTCATAAACTTTCTATATTATTCAACGATTTATATAAATTCCAATAATTAAATATTAATAAAATATTATATTTCACTCCATGAAATAAATGTGTCTGGAAAATGCCTACAAAATTACCAATTGACTCCATAAACACCTAAATTCTAACATTATGTCCAAGATGAACTTTGAAGTTGAGAAATCTTTCTTAAATTACAAAATGGTTAGGGTACTTGAGAGGTATTAAAACGGTTATGTTTTCGCCTCACAGCTAGTGTGCCAAGCTAGTAACAATTAGTAAGCTAAAATATGACGGTTTGAACAGCAACACATTTATTTATGAATGGTGCTGTGCATTAGACATATACACTTAAATCAACAATATAATAGGAAAATAATCCAAACTATTTCAATTCAAATTTATGAACATTAGATTTTAGATGTCATTTTGTTAGTATCATGAATTTTCTAAATAATAATATTAACTCTAAAAAGCTATTTGAGTTATCCAGTATGTCCCTAATAATAAAATCTAAAACCTGAAGAACCTTTATTTAGGAAGTAACCAAATCGAAGATATTTCAGCACTTTAATCTCTTCTTAATTTAACTCACTTATAATTATAACAAAATAAATTAACTTCCTACAAATTAGCATTGCCGAATTTAGTATATTTATCACTCAGATATAACAATCTAAAAGACAAATCTGGGTTATAACATTCTCTTAAACTAGAGGATTTAATTTTGTCTGAAACAGAAACCACAGATCTACGTACTATCAGTCAGCTATTCGGTTTGAAAGAATTATATTTATCAGATAACAATATTACGGAAATATCACACCTTTCTAACTTCTTAGATTTGTAAATTTTAGAATTAAATAATAATAAATAGCTATAAAATATTGGGTCTCTTAAATTCTGTACTTAACTAACAGAATTGATTATAAATTCAACAAGTATAGCTGACATATGGCCTCTATAATTTATGAAAAATCTAAAAACATTAGAAATGGCTAATACGAAAGTTGTTGATCTGCATCCGCTACAGTACTTATATAGACTATAGATTATTTCTGCGTATGATGCATGCATAATAGATGTATCTCCGTTATCGAAGTTAACTTTATTAAAAGACTTATCTATTTGGGGTAACAAAATTACAAATGTATATACACTTAAACACCACAAGAATTTTTCAGAATATGAATTTTAAGATCAGTAAGTCCCGACAGCAGACGAGCTCAAGCTATACAACAAAATACTCTCTGTTCACAGTTCTCATGAATAGATCAAGAAAATCTAAGATAAGAACAGAATTTCAAAGTTCAGAGAGTCGATGACTCGCCAGAGAGAATACGTTAAATTATAAATAAACAAGCAGATTAGAGCTGTAAACACGAAGATTGAAATATGGGCGCAGTTCATTCAGAACTCTAACGCTGATTAATGAGGTAAATCTGATTAATATTCATTTAATTAATATTCATGTAAATTTATTGATGGGAAAGTTTCTGAAATAGTTTTGGTAATCCATAATTGGAGCGAACACAATTAATATTTCTATTTACAGGATATAAAATACAAAATCATACACTAAATTACCATACTTTACCGTTAACCAAAATATAGAAAATATATCGGCTCACTCTTTTGGTACATCTATATATAAACATAGTCTGTTTGTTCTGTAGTTGGACATTAGGATTCCAACTTACTGGTATAACCATGTATAATATAATATATAATATATAATATATAACCTTTTTGTTCGTCAGAAATTGTTGTGAGTTAAAGTGGTTCTGAGAGAACGTATTTGGGCTGCTGTAAGTGCTTGCGAGAATATTCAAGCGCTAACAAATCACTTATGTTCAAAGCACGAGCAAGCTACGGGATCATGCGCAAGTACGCGCGCTTATCCGCAGGATTCGCTCCAAAAGTCTGCAACGCCGCACAAAAAGAAGCCAGCTGCATGTCACGATACTACCGACACTAAAGCATAATATGGCTAATTACCCTCACATAAACAGTTTTAGAAGTGATGTGAACTCTACTCGACTCTATTAGATTTGAATGTAAGTATAATAAATCTATATTTAAATTAACTACTTCCTATTTCTATTTTGATTCGGTGCAGTAATAGTATATTAATATATGCAATGTTTATGATTTATTGTATGGTAAATTATGAAACTAGCTGAATGGTATAATTTCACTCGTAAAATTATCAACAACCATCTATTGAGTCTATACTAATAATATTACAATTTATTATTACTACGTCATTTATAACATTAATACCTTCTACAGAACTATTTAAGAAGCTTATTGGACCACTAATATAATTTAATGATATTTTTGCATTTACTATTAATCCGTTACTAATAATAATAGAATTTACTATTCTACTGTTACAAATTTCTATACTATATATTGTAGCATTGGTATTTCCTATAAAACCCGCACTAGAAGAATTATAATTTGATTTTGCGCTGATATTAGTGCTATTGTGAAGGCTAAACATCACACATAATGATGAATTCATATCCATATAACCGACTATTCCCCCAGAAAACGCTGCTGATTGACAAGTGCCATATATATTTCCTTGTAATATTTATGATGAATTTATTGTAACAATTCCATAATTCTTTCCTACAAATCCACCAATATGAGCATAATTTTAATTTTCTTGAATAGATATTACAGAAGAGCTATTAAATATTGTATTATTTATAACAATTATAGCATTTGTACAAATTTATCCAACTACTCCTCCATTATGTGCATGCCATTTAGAATAACTACCACCACTTATGTAAATTTATTGAAGTACAACAAGATTAACTAATATTTACGAATTTTTACCAAGGTAACCCATAATTGCACCTGAATACACACCACTATTACATAAATTGCAATACGCTGAAGAATTGGACTAATTTATAAATAACTTATATATTTAACCAGTATTAGAAGCATGACCGGCCAATAAACCAACAATAAAACCAGATGTAATTGTATTATTCAACATTATACTTGTTATAGACCAATTTAATGCAGCATGATAACCTGTGAGTGCAGAAACATTTACTCCATTATTTTCATTCATTATCATTTAAATATTCCAATTACTATACTCAACCATAACGCATGAAGATATAGTTTATCCAACTGCTCCAAATTTTGAGTATGTTCCTAATTAAGTTTCATAATATGTATTGGCATTTTCAATCACTAATTTCCCATTTACTTGACCAAATAGTCCAAAAGAAGAAAGCTAAGATGTATTAATCGAGGATATTATTGTATTTGTACAAATTGTTTATACTTATGTAGTACTTGCATTAACATACAGTCCTATAAGTTGCCCTGAGTTCTATATTCTTGATGTATTCCATAAATCATATGAACTATAAGATATATCTTATATTTTTATATTTGATTCAATTAATATCGTTATCAAACCACCAAATATCATATAATTAGTGTTATTAGATGAAATCTAAGTCAACACATTACTGGTAATATTATTACCACTATAAATAAGAAAATGAAATAATCGAATGTTGCATTTATCAGTGATTGAAATCATATATGATGATAAATTGCCACATGTAAATGTATTTAACTTCATATTTACTTATTCAATTGATATATTACTTTAATAGCTTTTAGATACTACTAAAGCTATGGACGTTATGCTGAAATAGTCTCCTAATACCTAATATCCTTTCACACTTAATAATCCACTATTTTGTGTTATCAAAGAAATTTATCCTGGAGATATTGAGCTAAATGTCAATTATAAGAATAAGTCTTTGATCACACTGTTGGAAGATTGTGCTTACAATATACTTACTCCACTACTAGAAATCAATTTTGAACCATGTATTGCAAGTCTATTTACTTATATTTCTGTATTCTGTGTGAACATGCTATTTCCGTTAAACTATATATTTTCCAACTATATTTTAATATTTTGAAATATTTATTAATTACGAAATATTGTGAAATTTAATGATATTGCTTGAATATTTATGAATGCGTTTTTAATATTTTATTCAAAAATAAAGCCATTCACAAGGTCCATTTAGTTTATAGAATTTGTTACGGTTGTTATATTAAAATGAACAAATGTATTTTAGCTTAAACCACATGTATAAAAAATTTCTTGGTCGGACAGATAATCTAAGTACATCAAATTAGAAATCTATGCTTTCAACAAATTATTTTAGTTTTATAGTATGTTTATATTATTAATAAAGAACTCTTTCAATTATGTTTGGTTTTAAGAAATATATTTCTCCAGTTCCGAATAGTTAGATTTTAGTTTATCATTTAATGAAGAAATATTATTATATATACTTTGATCTAACAACTTTGAATTGTTATTTAAAGTATTTTGAAGTTCATAATAGTTTTATTCAATAATTTGTGTATTACTTTGTGTTGCATACTATATATATGTAATTACATCTAGAATGTTTATACATTAAGTTAAATTCAGTAAATACCCATGACCACACTCACAATAAAAACCATTAAAATAAAATGGGTGTTAACAAAGTAAGGAATTGTTTCCACTATTATAAATAGAATATTCAATTTTATCAATACATATTCCATATCCATAATATAATTTGAATCCACATATATCGATACAGTTAAAATCAACGGGAGAAGATAATACTACATTATACTGTTATTCTGATATTATAAAATTATTTGTACATATACTCACATTTAATATTTAAATATATACGATTATGTTTGTGATTGCTACAAAGTATGACGCTGTTCCAATATATTCATATCCTAAAATTTATATGTCACTAAGACTAAAATTAGAAAAATGTGTAGTAACATTAAATACTATACTAGAACAATGGCTACTATTCAGTCTATGCTAAATTTATGTTGAAACTATTGATATACTAGAACTTGCATGTAGTATAACTCCAGAAAGATATTACCCTGTTGAAATAAACACTAATTATGATTATTGTATTATAATTTAACATTATATACAAATTAATGCACCTTCATATATTTAAATTGAAAGTGTAATATTAATAATAGATTATTAAATGTATTGTTAAGAAATACTAAACCCAAATACAGCAAAAGTATAATAGGTTCCAACTACACTTTATATTTAAGCAGATTATACTGTATCTGTGTTAATAAATATGTTGAATTACTTGCTGAGATGAGACATTGATACATTTTCTAACAACTTTACGTTATTTAGTGTATTTAACTTTGAACAATATTCATACTGTTAGTTATTCAATATGATATTTGTGTTGCAAATATTTGTATGTTTAGGCAAAACATTTTTTAAAAGTGTTATAGATGATATTAGTATCATGAATATATTTTTATTTAATTCAATATTGCATAAGATCTACAAAATAGTTATCACTCAATTTCAAAATATATATTCTCACATTTATAAGACAATTTTGAATAGTAAAGACTTCAACAGAGTCATATTACTTTTAATTTAATTCTTATGTCAACTAATAATAATTTAAGTTGTAAAAATATTTAAGTTCAGTGTGTGATCAAATATAT